>VZTN01028505.1:75074-91095 GCA_013400515.1 Erpornis zantholeuca
TGCGCTCCGCACGCCTCAGGTGAGCGCCGCGCCCGCCGGGCCGGCTCCTGCCCGGAGTGCCGCTAACCCCGGTGCCGCTCCTGCGCTCGCTGCGCTGCCAGCCGCGGCGGGGGAAAAGCAGTAAATCCGCCCTTATTACAGATGGAAATTAGATGCAAATACGTAATTTGCAACATCAAGGTTTTGGGAAACCACCTATGTCGGAGCAGCAGCTGTTCTACCAATGCCAGTTGTTTCTTTCTGTAGTTAATTTGACCACAAACACCTCGGCGCGTGCCATCCCGGTACAACGTGTGTCTGACTCGGGATTCAGGCCAAATCCCGACGGGAGTGCTGGCAGCTGCTGCTTTTTTTTTGGGAACACAGCGCTGGTGATTACAGAGCTCACCTTCTGCACGGCCCCGGCAGCAGCTGCCCTGTCGCTGTGGCTCTGACCCGGGAACACGGAGCTCCGAATGTTGCTCGTTCCATTTAAAGACCTGCTCCCCGCTGAGCTGCCGGTGGGGTTCTCAGTTATTTACACCCCCAGCTGACAGGTTTTTTGTGCAGGTAACTTTGACAGGCAGCGACTCATAGCTTGTTTTGTTGCCTGTCCTGCTTCCACCTCAACACATGCAGAGCAGCGCCTGCACTTTGCTTTCCACCACTTCCCTGCTCTACACAGCCATGCTGGCAGCCTCTGATCAAATTCGTGTTCCCTTGCCTTAAGGAGGGTCAAGGAGAAACCCCAGAGTGATAAAAGGCAAAAGGCTGATAATATATGCAGTTTTGGATTCAAAATAAATTGTAAACCTTCATAGTAATCATGTCAGTCATTAATGGAGTAAATATATTGCATTTTGACTTTTTAAAATTTTAGAATGGAAGTTAGTTAAAGCTCAAAGCAGACTTTTCTTTTTCCTTTTAAGTTTAATTCAGTTTTTTAGCAAAATGAAGAAGTGGATGGACATGTCAAACCTACCTCAGGAATTCCGAGAGCGAGTTGAGAGGCTGGAGAGAAATTTTGAAGTGTCAACCGTGATTTTCAAAAAGTTTGAACCAATATTTTTTGATATGTTTCAAAACCCTTATGAAGAAACTTCCAAACCACATCGAAGCAGGAAGCAGAGGTATTTTTTAGATTTAATGTGATTTTTCCCTGGGAAGGGTTACACCCAATATAATTTTATGAAAATTTATTTCCAGAGGGATGTGGTCTGTTTGATTCTGAAACGCAGCCAAGGCAGAGGCACTCCTGGCCCCGGTGGGTGCAGCTCAGGTCAGGGCTTCACCTCCAGCTCTGGTAGCACAGGAACTGTCCCATAGTGAGAGTGTCAGGGTGTGGTGGGGAGAGGTATTGTGAGGTGGCTTAGCTCCAAGGTGCAGCAAGAGCAACACTTTCCACGTTTAGCAGAAATAACTCAAGTAGCACAGGAGTGTTTTGTCTTGGCACAGGGCTGGCAGGGGTTGGTGTCATGCCATGATCTCTCTGCTCGGGTGCTGTCACATCCCCGCGACCTTCACGCTGCCAGGGTTCTGCCGTGGTGGCCAAATGGAAACACCAAATGGGAGGAAGTTACAGCTGATGTGCTCATTTTTATGGCAGATTTGGGAGTGGGTGGTGTCATCTTCCACACACACACGGAACGTCTGCCTTATTGAAAGGAGCTTGTCCATATTCCCTGCAGAATATGTGGCTGTAACAGCTTTGTAGTGAGAATGTAACCTTGGGGATGAGGGAGCCAAGCTGTGGCTGTGTTCTTTCAGTTCATGTGAGTTCTGGGATGTGAGGGGGGATAATTGTTCTGGTACAATGCTCCACTGTAGCTCACATCTAGAGGCAGAGTGCAGCAGGAGGTGTTCTGTCGGGTGCTCTGTTCCTGTTCCTTTCTCAGGGCGGCGTTGGTTGGTGCCACTGCAGCTTTGGCTGCTCTGTGGGCTGGGTCATGTCTTCCTTGGTCTTCCAGCTCTGTGGGCTTGGACAGTTCTGCTCCAAACAGGAGTCAGCAGCTGAGCTGTAGTACAAGCTATATTTGCCTGTTCTGAAGGGATGGCTGATGCTTTAATAAAATATTTAGGAAAAACCATCACTGGAATATATATAGCCCTTGTCACCTCCCCACCAGTGGCTGCAGGAGGGTTCTGTGGGAGGTTCTCAGGACACATAGCTTAGACTGGGCCTTAGTGTGGAATTGGGACAGCAGCTCCAGCTGTTGTTTTGAGCAGGGAAACAGATTGAAATTAGTACTGTAGAACAAGGTTTGGCTTCCTGGAACTGAAGAGTCATTTCTCCCCCCATTTTTCTTGTTGGCAGGCGAGTGCCATGCAGCGTCAAAGATCTCTTCAACTTCTGCTGGACTCTCTTTGTGTACACTAAGGGTAGGCTGCTTCCTTTGCCTGCATGGTTTGTATACAATCCCAGCTGTGAACTTCTGTTGTGTTGCTTGACGTGATGTGCTGTCTCTTAAAGGTAATTTCCGTATGATTGGAGATGATTTAGTAAATTCCTATCATTTACTTCTGTGCTGCTTGGACCTGATTTTTGCCAATGCCCTTCTGTGTCCAAACAGAAGAGATTTGCTAAATCCATCATTTAAAGGTATGGTGAGGACAGATTATTTACAATCAGCTGTGCTTTGTTCTCTTGGCTCATTTGAAATGAAGTTGAAGGTTGGTTGTCTTCCCCTCTCCTCCTGGTTCCCAGGCTTACCAGTGGAATTCCACACTCTGGAGATCAAAGCCTCTGAGGATCCTCCCTGCATCATTGCCATGCTCTGTGAGCTGCACGACGGGCTCCTCGTGGAAGCAAAAGGCATAAAGGAGCACTACTTCAAACCATACATTGCCAAGCTGTTTGATAGGAAGGTACATCTCAGGAGTTTTATGAGCACATGGTGCTCCCTGATGGCCTCAACACCATTTAAGTCTTGCAGGTTCCACAGGGGAGAGCAAAGGAGCTCTGGCTGGCTCAGGTTTTCTTTGTATATTAGCAGGAGCAGAATCCCCTCACACTTTTAATGCTGTGTGCTGTAAGGTCTTCTCTGTTTTGGCTTTTTATGTTAGTGAAGAGTCTTTGCTTTCCTGTCTTGGCAGTGTGAAACTGAATCATGAAGGATGGCAAAAAAAATCATGATTCTCAGGCAAAAAAAAAATTATCTCCCTGTGAAATAATTGTATGGGATGTCTGTCATGGGAGTGTGGGTCCTGCTGCTTGTCTTGAAGTTGAGCAAAATGCTTTGGAAGGAGAGGTTGAGGTTGTGGATGTATGAACTGTCCTGTCTAGTTCTCATCCTGGCAATGTTTTCCAAGCTCTGTGGAAGCTTCTTTGTAGTTGCTCATTGAGCCAGTCCCTAAGCCAGCAGTGAAGAGATGTGACACTGCAGGGCTGGCTCTGAGCAGTGAATTTGTCTGGAGCTTGGATCCAGTTGGGCTTTGTACTCTTTCTTGGTAATGGCACTATAGCTCTTTGGTCTAGGCAAACAAAAGAGTCCAGATATGCACCTAGATCTTGTTTCTTTTTGACTAAAACCATCATGCCCTCACACTTGGAACAGTTTCCATTTTCTTACCTAAGATATTTCTGCTTTTTATTCTTAGATCTTAAAAGGAGATTGTCTGTTGGATCTTTGCAACTTTACAGAAAATAGGTAAGCTACAGCTTTTGTTCTTAATCATAGAGCTTGGTTCATGTCTAAAGCAGAGGCCTTGTGTGCTAAATCTCAGGTTTCCTGTTTCTTTGTCTTGCCATATCTAATGGGTTTTCATTATTTGACTATCAAAGCTGCTCTCTGGCTGAAACACTTTCTGGATCCGAGGTGTGGCCAATGTCAGGGGTTCAAGCTGCAGAGGTTCTTTGTTGATGTCAGGTTTTTTGGTGCTTGCTCTGATTTTCTGTCTACTGTAACCCTTGAATAATGTAATGCAGATCAAAACCTTGGCTCTGAAGGTCATGGATGTGTTTCTATACACATATTATGCCCAAGTGGGGAAATCTCTTTATTTATCAACCTCTAATTGAGTGTGTAAATCTGTGGATGCAGCAGATGGACTCAAAAGAAGAGGCAACAATTGCAAAACCACCAAAAAGAGGTGAACAATTTCTGTGTGAGGCAAGTGTAGTTGTTTCAGAAACTTTTTGAATTCACCTCTGGAAGCTACTTTAAATGCAATCTAGAAAAAATCTTGGTAGGTTTTTCTGCCTTTTGCAAAAATACCTTTTAATTTGTTTTTGCCTTTTGTTTGTAAGCTTTTAACTTGTTGATTTGCTGTGTGAATTTTGAACAAATACTTGATTGCTTTAACAATACAGATAACACCTCAATTTAGATATAAACTCATGTTTCTTTGATCACTGAACATTGAATTTCTCTCAGTATTTCTGCTTAAAAATTAATAGTATTCCTTCAGTAACACTGTCATTTGGAATGATGCCATAGTCCCTGTTCTTTTGAAAGTTGTCTGACGTCTAAAATATGTTTGTAAGTGTCTCTGGGGGTGGTTTTTTGTCCAACTTCCCACAGACCTTTACTTTTTCCTAAACCACATGAGGAAGCTGAACCAGTGATCCAGTCAGGTTTCCTGTGGAATCACAGAGTTGCTTTTGTTGTGAATACATTGTTATATTCCATTATTGTATGTGCTGGAACTGCATTCCTGGCCCATCTTCAGGCTGGATTTATTGATGCAAGCCATTTCTGATTTTCATCCAGAAGTTACATTCTACTTCCCAAGTATATGTTTAAAGCTTTGCAACCTTGGTGGGATTAAACATGCCTTTTTTCCAGTTGGGTTTGCTGGAATAAAGGAAATGAAGGATATGTTTGGTCTCACATGTCAGTGGTGGTTTTAGAAATGAAACCCAGGCAGCTTCCTCACTTTCCCCTCCTCTACACCATCAGGAAAATTATGGGCTACAGAGTGGCAAACCTGGGCATCCAAGGGAGAGAGCTGGGTGCAGTTCTTGGTGGTTGCTCTGTGTGTGCACAGATTAAACCTCTGACCAGCTGAGCACTTCCAGACTGGTTTATTCACAACTGGCGTGAAAGCAGAGTTGTTTTTTCCCTCTTCTTACTGAGATCCAAATGCTAGTGGAAGAGTGATCCCTGCAGTGATCCTGGAGAGGTTTTGGGTCCAAGGGCACGCAGGGATGACTGGGGGCAGGTTGCTCAGGGAGGTGGAAGCAGCACTGCTGTCCAGAGCATGAAACTCTGACCCTGTGTTGCTTTGGGGTTTTGCCTGCACTCCTCAGGCACCTTCGTAGTTTCTTCAGCAGTTAAACCTTTGGCATCAAACCTGGGTTTCTCCTTCAGCAAAGCACTGAATAAAGAGTATGAAGAGTATGTTCTCACCGTGGGTGACTTTGATGAGAGAGTTTTCCTGGGAGCTGATGCTGAAGAAGAAATTGGCACTCGAAAATTCCCTGCAGATGTGCCAGGAGAGAAAACGGCAGCCAGAGCTCACGTGGAATGTCATCTGCAGCAGCATTTTGAAAAGGTGATTGCATTTAATGTGGCAAACTCACTTGAAGTTCTCCTTCAAGTTTTCTCATCCTTATACACTCTTGGAATCATTGAGATGACTTGGAATTTCTTCTTCCTGAGAGGAAGATGGTGAACATAGGCTTCCATGCTGTCTTGCCAAGGAGAAAAGGTGGCATGTTCTTTCCTGTGGAATTTTTAAAATGACTAACCAGAATGAGAGCACTTTCACATGTATAGTCTGGTTTTGTCCAAGAAAAATCAGTAAGTAGTTAGTACCCAAATATGCAGGTCTTAGATTTTTTCAAGCTTTATTTATACTCCATAATCATACCACTGAACCTTGACACTGAATTAATTTATTTTCCCACTGTTTCCTTTCTTAGGAAAGAAAAAGTCAACTTTCCTGCTCTTCTATGGAAAATAAGATGCATGCATAAACCTCAACAAAGTATCTTTTTATTAAAGAAGTAGCCTATAAACAGAGCCAATGTTTCACTATGTTTAAAAATGTAAAATGTGTTTAATGAAGTTTGGGTGCAGGAAAACAGTTGCTTGATTACTTTTTTATCTTGGATAAGGGGAAAAGTAGTACTGGCTGTGTGAAAGATCCATATGCTGTTTGATGTACATGTCAATTTAAAAAATAAGAATGCTTACTCAAAGATGCAGGTGCTAGTGTAATTAATCAGATGTCTTAGCTTTTTCTCCCAAATATAAATGTATTTCATATTCAGGCAAATTAAAGAGGGGTTTGCAGGATACAGATAGGTCAGTGCAGTCCACACAGCTCCATCTGCTCAGTGCCACATCATCCTTTGGATGAAGGGAGGCCCATTTCCCAAGCAATGTTTTCCTGTGAACCTCTCCAGGGCAGCTCTGGCACCCATTTTTTGTGTCATCCAGCTAATGCAGTCAGGGATGGAGAATGGAAGTGTGTGCTTTCTGTTCCTCACCCTGTATTGTCAATGTTCAAACGAGCTTAAAAACTTACAGGTTTTCAGATTTTAGGTCTTGATTTACTGTACTTTAGTTGTAAAAACCCTTTGAGTTAATTTTTGGCTGCTTGAAGATTTGTTCTATTTTATATTTAGGGAGTCCTGGTAAAACTTTGGCTCATTTTCAGTCACTTCTGAGCTCACAGGTTTGATGAAGCCTTCACGTGGTTGTACTAGTCGTCATTTTAACCTTGGAAGGAATTTTGCAGATGCTCATTTGGAAGGTTATTGAAACAGTTTTGTTGGCTGATTTCTATTTATTATTTTTCTCTGTCTGACAGAAAAGGTCATTTGCACCTTCAACTCCACTGACTGGCAGAAGATACCTGCGAGAGAAGGAAGCTGTCATCACTCCTGTGGCTTCAGCCACACAGAGCGTGAGCCGTTTGCAGAGCATGGTGGCTGGGTTGAAAAATGCACCCAGTGAACAACTTACAGCTATTTTTGAGTGAGTTATGACCACTTCAGCTGCTCTCATTGACACAGGAACTCATCTTTTGGCATTTTTTTTCTTTGGGGCAGAATATTTTGGTCTGTGTTTCTGTACTATTTCTCTTCGAAGGATCTTCTGTTTTCTAGTTGATCTCACCTGAAGAAGGATAGCTGAACACACACACCCTCACCTGACTTGTTGCCATCATCTTGTTAATGGGCCTTCAGCTCTTGCTGATGTTAATTTGCCTGCTTGTCTGCTTGAAAGCCATATGCCTTTTTTGTTTGTTTGCATTTTAAACAAGTACTTCTCAATTAAAAGATGTTGTGACCATGTTGGCAGAGGTTTTGGAGGAGGGCAGAAATGTTCAGGTGAACAAGCTGCAGTCTTCACCCCCAGCTGGGAAGTTAAAACTAAAAGCAGCCTACAGGCTTCCCATTTCTCCTTCACACTACTTCAGGGTGTGTTGGTGTAACCCCATGGCACAAGGATGAGCCTGGCAGTGACGCTGGTCGCTGTCAGTGCTGACCTTGAATAGCAGCAGCCATGTTTCCTTCTTGGGGTGTTCTGGTGGCTGTTCCCCGAGCACACATCAGGTTACTGCTTTCCTCCCTGAGCAGAGCTCATAAAAAGCAGTAATTGAATAGCAAATGCCTGTAAAGGTGCTGGGTGTTTGCCTAATATCTTTCCAAGTTAAGATCCTGTTGTATTATGGTGTAAGGTCTCCAGGTGTATTTTTATAAATCAGAATGGACGTTTAGTATTAGAAGCAATGTTTTTTTTAAAGTAACCATCATAAACAGGTGAAAAGCATTACTTACAGTTCTCATCTTTGGAGTTAGGTATATTTGAGTTTTTCTAGCACTAGTTCTTAAAAATTTACAACTGCTCAGCAGGATGCATTTGTTTTGAATGTTTCTTAGATAGTTTTTGTAAGGACTGATACTATTTATGCTATACAATTAAGACATTAGTGTGTCTGTAATCTCTAATAAAACACGGGTTTGTTCCAAATAGTAAAACAGTCTGTCAAGGGAGAGGTAAATATTAAAATGGTAACAAGAATTGAGTAAGCCTTTGGTAAGAGCTGTGATGAGTTCTTTGCTCATCTTGGATATGAGTTGAGCAAGCACTGGGATATATAACTGTCCCTGGAAGAAGTGGAGGAACTGTAGTTTGGACTGTGTAATATTCCTGCTGTTCAGTATTTTCTTTTTCAAAATAAAATTCCATGGAAAAAGCTTTGAAGTTAATTACCAGGCTTTGTTCAAAGGGAAACCTTAGTTGATTTTAGTTCTAGCTTTTCAGAGTAGTTAGTGTCTTAATTTGACAGAAGCCACAGGCCACTGTCCTTAAAACAGAGTTGCTGAAGGAAAATTCAGAAGCATTCATAAAGAACATCTCCAGCCAGAGATACTCTGGCCCTTTTTTATGACAGTGACAGTGTGGAGTTCATCAGTCCTCTCAGTCTCAGCAGGAAATGGGAAGATGCTGCTTCCCCATCTGTCTAAGCTTTTCTGTGCTCCCTCAAACTGAGCCTGACCTGTGTGGTCTCGTGGGTGCCTTTGGTTGGTTGTAGCATCCTTGCCACTGCTTTGCTCCTGGCAGGTTTATCTTTCTCCTCACTGTGCTGCTGTAGTACTTGCTTTTGCCTGCATTTGTTCCAAGATCTGCATATCCTCCCTGCCCTGTTAGGAAGAGAGGACACAATACTTGTGTATGTTTTGTTTTCCTCTGTCTATGTAATACAGGTTATTGCTGATGAGGAATGCTCAGTATAATTGGCTTATCTTTTTATTTTGGTTTTATGGTTGTTGTTGTTTCTTCTGATTTATTTTTTTAAACTGGATATTAATTATACAAACAAGGCTTTCTTTGCTTTTGGCTTCTTCAGGTCTTGTGCCCGCAGCCCCATGGAAAGCATTGTGAGCAGGGTGAAGGAGATTGGTGAGACCTTCTGTTGCAGCTATACTCAGTCAACAGATGAGCAGCCAGGATCTCACATAGGTATGGAGTGAAAGGCATGGGGTGTTTCAAAATACTAAACCAGAGCAAACAGAATGCATACCTATACTGTTTTCTGTATTTAATGTAGTGGAGCTGGTTTTATCCCAGGATACACCCAAACAGAAAACTGCTGCTGTCAAACAGTACACTGTACAGAATAAAAATTTATGGAAGAATAAATCCAAGGCTGCAGTTCAAACTGGGATAACCAAGAAGTCGTGGAAAAGCAACTCTTAACAAGTGTAAACTTGCATTCTTGTTAGCTTTAAAATTTAAAGGAAACTGAAGGCAAATAGGAAAATTATTATTGCAAAATTACATCACAAGAAATATTACAATAAATAATCCTTTAAAATATTTATGGAATTTCATGCTGTACTTGAGACTAGTGGATTTCTGATTTTTTGTTTGTTTTGGTTTTTTGTTTGCCAAGTCTGTACATACACGATGCACTCTTATTTTGAATGAGGACAGGTGCTGGTCAGTTTAGTCTTAATGTCATTTGTGCCAGTAGCACTGGACTTCATCTCCATTGGCTTTAAATTTCAGATTTTGCTATAAACAGATTAAAACTGGCAGAGATCTTGTACTATAAAATCTTGGAGACTATAATGGTGCAAGAAACACGGAGACTGCATGGGAAGGATCTGACTGTAAGTAAAGAACCAGTGAAAGAGTAGAACACTTCTTGTAACTGTTCCTTGGAGTTTATCTTCAGGCAGTTCTAGAACAAAGCACTGTAAAGCATTCTGTGGATATTGTTAATACTGAAAATGGAAAATAATGGGAGCTGCCAAAATGGGGTTTTTTTGCCTGCTATTTAAACCAGCATAACTGTCATAACTAAACACCTGAATTTGAGTTGCCTCATAGAATCACAACCTTTTGGGCAGATAACTTTTATTCTCTTCTTTATCCCATGAACAGTATCAATACTTAATGTTTGACAGCACTGCATGTGCTCTGCTTTATGATGCACAGCAAGGAGGCCAGTTCATCTGTCCATAGCCTGCAAAATGTGATAGTTGTGGTGTTGTTACTCTCCTTCAGGTCTCCTCAACTTCCCTGTAAAAAAGAGGTTGTGGATGAGAGAAGAAACCAGCTTCTTTCCAACAATAAGCTGTGTAGTGTTAGTGCCACAAAATTCCAATTTGTATTTCTCAAACCTTAGGCCAGTGCCATTTTCTGTGATCTCTCCAGGCTCTCCTGGAACAGGATCTCTTTCACCGCTCCCTCCTGGCATGCTGCTTGGAGATTGTGCTCTTCGCTTACAGCTCCCCTCGCACCTTCCCCTGGATCATTGAAGTTCTTGACCTCAGGCCATTCTATTTCTATAAGGTAAATAAACATTGGCTTAGGACAGGATCTGTATTAAAAATGGCACAGTACTGGATGAAGAGTCATAGAGGATGATGCTCTTCCTCCCTAGGGAATCAGGTAAGACAAGGACTGCTATTAACTGTGCATTAGGCCTATTCTAAATTCTGGCTGTCCTGAAATGTGTAGTGGAAGGTGTAATGCCAGAGCTGGAGCTGAAACATAAAGCAAAAAACCCTGTTTTGTCAATGGTACTGATCTGTAACATACTGCTGATCAACTTTATACTAGACTAAAGCATTGAAGTGTCTATTTTGTTGATATTTGTATTTATTGACTGCAATGCCATTCTGAAATAGCAGATACAGTTCTGAAATGTTGCCTTTGGCTGCTACTACTTATCACAGGCTTGCTTTTGCTAAGTTTGGGTTTTTTCCTTTATGTAACAGAACATCTTTTCCAGGATGTTCTCTGGTTTTGCTCTTTATTTAACCACATTTCCCCCACCTCCAGTGTAACTTGTTTTTCGACTGCTCCAATCCTTTTATCACCTATCCATATGCCTCCAGTTTTTGCTGGATTCCTAGCAGCTTACTGGAGTTAGTCCTGAATAAATCAAGTAGCTCTGTTTAGATGACAGCAATCAAAAAATGGAAGCCTTTGGAAAAACTGGTTCATATTCTGTCCCTCCTTTTGCCTTTACTGCTCAGCTGTAGGGCACTACTGGAGCTGTAACAAATCTGTTGATATTGCCTTGGCTGTTGGTAGCCTCCATCAAAACTGGTGCACATTCAACTTTGTGGAACAGATTTATGTTTGATTTGGATTTTCTCAGCTGTTCAGTATCTGTTCTTGCAGCACTCTTACTTGGACAAAAATTGCCATCTCAAAGGCTTCACACAAGAGAGACTTGGGATATTTGTAACTTCATTCTCCGGGGGTAGTTTCTGTAGTAGGAATAACTGAATGTGTCAGTAGATCTTCCAGGGAGCTTTAGAAAAACAGGCTGGATGCTCCTCTGAGAGGAGCAGCAGAGTGGATCTTGTGTTGGAGTATGATACTGCAGGGGATTGGTCAGCTCTTCATCCTCCATTTGTTCATGTTAAGGGTTCTGAGTGCTTCTTAAATGAAACTTTAGAGCAGTTGTTTTCAGCTCCTCATGTTACAGGCTGCTTGTTTGAGAGGAAGGAGAGCTGCAATGCTGGGGCTGTCATGTCCCCTGCTGAGCAGCTGTACCTGTTCACATCTCCCAGCTCAGTGCTGTGTGTGCCCAGTGCTTTCACTTGTGCATAGTTAGCAGTGGTGAGAGAGGGCCCTAAAAACCCTCTGGAGTAGATTTTCTGCACTGATGGCATATCTGCTGTCCTCTTCCAGCTCCCAGGTTGCTTTGGGAAAGGGGGTTAAAAAAATGAGGGATCAGAAGAGGGTTGGGGAAGGTGAAGATGCAAGGAGGCTGTGTTGATGTTTTGCACAGGAGCCTGAAATAAATTACTTTTTGATGGTGTTAAACATGAGTGATGAGACATTGCTGTGTGTGTCATTGCCATCAGGTTATTGAAGTACTGATTCGGTCTGAGGAAGGACTGTCCAGAGACATGGTGAAGCACCTCAATAGCATTGAGGAACAGATTCTGGAGAGTCTGGCCTGGACTCGGAACTCGGCACTCTGGAATGCACTTGAGGCCTCAGATAATAAAGTCCCAACCTGTGAAGAAGTATGTGATCTTTTTTCCTGTTAATAGGAAATTATTGTTTTTCTCACTTGTTTTTTACAGAAAGCTGTTCAAATGAGACCATTACTGCAGAAAATCTTCTATTAATGGTCACAAAGAAAGGAAATTAATTTGTTACCTGACACTGACATTTCTTATTTCTCAGGTAATATTTCCCAGTAATTTTGAAGCCAGCAATGGAGGAAGTGGGCTTGGGCACTTGCCTATGATGCCATTATCTCCCATAATTCATCCTCGAGTGAAAGAGGTTCGGACAGATCTTGGTGGAAGTTTAAGACGAGGTACGTTCAAGGCTTCTGATATTACTTGAGTGTGTGAGTTTAAGGAGAAGGGTTTTAAATTTCTTTGTAATTGCAAAAAACAACCTTGAATCTGAATTGAGCGTTTGGAATTGTGAAGTCTCTTACTTGATCAAGGGAAGGTCTAGATGCACCCAGTCAAACCAGTGCTGTGACTCACTGGCAGCAGACAGTGGTGATGGTGCTTCCCTTCTGGGCTGGAGCAGATTTTGAAGCTGGTTTGGTGCCAGGGTGACCTTACTCTGAGGTGGGTTGTTATCTAATCAGTTATTGTCCATTGATGTTCATATTCTTCCAGGGCTTTTTTTTTTTTTNATAGAAATACATTTATACCTGCTTCCTACAGAACTGTTTTTGTGCAGAGGTGGAGGACAATGCTTTGCCTACAGTGTTCTGTCCTCTGAAGAACTGCTCTTTGCAGATTCCTGGGTCTCACACAGGGCTGTCTCCTGACAGTGAGGGTGCAGAAGCAGTGCCAGCCCTGCTGCTTCCTTTGCATGCTTCCCTAGTTAGGAATTGCTGCTTTCCATGTATCCCAGACACTGGTCCCTATGTTCTTGCAGGTGCACCATGGATGGGTTGTGCAATGTTGTCTCCTTTGGTGTTTTTCTGGCAACAAACTGGACTGTTTGGTGGTTTTTTTTGAATACTCCTTAGGAAGGAGATGTACAAGCAGTTGCTGTAACTGTTAGGGAAGGCTGTGTTAGGGAAGGCTTCCTCTTCACTGTTTGGTGGAAGAGGAACCAGACTGGAGATGGTGTCTTAAATAGGGAAGGCTGTGTGAGACACTGATGCCTTAGGTTTTAACTTTTATAGTTTTCCAATACTGTACTGCTAATGTAACTCTGAAGTTTCCTGTAGCTTGTTAAGTGCTGTTCTCTATGCTAAGATAGACAACCTCTAACGGGCTCTCCAAGGACACCCAGAACAAGAACTGCAAACCTTCATTTTGGGGACAGGGGGGCAAGCTTGGGGAAATTCCATCCTTGCCTGGCTTCTGCTTGGGGAATTGATGCTGATATCAAAGTGGGAAGAACTCATGAGCTGTCCTTGTCCATGTTGGGGTGCACTGAGGCAGGAGCCTCTGGAGGCCAGAGTGTACCTCTGAAGGCCTTTCCAACCAATCCCTCCTTTATTCCTTTGTTCCTGTCTAGTCTCTGTTTTTAGGTAGCGAGTTTAAGACATCAACACAGCCTTGTATATGACAATCCGGTACTAGAGGCTTCTCCTAAAGTTGGAGAGTGGTGGGGATAGGAAATGTTTATCTGTCTTTTGTAGCAAGAGAACCATCTTGGCAGAGTTGGAAGTAAGGCCTCCAATCATTCTTACCTGGCCAGTGATACAGATGGTTTCTGATTTGTGGGAAATGGGAAACTGTTGTCACTGGTATTGTCACAGACTGCAGCAGAAATGCAGAAGGCCTGTGAACAGAAGCCTGTACATTAGTTCTGTGTACTTCAGGCTTACTCCTGAGGTAAATGTTTGAAAGCAACAGGAAAGCCTGAAAGGAACTGGGGGTGAGGGTGGAGTCAACTGACTGAGGTCAGTTTAGAGAGAGTTTGAAAGCCAGAGCATAAGGAAGACAGCATGACCAAGCGATGTGGTCAGGGTTCTTGTAGAGAAATGTGTTCACAGGAGTAACACTTGCAAATCTTAATAATTACTAAGCTGACTGGAGTAAGTACCTGTGATCCTGTGTGTTCCTCAGTCCCTGTGGATCAAAGTGGCTGCTCAGCTTCCATGAGATATCTGATGGCAGACTGCAAAATAAAAGGAGTCAGTCAGACTGTAGATCTTGTTCTTATCACCTCAGAACAGTGAACTCTGAGAGCAGGCCTGAGCTACAAGTAATCTCTGGTGGTGTAGCTGGAAGGTAGCCTTTCCCCTTCTCTGCAGAAGTATTCCCATTAAGCATCTGTTGTTAAGGTTTTGTTTGGTTTATTTTTTCCTCCTGGACATGCCAGACATGCAGCCATTGTCTCCAATCTCCGTTCATGAGCGCTACAGTTCTCCTACAGCTGGAAGTGCTAAGAGAAGACTCTTTGGAGATGACAGTCCTAAAGAAATGCAGATGGAAAAAATCTTAACGAAAGGAACTAAGCTGACAATTGCTCCAGCGGCAAGCATTGGTGCTGAAAACATGTCAACGTCTCCTGGCCAGACGGTGCTGACCATGACAACCACTACAGGACCAGGAAAGGCAGGACAGAAGGTCACCATCCCACTGCATGGTAGGAATCATTGCTCTTTTTCTTCTCTACTACTTTCCTTGCTCTTAAGATATGCTTAGACCAACCACGCATCTTGAACATGTATTGCTTTTTCTTTTTAAAGAAGCAGTTACTTTGTCAACAACAACTGTCCTGGTTTGAAGGACAGGTGTCTGCTAAGGAAAGCAGGAGCCTCCCTTGGAATGGAAAATGTGACCCCCTTCCCTCCGAATGATTATAACTGTGAAGTGCCGGGGCTTTCCGGCAGAGCTCCGGGAAAGGAGCAGCAGCTCTGTAGCGGTGTGTGTGTGGCTCACACGGCACACACACACACACACACACACACACANCTTGGCAAGGCCCCAGGGGCAGCCGGGCCCGGGGCCCTCGGGAGGCTGAGGGGACTGCAGCGGGAACCTCGCAGCGGCGGCTGCGGCCGCACAGCCGGGCACGCCCGCAGTAAGAAATGAGATGGATCAGAAGTTGTAGCAGGAGCAGCACGGTGTCCTGGCAGGCAGAGGGTGCTGGCTATGGTGTAGCAAAAAATCACCCGGACACAGCAGGGCTGGGCGCACGCAGCTGGGGTAATGCGTCCTCCGGGAAGGGGTCGGGGTCCCCGTGTTTTCCCCTGAGGCACCCGAACAGATGGCAAGGGTCCTTTGTTGAGACAGGGTGCCAATAAGGTCCCAGTTCCATGGCTGCTCTGATGAGCAAAGGCTCAGCTATGGCAAGAGAAGCAGTACAGGGTTGGGCTCTGGTGGCAGCAGCGAATTCCCCCCCAGCAAACAGCAGCTCAGCCGTCCTCCTCCTCCGAAGCTGACAGCGAGAGAGGGCAAGGAGCCCAGCCCTGCCCCTCACCACCTGGCCAAAATCTCACGGTACCTTTTCCCTTCCAAAGAGAAAACTCCCCAGGTGAAGAGAGTAGCTAGCTGCACCCTTCCCCTGAAATCCCCTGAAAAGGGGATTACTTTTCCCTCTCTTAAGTACCAGTGGTTATTTTCTCTTAGGAACATATGGGAGAAAATTCCCCAAGAGAAAGAAAACAAAAGGGGCAATCCTAACCTCCAACAGTAACAA
The DNA here is from genome assembly GCA_013400515.1 of Erpornis zantholeuca. Lineage (NCBI taxonomy): Eukaryota > Metazoa > Chordata > Aves > Passeriformes > Timaliidae > Erpornis > Erpornis zantholeuca. The sequence goes on from VZTN01028505.1 coordinate 90,605, forward strand.
AAATGCTTAAGATTATATTGCCCTCATCTCTTTGGAGACATCTGATCCCTGGCAAGCACACTGAGGATTTCTCCTCATGAAGAAGACTTAATGGAGTTTGTGCTCCTTCCAGTTATGCCTCACACATTAAATATTTTGTTCTCAGTTCCATATTACTGCAATTTGTCTTAATTTGGTCTGTTATAATCACAGATTATAATCTCTTACAATCTGGAAGTTCTGGGTAAGGGTTACATGTTAACATTAGCAAAATACTGTGACACTTCTGTTGTGTTGAAGTTGGGTGATGTTTGAGTATTTCTGAAAATGATACATGAGCAAGGAGTTTATAGCCATTTCTTAATTTAAAAATTGGGTCTATAGTTGAAGATGAAATTTCTGCACTTCTCATGTTTAAGGAGATTTTCTGCCTTTGAATTTGATTACTGAGGAAACTGATGAGGACTGTACAAGATATGCTGTCAGGCTTGCAGAATAATAATAATAATAAT
>VZTN01028506.1:1317-36371 GCA_013400515.1 Erpornis zantholeuca
TCATGGTATATAGTAATTTTGAAATGCATATTGATGTGAACTATCACAAAACAGTTACTATATTAACAGATCCATATATAATAATGAGAGAAGAGTAACAATGATCAAGTAGTTTGATTTCCTTCCTCCTGGATGCTTTTACAGAAATGAGATTAATCCTGGATATGAATGAAACTTGCTGAGAAAGAAAAGAAAATCATATTAAATTCCTTGTATCTGGCCTTACAGAGGCACCAAGCTCATTTAACCTCATCATAAGGGAGATATTTCCCAAAGCAATATATTAGATNGAATACATCAAACTATATAAAAGGGGTATATAGGAGGAGTATAAAAGAAAAGGCAAAAAATCATCCTGGCATCACCTGCTGCTGCAAGTTCCATAGCAAGGTGAGAAAAACTAACACTACTCAGTTGGAATTTTGAGTTTGATTCATAAATACATAGAAATTTGGGGTAGAGGGTGGAGAGAGAAGCAGAGAAGGAAAGGAAGTGGATAATTATAGCTGTGTTAGAAAGTTCTTGCGGCAGATGAAAACCACTTAAAATACAGGAAAATTCTTAGGAGAATTATCATCAATACTTCATAGAAAAGAAAAGATTTTCTAAGATCAATTTTTGTGAAAAGTGGACTGAAAGATATTACTGAGGTAGAGGCTATGGGCATCATTTCTTTTGGCCCCTTTTTGCTTTTTCAGACTAGTTTCAGTATCTTTAATAACACATTAGAAACTGTGTCTGAAGGGAAAAGTCAGGGGCAGTTGCTGATCAAGAGTGTGAAGGCTAAAAGTTGACATTAATGATACAAAAGCATTTTCTAGCTAGCATTTGCCCAATATTATCAAAATATTTGGCATATGAGGAAAAATTCCACTTTAGAAAAAACATAAGAGGTATTTTATCAGTTTAACATGAAGTAGAAACTTTACCTATTACTTTGAAAAGGTATTCCATGCTATAAAATTCAATATTAAAACATAAATTTCTTTTCAAAAACAGAGGCACATTATGACTTATTTTCTCTTTCTCATTCATTTAAGCTAAGAGGGAAGCATTTTATTTATGCTTTATGATGTAATAGTGTCTCACCTTCCTGATTGTTTATTCTGCACTTGCTCTTGTGCCTTGTGAGATGTCTGTTCCACTAGACCATTAATTACACACAACAAAGTTACGTCACACCAGCATTAGTTGGGAGAGGATATTTCATCCTAATGCAACATAACCAGAGACCTCCAGAGACGAGTGCCAAGGTAGATTCATCTACTCTGCTTCAACATTAAGGAAATGTCAAGTGGAAATTTTTTACGCTGAAATATGAGGAAAAAGTCAAACTTCTAAAGTCATTAGGAATAGCATACATTTCTGCAAGGCAGAAACTTAACGTGAAAAATATGCTTATAGCCAAGAGGTTCAACATTTTGCCAGACATTATGAACAATCTTTGTCAAGAATCATCAAAGGTAGAGACTCACAGGCAAAGTATTTTGGACCAAGTATTTTGGTCTAGCAAAATACTTGAGGACTTTGCGAAGCTGGCAAAGGATGGTAATTATTTAATTCATCTTAATTCAACTTAATGCAAAATTCTGTTTTCTCTCTTTCTTGACATTTTCAGGTCAGGTCAACCTAACAGAAAGACCATGTTGTCTCAGTGACTTCAAATGATAATTTTTTTGTTCAAAAATTCTGGATTTAAACAAGAACCTTTAACTTGTACAAGAACCCAGACGTGAAGATTTAGTTCCAGATTATCAAGGATAATGGATCTATTCATCACAAAAAATAAAATTAAAGATTTTAACAGAGATAAGGAGATGATTGGTATTTTATGCAAATTACAGATAAACAGAGGGACTTCCAGAGGATCCTATAAATACAGCAAGAACCTGGACTGGGAACTATAATTATCTTAAAAATACAGGGGAGCTACGAACAAACACAGGCATATGCATTTCAGTGAAGTGGACTGAAGTGCTCACATTAATTATTTTATATGGAAGCTGTAGATCTTGCAATCAGTATTGATCATTAGTTGGTACCTTGGGCAAAAACCTCATCAAGGAGCAGCAATTATGGTAAATTCTTAATCTAAGGAAGTTGTACTCAAAGAGATAATGAAATTGTGTTTAATAGCAATTCGGAAAAAAAGATAGAACTATAAATTGAGGTTACAGCTTTACAAACACTGCCTATGGAAATCAAACAAAAAAATCCCAGTGCTAGGAAAGATGGACACAAAATAAAATGCAAACCAGGATATTTCTAATCTAACTTTCTATCATTTCGTTCTCTCTAATAACAATGCTTGTTAGAAACAAGAAGGGGAGTTGTACATTCTAGAGGGCTATGATGTGCTGGGTGTAAGGACAGGCTAAGTACCTGTGCAGGAACAAACCATGATACTCTCTTTTTATTTAGCTGCCTAAACACATGCTCAGAAATATTTCTCCCTTCAAATGTACTTTATCATTCCCACTCCCAAGTTTTCAAATAAGATTTTGTTAGGGTTTATGTGATTAGGAATTATTTGTCCCCTATTCTTCCTTCTTGGAATAGATATTGCCTCAAGGAAGTCTTCTGGTCTGGAATGGGACAGCATTTCTTGCCTATGGCATTTGATACCTTCTTGTCTATGAAGTCAAAGGAAAGGAGGGAGTTAACTGACAAACTCATGCCCTAATCAGCAACAAGACGATAATAATTTATTCCTCACCTTAAAAAAACAATCAAACAAACAAACCACACACACACACACAACAAAAAAAAAACCGACCATGCACTTTGTCTCTCAAATAATGTAGGGGTGGCCAAGATTAAGAATAAGATCACAAGGGCCTTACCATATATACTCACAAAGTCTAATTTTCAGTAAATCTCCTTGGTAGAGTTTAACAAGGAGGAGAACAAGATTCCATATTTCATTGTTTATGCCAAGTTTGAAGGTGTCTGAAAATGTCTCTGTGATGATTATCTTATAAAAAACAGGAACATCTGCATGAGTAAAGTTAGGATCAGTATATCACCACCAGAAACCCCTATAAAAATGCTCATACGGACAGCCTTCAGAAGTGAATAAAAACAAGTGATTTTGAAGAGGATGTGAAAATTCAGTGTTATAGCCTGGTTCCATGACCAAGCTCAAGTGCCAGATTAAGAGGGGGTTTTTAATATATATTACTTCCAAAGATCGAGCGACAATTAATCCTCTGAACTTCTTTCTTAAGCTCGCCAACTATTAAAGAGAGCTTCAACAGAGAGTTGATTTTCTCTCCTGATCCCCTCTACTGTCAAGCTACCTGCTGTCTAACAATAATTATGCTAGTTTCATGTAGCACACCAAGACATAAATACTCCAAATATTCTAACACAGAGGTTCTTTTGTTCTGGTGTTCAAAACCCAAACATAGGTTTCTTCCAGAAACACAACACACATACACATCCTATTGCAAAACTTGTTTTCTGCTCATGCATTTTTTTAACTTTCCAATTCTTTTTTTGTCCAGTAGTTGACTGGCATACTGAAGCACATAATACAGGTGGCAAAAGAGACATTAAAAAAAATGCACCTTATAGAAATATGCTTTTCATATTTTAGTCTTCCTGAATCCACACATATTCCTGTTCTTGACCATCAAAATCATCTTGTGACCATGGTTAAACAACAACATTACCAACACAAGGGATCCAGGACCTCTATAATTTATAAGAGTCATTTAGCTTTCAGATGCAGTGCCATGAATCAGATCTCTTCCATCAGAGAATCTGTTTGCAAATCAGGCCTTCCAATAAAATATATTTTTAAAGCATTTATCTCAGAACCTTTTTCAAACAAATCATGCTATCTGTCTCGGTCATCTTTTACAACACCCCATTCTGAGGGTAGGAAAAAAAACAATAGGCATTGGATTAAATGGTATCTCTTCATATGAACTGGACTACGCAGGCTTTTCTCAAGCAATGATTCAAGATCATCATGGGAGATAAAACTGAAACACACTGGTATCAGAAGCGGAAAATAAGCAAATAGAAAGACTGAAAAGAGCACTTTAAATTAGAAAACTCCCAGAATTCTTGGTTTGAGGTGACCTGTGTGATTTTCTTACAGTAAGTAGTACACTGAGGAATAATGGTACAATTATTCTCCAATTATTAACAATTACTTTTACAGCTAAAATTATTTAACATGCCATTTTTTCACCATTCTTATGCAATATTGTGCAGAGTGGTGTCTAGCCTTGAACACAGGTTCAGGTGAAATGACAACACTTAAGCAAAACCTCCAATGCTGCAAGTGTATGAGGAAGTTTCAATGTTGATTGCCCATATCATCTTGAAACCAAGATGCACATAACATCAACGCACACATACTCTGATTAGAAGTAACATTTCATTCTTCTGAATTTGTTACTTTAGTAATGGATGAAAAAGAAGTAAGTCCATGGCAAATATAAAACATTTATTTGGAATTTAGATGGAAAATGCAAAGTATAAGAAGGATATATGACTCAGTCTTCACAAAAAAGCTACCGTACATTCAGAATGTGACCACAGATTTTTCCTCAATGCCTTCAGTGTTAAAAGAAATGAAGAGAAGAAGAGGGAAAAATACATCTGCAGAGCTTCAAAGAGAAGGCTGTAGGAAAAGAAATAGGAAAAGAAGCCAGAGAGCATGTGCAGCATAATCTGCACCTACTGTAAATGTCATTCTCTTCATTACTTTTGGAGGCCTATTTAGTGGTTCTGATATCAACAAATTTACACCAGCAAGCAGTCTGAGATTCTCAAAAATGCCTAATCTCAGTCCATATTTCATGACTTTTCCCAAAACCATTACTTTAAGACAGATAATCTTCACCCAAAAAACTGTTTTCCTCTTATTACTTTTATCTCAGTAGAAATGCTGCTGTAGCGGATTTAAAACCTCTTTTTAGCTTGTCCATAATACCCAGCCAAACAGCACTCTGAACTTCAGAAATCTATGTAAAAAACTATTTAAAATAAATGTTTCTTAAAATAATAAGTCCTGACTATTGACCATTTTTTCTCTCTAAGTGAATTGTAATATAGAAAAACATTAATAAGTCTGAACATTCTTTGTGAGTATTCAATATAGAAAATTTAACTAAAAAGAGAGTGGTTGAAACAAAAAATGTTCTTCTATCCAGACTACTGTTTTAATAATTTTTTTTAAGTCTTTATTATGCTAAAGAGTAAAAACTATTCTCGTATCACTAGCAATTTTCTGTGACTGCAGAATATGCATTGTCTCATCTTAGAAGAATTAGTCACCTATTCCTTGAAAGCTGATGTTCTTGTCACACATTTTTGTAGTGGTGGTCAATAACACAAAAGTTATCCAGTCAGGGTAACCATCAGCAGCCAGTAAGTTTCAAAGCCTTTTTAAAATGTAAGTCATGAAATCAAGTCCACTTGCTCAGTCATATCCATAGAATGCAAGTTAGTTCAACAAGATTTAAGATGTGATTTTTACAAAAGGAGAACTGACAACAGGAAATAATTATTCCATGTATCATTGGATTTTTCTGATTGTAGTTGACTTTACTCAAAATTTTCATTAGTTCCTTCCTGGTGTTATGATAAAAACAGGACAAAAAATAAAAGTATTTGTTGAAATGCAAAATGATGCATTTATAACAAAGCATAATCTGATACTTCTCATGTGTAATCATCTCCTAGTGATATCACTATTAAAAATAACATGGCATCCTCTAAAGAAATCCAGACCCTCTAAATCCAGAAAAATAATCCATTAAAAAGAATCTCACACTATGCTAGATTTTCTGATGAAAAGCAGAATGTCAGGGGAAAAAAATGTTTCTATATGGATAACCTCAGCATTTAGTTTAAGTGGCTAAAAGTATTGGTGGGAAGCCTGACTTTAAGAAGGACAAGGATGTCCAAGTAGACAGAACTTTAATTGTAATTCCAGGCACAACCAACAGATATTGCCAATTTTTACAAGACATATAGAGATCTGTCAGTGAGATGAAAGCTGGCTGAGACAATGGGCAATCATGCCATAAGTTTAATAAAGTTTCAAATCTTTTAACCAATTCCATCAGACAGTTTCACTGTAAAACTGTTTTCGGGCCTTAAACAGCTAACATCAAAACATTCAATAGGTGCATGTTTTTGAACTCTCTGGACCACTTTATATAGATTAAGGTTTATACTTCTATGTAAGTCATAATACTGGTATTTTACCACACTCTGATCAGTAAAACAGGTATTTCTGTTATGTTTTCATTATGAACACAAAACCAAACAGCAAGTAAAAGTCTTTAGAATTCAAATCTTTTTTTTTCCTAAATCCCACATTACATTACTTCTGAAATAGAAAACAATTTACCAGTGCTTGTAAAACACTTTTGGAATAAATGAAAGTAAAATTAAACATGTTATGCTGTTGTAGTTAAAACTGCAGCTGTTTTTCTTCTCAGGATCTAATGGGGACATTATGCAGGACATAAAATGACTGGTGGATCAAAAATGTAAGAGGGAGAGATGCTCTCTTATCTACTTTGGAGTATTGCACCTACAATTGTCAGTTTTCCAAAGACATTTATATGGAAATTTCTCAATTATCAAAATTCAATATGCTCCTTGGAAATTTTTACATCTATTTTCTCTCTTGAAAATCATACTTCAGTGAATTTATTAATTTGAAGTTTCTGCCCATCACATCTTTTTAAATCCATAGCATCCCTTGCTTCCAAGGCAATGAGGTTGGACCACGTTTTATTATCAGCTTAGAATAGAAAATATACCAAAATACAAGTAAATTATATTTTTCTAGCATGCAAAACCAAAATTTTTTTTACATTAAATACATTAATCTTTTATTACAATTTCCATCCCTCTAGCATAGAGTATTTAATAGTTTTTACCTATCTTTCCCCAATATTAATTATACAATGAGACAATTATGTAAAGCAGCTGGCTTAGTGTCAAGGTGGTTTTCTATTTTGCTAATGCATGTATGTTTTGAATCTTGAAGGGTTGGGATTTTTTTCAGACACAGACAGTTTTTAAAAATCACCATAGTAGTTAGTCAATATTCCCCAATATTAATTATACAATGAGACAATTATGTAAAGCAGCTGGCTTAGTGTCAAGGTGGTTTTCTATTTTGCTAATGCATGTATGTTTTGAATCTTGAAGGGTTGGGATTTTTTTCAGACACAGACAGTTTTTAAAAATCACCATAGTAGTTAGTCAATATTCTCTAAAACTCCATACTTTTCATACTGGAGAGTACATGCTGGGGCTGCATTGTACTTTCCAGTTGAAAGAACAGCAAAGGAATAGAACAGCACATTTATTCTGATATTCACTAGGAAAAAACCTTCAATCCCTGCAAAACAAAAACATACATGTTCACTCTGAGGGACACAATAAAAATGCGAATACAAGATCCTTTCAGCAAATAATGACTCATGCATTTAGTCTTTGTTCATTTTCTCTTAATGCATCATATGAAATGCTACGAAATACTGGGTCACTGAATATACAAAATGTATCTGCACACTAGAAGCACAAAGATATGTTCCCTTACAGACTCTTTTTATAATAGCACATAGCTAACCAATTCAAAATATGCAATAAACAGAATAAACCATAAAAGTGATGTGTCTCAGTTTACATTTATGGCTGTGCTTAAGAAATGTAATTAACTAGTGAAGAAAAACAGAATAATCTAATCAGAGATGGATTTCTCATAAAATTCAGTGCCCTGTAGAAACATAGAAATTTTCAGAAGAATTCTCAGAAAAAGACAGTGAAAATAAAATCATCAGGAGGAAACTATACAATAATACTTAAGCAGCCTGCTTTTTTTTTTTTTTTATTTTCCAATGTGCAGACACCAAAAGAGAAGAAATATCTACAGTATTTAAGGTAGTGGCTCACTTATTCAGAAGCATTATATTACAAAAGTTTAGGATGACCACAGAATTAAGACTTCAAAAGGAGATTGAAATCTTTTGAAAACTATTGTATTTTACTCTTCTGTGAATCACCAGATATTATGCAATAGCTCTGGATATTTAAAAGCATACTTAGTTCTTCCACCTGTGTTTGCAATAAATATTTCATTTTTATACTCATCATTTAGTCACTGCAGACCCGGGAGCCACATAAAAATTTCACAGTAAGAGGCAGAATTTTTGGTAGTTTATTTTTAAGATTGAAGGCAAAAAAAAAAATTTAAAAATTTGTTTTTACAGGTAGCTTTTACAGCCATCACTTTCTCACGTAAGCCCTTAAACTCATATATAGAGACTTAATCAGTTTGCCTGTTTGTAGGAATAATCATGGGAAGAGAAAAAAAAAGAAGAGAAGAGGATATAATTACTTACCTTACAGCAATTGGAGTTCTGTGAGATGTATCGCTTTGATGCACAGACACCTCAGGCACCCAACACGTAATCTTAAGGCCATCAATATTTTTTGGGGCTGTACCTGACTGATCACACCCTATTCCCTGCAAGGATTGAGAGGGCGATGTGTGGTCCTGCAGCTCAGGCCACTGCAGAATCCAGCTGGGAGATACCTCAGTGCTGAGGACGGAGGAAGCGCCATGCCTCCACACGCCTGGGATGCCTCCAGGAACCACAGGTATTGACATCCACTCTCTCTGGCAAATGACAGGTCATCAGCAACTCATTTTTGCTGACTCACAAACAGTAACCTGATATGCAGAATCTAGATGCTCCAAGCCATCTATAAATGGTTCATACAGTGCTGCCAAAACCTATAAGCCTTTATAAAGGAATACTAACCCACAAATGTCCATATTAACCCCAGAGAGGAGCATTTTAAGAAAACCTACAATCCAGTTCAGAAAGTAAAGACTCAAGTCCCAGCATGTTCATATTCCTTTAAAATAATTCACTATAATAGTAAAAAACCAACAAAAACCAAAAACCAACCAAGAAAAAAAAAAAAACCAAGCCAAAACCTGCCCCCAAAATACCAAATCAATTCACATTCATACCAATGATTCACACTGTTTTTTTCTAGACAGAGTGCCTTCCTGAAACATAAGAATTAAGAAGGGGGAAAATGCTGAATATGCTTCTGCAAGCTTGTTTAAAATTAACTACAGGAAAATATCATTTAAATCTCAGGGTTTCATAAACTTTTATTGTAAATGTGATGAAAGGGTTAGTCGCAAGTAAAATATTTCTTCTCAAATTCACTATAAAAGTAAACTTGAACATAAAACTAATGTTGTCAAAGGTACATGGAATTTCATTCTTGCTAACAGAGTGATTTTCTGGACCATGTTGCTCCATGGGCCTTATATTGCATTAACCCTGTTATCCCTATCTCTTTAAAATAATTTAATTTCTATTTTACTACCAAATGACATCAGAAATACATAGGGATTATATTTTTTCCTTTACTTTGAGGTACCTATATAATGGTATTGTAGTAAATCATGTTACATACTAAACTTGAATAAATTTTAGTGAATGGCTAACATTATCAGGGCTACATAAAGTCAATATCCAGATAAAATTATGCTTAAATGTATTTTTGCTGTGTTCAATAGCAATAAAATCTGATCTGTCACATAATGAGTGTGTGTATGCATATTTGAAAATTTCTATCTGAAACTCAGCATGTATATAAAAAAGCAGAACTAGAAAACTAAATAACACATCCTCAAAACCCTATCATTCTGTCTCTTCAAATAAAAACTAAATCTAGTATATTCTACCCTAGAATTAACAGATTTTACTCCATATGACATGCAACAGTGTGATACTGTAAAGATGCAAAGAAAATAGACTATGGTTAAGTGCCTCTGTGCAATGAGGAACAAGAAGCTTAATTTGCAACATTTACCTTAATGGGTGTACACTGACCCGGAAGTGCTTCCAGAGCATTCAATTTCTCTGTCTGCTTACATGGAGATATCCAAACACTCTAAGTTAGACCTAAGAATCTCTCTCCCAGGTTCCTACTACAGTTGGTGGAGAGGGAGGCAGAAGATTCCAATGGGCAATTCAGAACAGAAAACCAAGTTTATGTTCTCTGAATGATCCCCTAGAGACCCTATCTCTCTCCATGGACTAGAAAGAGAGGCAAGGGAGACAACCTTCAAGCTAAAGTTAACATTTATGAACCTGTTGCATGGTACCACATTGGATAAAGTCGGAATAAACACCACAGTCATCATGGCTGAGAACTATCTACATCTCTTTTGGATGATGTTTTGTGGAGGTGGAAAAAAAATAGATGAATCATTCATTTACACAGCAGTTTCCCAAAAATTTAAAATAAATTGAAAACTTTCACCTGATCCTGAACCTTACGTTTTAAGATATCCAAACTGGAAATCATCATCATCATCACTAAGACTCAATTGCAAATCCAGAAGAAGAGCCTAAAAACATTATCAATTGGGTTTTCAATAGAACCAGTGCCTTTTTTACATTAATAAAAATGAAAATTTTCATAAAACAAAGGAAACAACAAACTGCAGACCCAAGGTGATCACACCTCGTTGAAAAAAACAGTAGTTTAGGAACTCCAGAGCAAGCTCCTTAAGTCATCAGTCAGTCCTTTAAACTAGAAAGTAATGGTACTTACAGAATCTAAATTTAAATGTCTCTCATGGAAAGAGATTAATTTTTCCCTAGAACTGCTTATTTATCTCCTTTTAGTCTAAAGTAAGACTAGACAACTAAGATACAGACTTCTACACCATAGACTTATAAAGTCAAAAGAGATTAATCCATATTGAAGCCAAAAGCACTACATTATCCCAAACAAACAAACAAACAAACAAAAAAAAATCCAAAACAAAGGCAAACCAAACATGTAAGAAAAAAGGAAATATAGGAATACGAAAGCCACTCTCTATCCTGTAAAATAAGTTTATAAGAAAAGCAATTTTATTAAGATCAGAGTACAAGGAAAAAACCAATTCCCGTCCTTAACTTTAGGACTGTGTGGGTGGGGTATGTGTGATGCAGCTTCTGCATCATGAACTGAGATGAATGGCATGCTGACCTAAAACTAAACAAGTAATACTATATGTAGTCATACTTGATCCAGATGTTGTTTAAGAGTCTATTTCTAAAGACTATTCCTAATCTGCCAATGATTATATAACTTGTCATGACATGAAATTAAACAATATTAAAATAATTTGTTTAATAGAACCCATGTGCATCTTGGTCTCCTTTTGATGGTGTTTTCACTGAGAAACAAAAATTGCACAAGCAGGTTATTAACTACTAGAACAGGGAGCATTTCATAGAAACATAGAAAGGTTTGGTTAAGAAGAGACCTTTTAGTTCCTTTTTTTTTAGTTCCAATCCCCCTACCCTGAGGCGGGACACCTTCCACTAGATCAGGTTGCCCAGGCCCCATCCAGCCTGGCCTTGAACACTTCCAGGGATGGGGTATCCACGGCTTCTCTGGGCAGCCTGTGCCAGTGACTAACCACCTTCATATTATTTTTTTTCCTTTAGTCAAATTTACCCTTTTCAGGTTTAAAACCATTGCCTCTTGTCACTACAGGCCCTGAAAGAAAGCCTTTCTCCATCTTTCTTTCAAGTCCGTTCATATATTGAAGGCTGTGATCAGATCTCCCTGGAGCCTTCTCTTTTTCATTCTTTGGTATTTCTCTGAAATCTTTGAGGCTGAATTAGATTCTTAGAAAACCATAAAGTCTCTTGTAGAACAAGATTTTAAGTTGAGAAAATATAGTGTATTTGTAGGTACATGTGTATATACATAATATGTATGTTGCTTTCTGAGACACGAAGGTTACCTGCCCTACTTTGGTATCTACTCCATTATTCTGCAAGAAAAAATATTTAAATATATGTTTGACATTTATATTTCTTGCCTCTGTCTTGTTTCTCTTCTTGCTGCCCAGCTCACATGCTGTCTATCACCATTACATATCTGATAAAAAGGATGAGACCATCTGGCATGAATGTTCTTTTCTCTCTGAATAAATGACAGCCAGGACAACAACATTGCCCTCCAAATGTCCCATGTGAACTTCGAGACAAAAAGAGAATTGACTGAGACCTCACCATGTTTAAAGCAGGATGTGAAAGCAAGGCCTTTTTCCCTGATAATGCCTCAGCTTATTTTTTTTATTTTTAAGGTTTTGTCTTATTTTCCAAACACGCATCAAAGAATTTTTGTAAAATAACCCAGAGAACTTTGAATTTATTTTAATAGGTGGCTTCATGGAATAATTTAAATGTCAGGAAACACTGAAGGACTAATAAAACAGTTGTTATAGTATTGATGTATCTTGAGAAAATTTTTTAAAATTTAAAATATATCTTTTTAATTCATATTANACCACAGTCATCATGGCTGAGAACTATCTACATCTCTTTTGGATGATGTTTTGTGGAGGTGGAAAAAAATAGATGAATCATTCATTTACACAGGCAGTTTCCAAAAATTCTAAAATAAATTGAAACTTTCACCTGATACTGAACCTTACATTTTAAGATATCCAAACTGGAAATCATCATCATCATCACTAAGACTCAATTGCAAATCCAGAAGAAGAGCCTAAAAACATTATCAATTGGGTTTTCAATAGAACCAGTGCCTTTTTTACATTAATAAAAATGAAAATTTTCATAAAACAAAGGAAACAACAAACTGCAGACCCAAGGTGATCACACCTCGTTGAAAAAAACAGTAGTTTAGGAACTCCAGAGCAAGCTCCTTAAGTCATCAGTCAGTCCTTTAAACTAGAAAGTAATGGTACTTACAGAATCTAAATTTAAATGTCTCTCATGGAAAGAGATTAATTTTTCCCTAGAACTGCTTATTTATCTCCTTTTAGTCTAAAGTAAGACTAGACAACTAAGATACAGACTTCTACACCATAGACTTATAAAGTCAAAAGTGATTAATCCAAATTGAAGCCAAAAGCACTACATTATCCCAAACAAACAAACAAACAAACAAAAAAAAATCCAAAACAAAGGCAAACCAAACATGTAAGAAAAAAGGAAATATAGGAATACGAAAGCCACTCTCTATCCTGTAAAATAAGTTTATAAGAAAAGCAATTTTATTAAGATCAGAGTACAAGGAAAAAACCAATTCCCGTCCTTAACTTTAGGACTGTGTGGGTGGGGTATGTGTGATGCAGCTTCTGCATCATGAACTGAGATGAATGGCATGCTGACCTAAAACTAAACAAGTAATACTATATGTAGTCATACTTGATCCAGATGTTGTTTAAGAGTCTATTTCTAAAGACTATTCCTAATCTGCCAATGATTATATAACTTGTCATGACATGAAATTAAACAATATTAAAATAATTTGTTTAATAGAACCCATGTGCATCTTGGTCTCCTTTTGATGGTGTTTTCACTGAGAAACAAAAATTGCACAAGCAGGTTATTAACTACTAGAACAGGGAGCATTTCATAGAAACATAGAAAGGTTTGGTTAAGAAGAGACCTTTTAGTTCCTGGCCTTCTAGTTCCAATCCCCCTACCCTGAGGCGGGACACCTTCCACTAGATCAGGTTGCCCAGGCCCCATCCAGCCTGGCCTTGAACACTTCCAGGGATGGGGTATCCACGGCTTCTCTGGGCAGCCTGTGCCAGTGACTAACCACCTTCATATTATTTTTTTTCCTTTAGTCAAATTTACCCTTTTCAGGTTTAAAACCATTGCCTCTTGTCACTACAGGCCCTGAAAGAAAGCCTTTCTCCATCTTTCTTTCAAGTCCGTTCATATATTGAAGGCTGTGATCAGGTCTCCCTGGAGCCTTCTCTTTTTCATTCTTTGGTATTTCTCTGAAATCTTTGAAGCTGAATTAGATTCTTAGAAAACCATAAAGTCTCTTGTAGAACAAGATTTTAAGTTGAGAAAATATAGTGTATTTGTAGGTACATGTGTATATACATAATATGTATGTTGCTTTCTGAGACACGAAGGTTACCTGCCCTACTTTGGTATCTACTCCATTATTCTGCAAGAAAAAATATTTAAATATATGTTTGACATTTATATTTCTTGCCTCTGTCTTGTTTCTCTTCTTGCTGCCCAGCTCACATGCTGTCTATCACCATTACATATCTGATAAAAAGGATGAGACCATCTGGCATGAATGTTCTTTTCTCTCTGAATAACTGACAGCCAGGACAACAACATTGCCCTCCAAATGTCCCATGTGAACTTTGAGACAAAAAGAGAATTGACTGAGACCTCACCATGTTTAAAGCAGGATGTGAAAGCAAGGCCTTTTTCCCTGATAATGCCTCAGCTTATTTTTTTTATTTTTAAGGTTTTGTCTTATTTTCCAAACACGCATCAAAGAATTTTTGTAAAATAACCCAGAGAACTTTGAATTTATTTTAATAGGTGGCTTCATGGAATAATTTAAATGTCAGGAAACACTGAAGGACTAATAAAACAGTTGTTATAGTATTGATGTATCTTGAGAAAATTTTTTAAAATTTAAAATATATCTTTTTAATTCATATTAAAAAGAGTTCATGATTTCTGAACAGGCAAATATCCTTTTACATATTTTAATTAAAAATCCATAAAATTCATAAAATTTTACTGGGGAAAGGTCCTAGGCCTAAAGATGTTTTGTAAACCGAAAAGAAATGGAGTATTGATTACTTAATCAATAGTGTTCCTGAAGAGTTTGGATTTTTGAGTTGATACTTGATAAAACTACTTCACATTATTCAGTCAATTTTTAAGTTTCTAACCCTGAATTATGAGTATCTCCTGGCACTGCCTACCAATATAAAAAAGATTCCATTTTACTTAGTCAGAATTAGTATTCTAGATAGGTTACAGAACTTTAAATTACATAGAAACTGAATCATAGAGTCATAAACACCTTCCACTAGACCAGTCTGCTCAGAGTCCCATTCAGCCTGGCCTTAAAAACTTCCAGAGATGGAGCATCCACAACTTCTCTGGGCAACCTGTGCCAGTGCCTCAGCACCCTCCTCATAATTTTTCTTTTCTTTTTGTTTTATCTTAATCTACCCTCTTTCAGTTTAAAACCATTGCCTCTCATTATTACTACACTTCCTGATAAAGAGTCCTTCTCCATCTTTCTCGTAGTCCCCCCTTTAAGTACTGAAAGTAGTATAAATTCTCCCTGGAGCCTTCTCCTTTTTTTCTTTTTTTTTTTTTTTTTTTTTTTCTTTTTTTCTTTTTTTTTTTCTAATCCAGCTCTGCAGAGCACTGACCATCTTTCTGGCTCTCCCCTGGAACATGTTTATGTGGTTTTTTTGCTAAGGACTGCAGAGCTGGACGCAGGACTCCAGGTGGGGACTTGTGAGAGCAGAGTAGAAGAGCAGGAACACCTCCCTCGACCACATTTCTTTTGAAGCAAGCCAGAACAGACCTTGCTTTCTGGGCTGCCGGCCCACATTGCCTTGAACACTAGAAAAATACATATTCCTATGGTGTATCAATGCCTCATTAATCAATCCATATTACTCTGACAATTTACTGATACCAATTTAGATAAAATTAAATGAAGCCTATTGCATCAAATTTTACAGGAAATTCTAAATTTTGGTTAAATAGAGAAGGCATTACTGCAGGCTGTTTTGTTAGACTGATCTGCAAAGAAAAACAAAGAAATAAACTTTAATAGTCAATGGTTTTAGATAATGTGAGATTTTCCTGCCAATATGTCTTTAAATAATTTATTGAAGTTCTATATTATTATCCCAAATACAATAGCCAATCCAGAAGAACAGTTCCAGCCAATTTACAAAAGCTCTTTTTAAAGGCTGGTGAGTATAACAATTTTCTTAAGTGGTGGTGAAATATATATTCATTTTTTTTCTGAAAGACATTCAGGGACTGTTCATTACCAACTGACTTGAGTAGGGAACTTTTGCAAGTTCTTAAAAACCCCATTCTCTAGCAGGGTCTGAACTTGGATGCCTTCATTAAGATATTTTACTGAGTTTAAGCATTAATGTGAGCTGACAGACCGACTGGCTTATATTCACAAGGTCAAAATACAGGGCTGTGTAAAATACACATAGTTAAACAGTGCAGGAGAGAAGAAGAGGTTCTTATGTGAGTTAATTCCATTTCAATAAAGTCTGTGTTGTTCTGCTATGAGATCTGAACTTCTACATTTCCTGGCTAAGAGATTCTCAGTTGGTGAGACAAGAAGAGCATTTCCCCTAAACAAGGAGTGCTTAAGTATACACTTGAAAGTCACGCATGGTTATTAAGGAACAATTTTTGTATTGCCACCTATAACTGATATTTAATGAGATAATACCCAATAACACTTACAGCTGTACCAAAATTCTAATTTGCTGTATCTCCTCCTTAACGAGCATCCTCAATCACCATTTTTTTCTCTTTATTCAAATTATTTAGTAAGAGGAAATACTTTGAAAATTTACTAAGGAAAAAAATGTGAATCATCTGCAAACTTTCTATGTATGATACAAAGGAAAAACCAATCTTGTATCATCTAATGTACATCAAGTCAAATCTCTTTGATCATGGTTTTTAAACTTTTAAACTTCTACTTACTCTTCACCCTTCAATCTATTCAGCACCTTCTTCCCCAGTTTCAACACACTCTCACACTAGGAAATTATGATACTGCTCTAGTTCCAAAATGACTACATTGAAACTTGCATTCTTACAAAGACCTCCGAATCCAAATTTAAATATTTATTTAGATTTTGAAAGATAAAATGGGAAGTTATGTAAGCAGCTAATTTTACACCCAGCAGGTATAAGGATTAGGAGAGCAAATATTCAGAGAGCTGTGAAACAGCTTAGATAAACATTCCTTTCCTCATCCTCAGTCAAAATATACCCCAATATTATTTGCTGGTAGACCTTCACAGTGGAAAAAAAAATTATTATCTCAAAGGTAATTCACATTTTTATGGGAATCTAAAGCCAAAATGAAAATTAAATCTCCATAATAGTTCATTTTTAATGCTAAGATCAAAATAGAGAACTGTAATTTTGAACCTTTGTCATAAAAAGCTGTGGAAGCTAGAATAATATATACTTAGAGCTCATTAAGAAAAGAAAAAAAGAAAAAAGAAAAAAAGAAAAAAACACACCTTGTGTCAAAATTAAATAAAACTGTTGGAAACTATAGGCTTTTATAATAACACTAAAAAAGGAATAAGAGTAAAGGCAAATGAAGGCTCAATTTCTAGTAGCACTTGCAGCATGTACAGTGGTCCTTAAGTCATTTATTAGGAGCAGGTACATGATTCAATGCTAAATTTCAAATATATTACATGAATATTCTGGTAATAAAATTCCAGAGAATTTTAGAGAACTTTCCCAGGCAGAAAGAATGTAAATAATCTTGCACCTGGTGTTTTCCTCTGTTAGACATTTTGAAATAGGTGTTGTTTGTAATTAGCCTGTGGTGTTAAGGGGTGTTAATCAGTGAACCAATCATGTAGCATTTGGAGGAAGCTCTAGAAAAGAGCAATTGTGTGCTAATAAAAAAACTTTTGCCTCTTGAATCAACTTTGAGTCATGTCACTTCTTGATCATGCCTAAAGTACAACAGCAACATTTCGGTAATGTACTGTGCAATTTATATACAGTATATCCAGATTATCTGGGAAAATAACCCAGGCACTCCAAATAAAGAAAAAATTGTAGTTATGGTATTATGGAATCTGAAATATTTTGCATTCTGATCATTCTCGGCATTCTCAATTGTGCTTTCACAGTTCACTGCAACCTTAGTCAGTTATTCATCTCAAAATAACATCAGACTCACCTAAAATTTTAGCACTTACATTTGTTCATTCAAGTTACTGTATTAATTCACTCTAAAGCAATTTACAGAAGGAAATAAACCCAAACAGTAAAAACTTGATTAAAATTCCTCTTCGATACCATTACGGAATAACCTCCACCTATTTGGTAATGGAATATTATACTGTGTGCAATACTCTGCTTTGCTACATTCTATATTCTACATGAATATTAGCATACTTGTGCCCTACATAGAAAGCCTATTCAACCATTCAGTGTTAAAAATAATGTAAAGAACCATTCAGTATTCAAAAATAATATAAAGAAAGTAAAATGTCTTCATAAAGTATGCTTAATATCTTTTGTCCTTCATACTGGGACTTGCCAAGTAAAAAAAAAATTACTCTGCTACCAAAAAGTAAAAGAAAAAAATATATCATTATACTTTTCTTTTCAAGCTATCTTTTCCTATGTAGGAATAGCCCAACAAGCCAGAGGCTACATGAATACCTTACCAAGCAAAAAACACGACGAACTAATTAATTTACAGTGTGATCCCATTTAAAAATTTGCTTCCCAAAAATACTTCAGCAAGCAAGGACCCTTTTGCCATGTTTACTTAAGAGGTATAACTATGATGAGCCTGCCATTAGTCAAAGAAAAAAAAGAGAAGTAAAAGATAAGGTAAGAGATACCTATTATAGCTGTGTAAGCATTATAAGCATAGCAGTTTGTAACTCAGCCTGGAAAACTAAATTTTAAAAAAAAATACAATGGTTCACAAGGGATTTTTCTCCTAAATGAAGCTTCAAACAAAAGCTCAATTTGCCTATGGGAGCTAATTACACAGCCTTCAAAGACAGTTGGTATAGAAGTTTAAGGGCATTGAGAGTAAAAATAGAAGTCTGAAAAACTAGTAAAGTATCTCTAATCCAAACTTTTTTAAAGGAAAAAAAAATCTATATATAATGTACAGCTGCATAACTAACAAATTATTCCTAAGCACTACTATGGAGTGAAGATATATGAGGAGGAGTGATGTGAAACCAATTATGTTTATAGTGTAATTGCACTAAAAAAAATAAAAGTCCAGTGATGTATAAGTAGACTGACACATTATCTCTGACTTTTATTTACGGATATTCTCTTTACCATGATCCAGTACCAATAACAAAGAGAATAGAAAGCTATGGCACAGCAGAACCCCTACTGAGAGCACAGAAAGTACAGGGTCCCCTGTATCTATGCTTTCACTTTGA
Source organism: Erpornis zantholeuca (assembly GCA_013400515.1). Classification (NCBI taxonomy): domain Eukaryota; kingdom Metazoa; phylum Chordata; class Aves; order Passeriformes; family Timaliidae; genus Erpornis; species Erpornis zantholeuca. The sequence goes on from VZTN01028506.1 coordinate 20,348, forward strand.
CTCAACTACTGCTTATTTATTAAATATCTAAAATTCCATAGGCAGTCATCCAGCATTCTGTGCGAGGCTGCACCACCTAACCTGAAGGAGCTATGAATGAGCACTTGCAGCACTTCTGACCAAAGGAATGGTAAATTGTGTCTTTAGAGGTGGGAATGTGTGAGATAGGATATGAGACAGATGAGAACAGGCCAAAAATTCTTCAGCTGTCAAAGACAATGTGTCATCTAAACTGTACTGTGAGCAGGCTAATTGATGACTCACATATTCAAACTTAGGCATGTTCAAACTTCCTTTTCTTCCTGCACAAGATAATCGCTTGCATTTCTAAAGTTGTATTTCAGCATATTAATTTCATTATAGATGGTATTTTCCTAGGAGTCATCCTATTTCACCCCTTCTTTTTCAACTCAGGTGTTAGCAAGTACTCTCATTTAGCATAATCAGGATGTTTAATTCACATAATATTAATCTCAACATACTTTAATAAAAATGCAGCATGTGATCAGATTACACATTGCTATACAATGATTTTACAATGACATTTGGATAATAAGCTGGCTTATAATACTAAAAGTTAAAAAGCATAAAAGGGCAAAAATAAACCTAAGCAGACTTAATTTACAATAAATAAGTTATTATATACTCAAAAGCCTGAGACATTATGGCCATTTTACTGAAATATCCTCTTAGTGGTCAATAGTGGTCATAAGCATTTGAAATGTTGAAAAGAAACTAGACTGATGGAAGAGTTCATAAAATCATGTATGAAAAGGAAAAGATAAACAGGAAGCACAACCTCTCACAAAGCTTAGTATACCTGAGGAAACTGTCAAATTAAAGATTTCAAAACTAGCGAAAAGGAAACACTTTTAGTCCCCAAAGGATGTAATTTACATGTTGTAGTAGTAGCCTGTGGATGCTAACAAACTAAATGTAATAATAAATTTATCAAAAATTTGAGAACTGACCTACCAGAGACAATCCATGTATAAAAATGTCTCAAAAAATCCCTAAATTTTTTGCCAGGTAAGCTGTTTTATGCTTTCACTGCTGTTCATATTCCTCCTCAAACATCTGTTGCTCATCACTGTCAGAGACAAGACACTGAAGTACAGAAATCTTTGACGCATATGGCCTCACTTATGAAAAGGTCAACAGGGTGGGAGAAGAAAATAGAAAAGTGCTGCTTTAACAGGCACAAGGAACTTTTACATTATAGTTATACATCATAGCCCTACAGCATTAGAGGAGGTGCAGAGTAATAAGGGGAACTATACAGCCAAAATAGTTCTTCTGTTTTCTCCAAATTTGTTTACTTTCCAACATATCTAATAAATGTTTTGTCGCTAAAGGATCAGATGGTGAGTTCTGTGTAGCTGACCATGTTTTACCCTCTATTAAGTGATGGACTTATTGCTTCTTAAAAAATTCATGCAAGTTGAATGTTATTTTGATGATCTATGTATTTAGTAGGAAAAAAAAAGAAAAAAGAAAAAAAAAGAAAAAAGAAGAAAAAGGAATCTCAGCTCTATCATTTAAAAAGCAAACATAATTTTTTTAATAAATTTCTAGTTTATTCAGTTACAGAGGATCCTGAATCCTAAAGATATCAAAATGAAGATTTTTGACATTCAGTGTTGGGAACAGAAGAAAAAAACACAAACCTATGATTTCTCAACCAATCTGAACCGAATCTTTAAACTTTGGTTTTGCTTGTCTTAGTCATAAAACTTGGTTACGCAAGTGCTGTTTTATAAAGTTATGAAGTGTCTGGCAGAAACTAAACACAGAAATGAGCAGTCCAGAATGATTCATGTTTATTGGCCAAATTTGACAGTTTCCAGATATGAAAGATTAAGCACAATAACAGAAAGTGGGAAAATTTAATATTAATGAAGGAATCTTTCTTAAGTGCAAACCCTTCTGCTGTAAACTGTGTGGTATTTGAAGCTTTTGGAGGAGGCAAGGGAGAAGTTTCTAAGTCAAATGCAGAACATGTGCAGTGGCCAATCACAGCATGGCTGTAGTATAATACAGAGGTGTAACATAGCAAAAAGGACAATCATGGTTCTAGGACTAATCAGAAAGTTACTTTTAGCAATAGAAAGAAGTATTGGTAGCATTGTATGATGCACTGTAAGACTTCCTTTTGACTACCTTGTACGTTTAGACTACCTTTGAGTCCTCATCAAAAAAAAGTAAGTCACAAAGACCTACTGGAATGACTAAGAAAATTGAGATTTTCACTAAAAAGTATTACTAAAATAGTTTGACTTATCTAGCTATGCAAAATGGAAGTCAAGAGGGAATGTTATGACCCATGTATGTAATTAGGGATAAATACCAAGAGAAAGGAACAACTTTAGCAACAGGATAATGCTGTAACAAGATGAAATACATACAAATAGGTCAGGAATAAACTGAAAACTGAAATGTAACTTAATCATCTAAGAATTACTTTTCTGTGATTGTGTTCCAAATAGAGTAATAGAGGCATGAAATCTGCACTGTTTTACAACAGAAACAGTACTTTAAATAAGGTGTCATCTGACCAAGATATAGAAATATAAACCTGAGTTTTAGGCACATAGAATTCTGTTTAACATTCATAAGGAAATGTTGGGAAATGAGGCTTGAATCCTACTTGTTCCACCATCTTAATTAACTGTCCTTCACTTTGTGGCTTTCAGCGATCACATTCTTGTTTCCAAGAAGCATAATTTTACTTTAGTTTTGCTAGACTTTAGTTTTCACTGATGTGTGAGAATTTGGCTCTATCTAGCAACAGATTTTTGAGAGGAAGACAAGCATGCTCCAGATGGTATGAAAAAAATCTTAGCTGCCTTATTGTTGCATCTTCTTTACCCTTTCATGGATAGACTAATTGATGTAATTGAGGTCAAGAATGAATTTTAGTTATATCAAATTTCCAGGGACTGATTTATTCTTTCTCTGGATTATAAAGTATAGTCTACTTTTTCAGGTCATTCAGTGTTCTTATCTATGAGTGCTTTCAAAAATATATGATACTGGTAAAGCTCTTGGTCATTCCTCCCCTTTTCTTGAAATCTCACATTATATGTCTCTTTTTTTGTGTAAAAAGAAAAGACAAGACAAACAAACAGAAAAAAACAACCCACAGTGCTTTGTAGCAGTATCAGTTTGCATCCTAAACAGCAATGAAAGGAATTGGATTCAACTACAGTACCTTTCACCCTATGCTCTGTTTGAAGATACATGATCTCATTTGACAACCTTTACACATTTCTGAAGGTAAGACACTAATTAGCAGCACAACCCAGCTGAGAAGAGCCAAAGGGTTCTCATCCAAACAAAGACTGTTCCACTAAGTCAGAGTAAGAGTATTTAGTAAATGTGTGAATTAGGCTACGAAGAATTGTTTTACAGGCTGCAATACTGAATGTGTCTCGAATAAATGTGACCATAGCCCTGCTTGGCTGAGCTCTTCATGCAATATGAATGTAAGTTTTATTACATGATCTCATTGATTTGGAAAACTTTAAATGGAGTCACCTTTGCACTTTTCCCCACAGGGTACACATTCCATTTTAGTTTTTAAAGGTCTTTTCTCTCTCTCTCTCTCTCTCTCAAAAAGGGTTCTTTTTCACATTAGGGGCATGCAAAGGTTGAGGGGTTGTTGCTTTGTTGGTTTTATTCTGAGTAGACAGGAGCCTAAAGGAAAAGGACAGAAAGAAAAATAGGCTGTTTGACTTGAAAGTGTGCAAATACTAGGGAAGCAGGAAAGTGACCTAAGGGACATTTTATTTATATGTCCTGTAGCAAGTAGTAAAACACTACAAACTTCATTCTTGCAAAATATCTGCCAGATATTTTGGCTATGAGAAGGCAGCTTTAAGTAATAATTGTGCAAAGGGACAATGTTTTGGGGGAAAAAATACTGATTTCCTTTGCATTTTAATCCACTCAGTTTCATTCCAGATAAAGGGCTGGTTTTCTCACTAGTAGAAAAGTATAGACAAAGCATTTTGGAAAGCCTCTTAACTGTCAGATCAGGTTGTTCAAGATGTCAGTAAAGTAAAATACCAAAGAATGCATCCACATTTTGTTCACATACTTGTTTTAAGGGCTATCCAGCCCAAAGAGCCAGACAAACAAACATGTCCAAAGAGAGAGAGCAATAAATATTTAAGATATATATATGGTCCCTGATGATCTCTGCTGATAGAACATAATATAAACTTTTTTAAAAATAAGTGAGAAATAGATACACTACTGGATGTCATACTGTCTTCTTAAGTCATGTTACAAATTATAATTATTGCCTGATGGGCTCCTGCCATTGGTAATGATATATATTAGAATTAATGACACGGCCAAACAACCCCTTCATAGGTTACAGATAATTGCAGAACACTAAGAACTAATTACTGATTTTGAAGACATTATTGATCACATTTTGGAACTGAGCATTTATCTAGGTGTGGATTTAAATAAATGCACCATCTCAAAAAAGACTCATTTCTTCATACAATTCATGTCACTGAATGGGTTTCAGATAATTCACTTTTCTAAATTACTTCCCTTTAATTGCTTTACCTGTTTTACATTCTCTGAATAACGTTCAGTGAAATTATCTCAAACGTTTTAACATATAAAAACAAAAGACAGAGTACAAGCCTGCTATAATTTCCCAGCTCCGCATGAGCATCATCATGCACATAGTTTGTGTCATGTGGCAGGGCATCAATCAGTTATACCACTTCATGAATGGTTGTTGAGCTTCAGTCTATCTACAAAGTGCCCAGTCACACTAGCTGAGTAAATGACAAATTCATTAAGACTATAACCTGTAGAGCAAAAAAATAAGATCTTTTCAATAATGAGGAAACATTAGAATAAGCATGTATGCCACATACTGGACATCTCAGGTTATCAATGCTAAAATGTCCCTAGAAATTTTTAGAAAGCTCAATAATGAGAAAAAAATATTTCATCAACAGAAGACAGATATTACACTGAGAGGATAATGAAGAAACAGGAACTAAATCTGAGTAACATCCGAGGTACAAATGATCATAACTACTTTGTATTTGTTATGTGATTGACAGTCAAGTCCTAGTCTGTAATACAGTGGGGTATAAAGTAATCTATATGCCAAAGCTGAAAACAATTTCAAATCAGGAACCAAATCTAATGATGGAAAAAAACATGAACTGAAAAGTGGAAATTCTGATACTCTTAAGAACATTTTAGCACCTGTCCCTTATTTCAATGGTAAGTGAAATCAGTTACAGAAATATAACATGCAGAAAAGAGGGAAAGTTGAGAACAATTAACATAAAACTAGGAGTTATCAAAAACCTAGTAATGGAGTCAAAAATATATAAGGGAAATCCCTTGTCGGATGGTTTTAGAAAGGCATGTAGTATTTCTGCAACTATATTAAGACCACATATTCTAACAATTATATGAGTCTTGTTTTGAAATATAATTTTTTTTTTTTAGAAAATAGAAATCTGGCACACAGAAAGACCCAGTAAGTATCACTCTCCTTTGGTTTGGAAGGAAGTCGCATGATGTATTGATATTAGATGATATCAGGTTGTATGACTACAATATTTCCCATTCCATCAGTAGCCAAGGAAATCTCTAATGTTAGTAATGATTGCCTTATATCTTTTAACGATACAGTGTTTATAAATTTGTACACAGTAGCTTCAAATGGGCTACACAACGAGCAAGATGGTGTGTTAACTGTGATTTCCTAGACCCTGAAGTGCTGGGGGTGTTGTGCCAATAGTTATTTACACGTTGACATTTACGTATCTCCCAAATAAGCATGAACTTGTCAGGATGACACTAACTGAATGACTAAAGGGAGGAATAACTTCAAAAATTATCTTGCAGAAGAGGTAAAAATGCAAATCTTAACAGCTAGATAAAACAAGCAAGACATAAATTTAGGATGGAAGACTCCAAACTGAGAAGTGGTTGCTTCAATTTTCAAGAAAGAGCAGAGGTACAATCCTTGAATTTATAAATAAGAACAGAGGAAATTTAATTCATTACAGAAGTTGTATCAGTATATTAAATTTATATTGCAACTGCCTTTGAAAATTGGGTCCACATCTAAAGATTGAACTCCAGGAAGTACAGATAGGCATGGTTCAACCACTGGGAATATATCACTTAATATGGACTCCATCAATGCAGTGTATTTAGTTTATCAAATGAGAAACAAATTTCCTAACAGGTACTTTCATGATTTAAGAAAAATAGTAATGATCTAATACATGGAAATGGAAACCAAATGATGAGATGTGATCCTTTAAAAACAACACTGTTAGAATGGGAATGATTTGGAAAGACTACAATGGAATGTAAGGAAACCTGTTGCTTGAAATACAAATACTTTCTGAACAATAAAAAGCCATTAGTGAATTGTGCCTCAGCATTTATGAGATGAACTGATGAAAGGACAAACAAATTCATGAGAATCATCATAAATACTTTGATGGGGGCTATAGGAAACAGCAATATGTACCACTGTGCAGTGGAGTGGTGAAACAGCAATACACACCACGTGGACAAGCTTTTAAAACACACAGAAACCATATCTACTACTAAATTTATACATAAGGCATGTAATAAATACAATACAAAACATAGATTAGTATATATATATATTTAAGTAATAAATGAGATTTAAAATAATATTTTCAGGTAAGATAGGTAAGCCTTAATACTTGTTTTAAAGAAAAATTAATGATAAAATCAGTATTACTTGAAATGTCTGCTATGGAAAATTTGCTTGATTTAAAATGTTTGTTCTTGACTGCTAGCAGCTACAAAATGCATTACTGAGGATGTCAAATGAAGAGCAAAACTTTCTGAAACCTGGTAGTCTAGTCCACTAGGAAAAAATTAATGTCATGCAAAGCCAATGACATGGCTCATTGCAACATTCTCTAAGGAGAAAAAGTGAAATAACATCATTGTGTATAATATCTTATTATGAAGATGAATTTTTTAATTAAAAATAAATTATTAAATTCAAAAATTTTGTTTCAAACTGAAATCTTATTCACCAGTTTGTGCTCCTTTAATATTGCTGCTTTTTCATGTTATTGTTGCTCTTGCTCTTCTACATAGATAAAGCAACAAAATGGAAGAATATTATGTTCATAAGAACTTGACCATTTCATGTGGGAATATCTGGGGGAAAAAAGATCTATAAGATGACCTTGCTGCTTGATATATTTCCAGCTTTGTGTGTATATTTCCAGTGTGTCCATGAGCATTACTGCTATGCACATTTACACTCTCCTCCAATACAACATAGTTTTATCTCCACCTAGACACTTACTCCCTTACATTTACTAGTCTTCCTTATCTTCCATTGTCTCAAATCTTTTAGGATATAGATTTTCATAGGTTTATATCCTCCTCTAGTTAGTTATAAATAGGTCTTTAATTAGTTTATAAATTACATTGTAAAGGAATTATTCTTATCAACTTCTCTGCTCTCTCAGATTACAAAGACTAGAAGATTTCTTACATCAAGACCGTAAATTGAATTCAAATTGAAAAATAATTTTCTGAAAAATATTCAGTTCTGATTTAGAGTATTTTGATGTCAAAGTTCCGAATCCTAGAACAAAACTTCCCCTTATTCTAGTCTCAGATGTTGCTTTCCTTGCAGATAACGGATTTTGTTGCACCTAAGAAAACTTTTCAGGGAGCAGACACATGTCAACTATTACCAAGTGAATATTTCACCTTTTTTAAATATGCTGAATCTTCAGCCTCTTAAACTTTATGGCAGGTTTTCCAGACTTTGAACCCCACTGAAGAGCTTTCTTAAGCTCTTTCCAGGAGGCAAAATCCGTATGGAAGACCTGAATCTAAAACTGGCTATAGTTAATGAACTTACTGATATTTTTCACGCTTCTCTCCCACATGGGTGAATCTGGTCATACTTGATTTATATTCACATCTCTCTGAAGAACATAATTTTGTCTAAATGAATAACTAAGTCATGAAACACAAGCCGAAAGTCACCACCAAAAAATGGTACTGACTCGTCAAGCCATTACCCAGTGTCAAACTCTCCCATTTGAAACTCTTATTGTTCCTTTATTAGTATTCTACCACCCTAATTGTCCTAGAATTTTATCCCTATCATAAGTGAAATTTGGAATTGTAACATTCCTATGAGCAGTTCCTGAAACATTAGTAATCCATTCAATTTTCCAGATACTTCTGCTCTTTCTCCACTGTACCTCACCTCCAGTCCTGCTTGAGCTTCTTCAGTTCTTTCTCTTTTCTCACATGTAAGATTTAATTACAATAACCATAATAACCTAGCACAATAACCATAATGATGATAATAAGTCACACACTGCTGAGAAGGTTGCAGATTTTCTGCATTTCACTTATAATATCCACAGAGAGGCTTCTTCCTATACCAAAACCATGGGAAAGAACCTTCTGATTTTTCCCTGCCTCTTTCACTCCCCTTCATTAAATCCATCACGTTGACTATATTGACTCCACTGTTTGGAGGCCAGCTGGATATCATCTAACCATTCTATTCTATTCTACAATATCCTGTGTTGGAAGAAAATATCCTTTATTACTCTCCTCCACAGCTTGTAAGTGAATATTTCTGTAAGGATTTGAGCATCTTAGAGTTACAGTGCTGTACAAGACTACAGCAAATACAGTGGTGCTCAGCAAATTTATACAGTAATAATCTAGCAATGTATTAAGTAATTAATGATCTATTTATGGATGACAAAGCAATAGTAAAATAATTTTTTACACTGGGCCATTATTATTATTGTATTATTATTAAAATACTTTTCTTTAAAATAGAGAGTTGCATGGACATTTATCACTTATGTTTACAATTAAATGTTCTCAGAGCAGTTTAGACAAAACATCAAGATCTAGTTTCTTTCTAACCTAGAAATTAATCTTCTAACAGGAAAAATAGAGAACAGAATTTCTTCTAATGAAAGGAAATATTTGCATGATACAGCTTTGTTGTTGCCAATGCTTACCTTGTCATCTGTAATCTATGGACAAATGGCTAATATATAATAGATAATAACATCACATAGTCCTACTCTAATCCTTAGGAAAATCTCAAAGGCTACTGCATCAAAACCCAAAAATATAGATTCATAGAGTTGTCTGGATTGGAAGTGACATTAAACATCATCTGGTTCCAAGGCCCCTGCCATAAGCAGGGGCACCTTTCCTTACACCTTCCAGGTCTTTCAGAGCTCCATCCAACGTGGTCTTGAACACTTCCAGGGATGGGGCAATTTAGACCTCTCTGGGCAATCTATTCCAGTGTCCCACCATCCTCACACTAAAGATCTTTTTTTCCTAATATCTAATCAAACCTACTCTCTTTCAGTTTGAAGCCATTCCCCCTTGCCCTGTCACTACATGCCCTCATAAAGAGTCCCTCTCCCTCTTTCTTGTAGGTTCCCTTCAGGTGCTGGATGGCCTCAATTAAATCAGATCCTTCTCTTTTCCAGGTTGAACAATCACAATTCTCTTAACCTAACCTCATGGGAGAGATGCTCCATCCCTCTAATCAGCATGGTGTCCTTCCTCTGGGCTCGCTCCAAAAGGTCTCCAATGTCTTTCCTGTGCTGGGGACCCCAGAGCTGATGCACTGCTACAGGTGGGGTTTCACCTGGGCAGAGCAGAGGAGCAGAACCCTTCCATTGCCCTGCTGCTCACACTGCTTTTGATGCAGCCCAGGACATGTTTGGCTTTCTGGGCCAAAAGCCCACATTGACAGATTATGTCCAGCTTCTCATCCATCAGCACTCACAAGTCCTTCACGGCAGGGCTGCTCTCAGTCTGTTCATCCCCCTGCCTGGATTGATACCGAGGGCTGCTCTGACCCAGGTGCAGCACCAGCACTTGATCTTGTTAAATCTCATGAGATTTCCATGGGCCCACTTCTTGAGCTTGTCCAGGTCCCCCTGGCTGTATCCACACATTCTTCATGTGTGTCAACCTGTGTCAGCTCATCAGCAAACTCACTAAGGGTGTACTCAATCCCTTCATCTATGTTATTCATATGTTTTATTACAGTCTGATAATGTATTTCAGATAAACAATTTCATTTCAATAAAAGTATTTGAATCAGTCCTGTCTCTCTCACACTGCTTCTGATAACAAACCTGTTCATCAGGTTATCAAGACCAATCTCATAAAAAGAATTCTGACCAATATTCCTTCATCCATCCCACCATTACCCCCCAGCCTTGGATGTTAACTCACTAAACAGAGGAAAACAGAAGGAAGGTATCTCTAGCTAGAACCTTAACTTACTACACTACCATCTACAGCTAGGAAAAAAGCTGCTGATAACACAGGAATTACTAATATTGTAGATTAAAGTCTAACAGGCATCTTAAAACTTCCCTGATGACATCTTTACCTATGAGAATTCATAGGAGACTCCACTGGTAGCTTAAGACTCAACTGGCAGTTTAGGATTCCTTTGAGCTCCTTTGAGTAGAAGAGATGGAGTGTCTCAAACTGGGACATGGAGAAAAAATTATTAGAAAGGAGAGAGAAAGAATGATTAGACTAAATTACTCATAATTTACCTATGTGACCTGCTGATATTTTTAAGATACAAAACTTGGCCCATTTGCTCAAAAAGCTGAACAATACTTATCTTGGTACAATATAATAATTTTTTTTTCCATATCTTCTGTCAAAATGTCCATCAGTAGAGACCTGGCATATTGTGTATTATTGTATCTTCCCACAAGAACATACTGCTTAATTTGCTTAGCAAGTAAATGTTATACAGTCCATATCAACAGTTGCTTAATTATAGTTATCAAAATCTCAATATTTTATGTAAGAGGGAGTATATAAAACAGTGTATCAAAGTAAAACCAAATAACAAATAAATTATTCATCATATACTCCTGCTATTAACCTATAAAGATTCCTTTATTTTCTCCAATTTTATGAGACCTATCTACTTCAACAGTCTGCTTTCTATACATATTTTGTTGCTTGAAATTTTTTAAGCTTTACATTTACAGGAAATCAACTGAAACAGAAACATTTACTTGTTCTTACCTTAAGAGATAATAATATATTTTAAAATGTGCTGCTGCCAGATTTTGTTACATATGTGCATAAATAACTATCCATTACAAATAGAAGAGAAAAATAGATGCAACTGTTTGTCCCACCTTCTAAAAAATTATATGTTAAAATCAGAAAATAGAATTTGACTATGCTAAGGGTGCAGAGTCAAAGAGGAGAAAACAAAATAATCTTGCTTCCTTGCAAGAACTTAGGTACGAGAAAAATAAAAATTTCTTCCTAAGTAGTTCATTAAGTGGGAAATAAAATGCAAAGTTAATCATTAGCCATTCTTATATAGAAAATTAGAAGATCTAGGATTCTGAGAATTTGACTCACTTTGTTTCTAAGCAGTATATGGTATATCTAAGTCAACAAATATAGGCCCAGAGAAAATTCTTTGTAGGTATTGATATTTTTGGCATGTAATCTCATTCCCTCACCTCCTGCTTCCCTTGCCTGGGGCATCCACCCCCTCCTTGGTGCTTCCAGGAAGTAGTGACCACTACCTGGAGTGCTTTGAAGTCTCTCAACTTTGAGCCTTTGACTATGGTCACCTTCTAGGATGTCCTTATTCTTTCACTAACAGGGGAGCAAAAGATCTCAGGCTGCAGCTGTGCACTCTCAAACTAAGCTGTTATGAGGGTTCTGTGAGTGTCCATGGTCAGGGTGCCTTGTGCTGGCTTCAGGTCTCTGAGTGTCCTCTCCCTCTGAGAACTCATACTGCATCAGAGTGCTTCCACATGCTTGTTAGGTGACAAGCCATTGCAAAACTGGCAGGAATTTCTCAGAACTGTAAGAATTATGCAAATTGAGTCATAAAAATGTAGGTGTCCATGATCTATCAACTACCTACATACTTACCCACGGATTTCTATGACCTGTTTGATTTAAAAGATGCAGACATATTTATTTTTCAAAATGTATGCCACATGCCAAAAAAAGTAATTATTCTTTAGAATAGTCACAAATTTTTGTTAATTATTAAATCTATTTGAAAATATGTTTGCCTGTGTATGTATATCTATTCTGAAAAATATCCTTGATGGATTTTTACAATAATTTACAGTCTAACATTGCATGTCTGCATGACTGAACAGAAAACTTATCTGGAACCAGACAGTCTGACAGTGCAGTTGGATATGTGATCTGAAGCATTTGGTGAAGTATGCTTTTTACTTGAGTGAATTAATTGTGCTTGTGTCTGTACAGTGTTTCAGAGCAATTCAATTAAATTTTGTGTGGCCTCTCCTTAACAGAAAAAGAAAAAAAAAGAGAGAGAGAGAGAAATTTCTGGAAACTGTAGTCCAGGAGATGAAGTTAAGTTAAAACAGAAATAAACAGATAATGATAAACCTAAGTTTAATTTTGAACACCTATATTATATTTTTCTCCCATGTTTCTCTTGAAACACAATCAGAATCAATGCAACCATCTTCTTAGGCAAATAAATATCTGACAAGCATTGCTTATTATTTTTAATGAATTAATATTAGGATTATTATTTTTCTTTTGGTGCACAGAGCCTAAATTAATATTCTGGAAAATATGACTATATTTTGTGCTGATTCTTTTGCAACAGCTGCTGTTGACAGCCATAAGGAAAGCAAAGGTAGGCAGCACTGTAGTTATGCTTAGGCTATCATGGATGCAGATTTAAGAGAAATTCAAATAAACTGAAATAGACTCTTTTGAAATGTATCCTCATTGGGAAGATGATGATTTTTTATGAGTCTGAAATATTTTCCGAGATTTTTTTGTGCAAGATTATATGCGAAGGTTTCAGTTTAGAAATCAATCCCTGTAAAGTACAGGAAGTTGAATGGTGTTAAGTTGGAGGTTTGAAAAAATAACTCTGAGAGCAGTATATTGATACATAGTATAGTTGAAAATCACCTGTTTCTACGGCAAGTATTACAGTATAGAACTCATTGTTGGCAAACCACATTACACTGTGTTTGCAGTGAAACATTTGATAAATTTACCTTCTGAAAAGTTCCATTGCTCTCAAAGCATACAAGGATAAACAAAAGTTGCTGCAGGCTTGGACTCCCCACTAAAAGAACATTCAAAGATTTTTTTGTATTTCAATAGATATTTTTGAGTAGCCTCATTCAGCATTTTAGTTTTCACAGACTCAGGCTGTGGTAATTTGAATTTAATTAATCTTATGTTATGTATTTCATTTCACTTTCACATAATAAAATTTTAATGTTTGTTCTCTAAGCAGCACTGTTACTCCTATCAACAACCATAGTAGCTAAAACAATAAGTGGGTTTTTAATAGACACTACATATCAGCTATTAAGGAAAAGGATAATATTTCTCTGTCACACTATATGCGACATTATTTCTTTTCTCTGGATGAATCATAAAATCTAAGTACACAGAGCTGCTTTGCCTAAAAAAATAAAGAAATTATTAATGCTATAAACAAATATTTATTCTTTAGCAACTTCAGTTTTCTTTAGATTTTATATTATTAAATATTTCCAAGCATTACAATGCCAAAGTAACCACTCAAATCCCTATAAGAAGGATACCCTGACCTCATAGAGACAACTGATTCAAAATCTGGGTGCATATATGCGAGACAGCAATGTGAGCCAGGAGCATGAAGTGGGGATCTAGGCATCAAGAAAATTTTCAAGGAATAGTAATTGCATCTCTTGCACTCAAATGCCTTTGTAAATAAGCTCCCCAAAACAATGAAGCTATAACTGCCTCACCTTACAGGTCAGCCATACACTTAAATTAATGTAGCTGCCTGAAACCTGTCAGTGGTTCTGCCTTAAAATGCTGATGTCTCCACTGATTTCAGTCGAGGACTATGGTGCTTCTGATCAGCATGTGAAGCCAGGTGAGACAAAAGCCTCATTTCCTCCTTGGTATCTGATACCAGCCTCTCAAGCACAGTGTTAGCTTTTGAAATATTCCTTCCAGATTTTGAACTTTTAATAAAAGCTCAATTTCATGTGTTAGTAAATACACTGTCTGACTCATAAAATTTATATAACTGAAAATTATTTTAGCAATGCAAAGGGTAAAACCTTTCTGCTGAAAATTTAGAAACTGCAGATAAGTGTAGCAAGCATTAAGAATGCCTTCAGGATCTCTACATTCTTTCCCTGGATTTTTTTGCTACTTCTTTATATTGATATTTGATTTCTGAATTAAGTCTAGTGAAGACAGACTAACTGTATAATTGGAATTTAAGCAAACACCACTGCTGATGATGTCTTAACTACAAACTTCTCTCGTGATCAGGTGACAGTTGCCTCTTTGGAAGAAAGAGTGTTAGGCTAGTGCTAGGTCCAACTAATCTTTAACCTTATGGGAAGAAACACGTATTTCATCCACAATATTATTCTTCAGAGAATCCTCCAAGCAAATAGTTTACTCTATAAAATCTTGTGTGAAAGATAACATACAAACATGGTACACACATTTTTCTGAAAACAAATTACCCCTTTCTTGTCAAAGGGATAATTCAGATAAAGGATAAATAAAAGTAAGTAATTTCAATTTCAGTTCTTTGACTTGCCTTGCATTGTACTGAGAGACATCACAATTAGAAAAATATAATAGAAGTGAGGGTCACACAATGCAGAAAACAATAGGAAGAGTAATAGCAGTATTTGCTCTATTCTTAATGTGATTTAGTCCATGTGTTTTAATTAGGCATTTGTGTTTTGATCTTAATGAAATATAAATTTTCTGAGATAGTACTTAAATCTCAGGTGTTGTACACTATACTGTAATGCCAGACAGTGAAAATAATAAAAATACTTCCATTTTCTAAATTCACCTGGAAGTGAATAGCAGAAATAGAACACAGCCAGAGATGGAAAACGTTTATTAGATCATCTAGTTTGTTTCCATGACAATGAAAGATCTTTCCCCGCAGTACATTTTCTAGAATTTACTCAATCTAATTTAAGGCTTATACCATTTCCTATGGGATTCATTCTATAAAGTGGTAGGTTAAGAAATTTGCATGGGCATTCAGTTGAAGCCTTCCATTCTTTACACCCCATTTCATATCTATTTTTAAAATCTCCCAAATAAATCTTTTTGCTTCTTGCAGCTTAAGTAATCACTACATATATCTGCTGCTAATTTGTCTCTTTTAAATGCTAGCTAAACCAACCTGGACAGATTTCCATCTCCATTATCCTCTTCTGAAATTTCTTACCTTATGTCTTTTCTGAAATCCACATTTGCTAAAATTGCACATCCAGAATTATGCATAGTGATCCAAATATCAAGGTCTCAGATATGTGTAGGACAGAATGTTACCCCTTATGTTTTACAATTAGAAATACTACAGAAAACCTAAGATAGTCTTCAAAACTTTTTATTTAGTTGATAACCCACCAGCCATGGTCAGCCCCAACAGGCATCTGTGGACCTTTTGTGGAAAACATTAAGTTGCCATGCTACAAATGATGTTTATCTGAAGTTCACTGCTGTTTCTAAAATGTTTTCTCTATTATCTCAAGCTCTGTTTCAGAGTTACATACAATAAACATTGGTTCATCATTAAGAGGTCAAATATAAAGCTCCTTTTTCCAACTAGTTTGTAGAAGCTAAAGTTTTCATCAACATATAGAAAGATGGTTTCCAGAAGAATATAAGGATACTTGGGAGAGATACTGATTTCGTGGCAAAATATATACCTACTTTGTTGTATTATATTTACTGAGGACAACAACATTTAGGTCAGGTTGGGTGAAGCATTGAGCAACCTGGTCTAGTGTTGTTCCTGCCCAAGCAGGGGAGTTGGAACTGGATGATCTTTAAGGTCCCTTCCAATCCAAGCCACTCTATCATTCTGTAACAATTGATACTGAATCCTCTTTTAACAAATTATTTCCAAATATAAAACTTAAAATAATGAAAT
>VZTN01028507.1:855-44658 GCA_013400515.1 Erpornis zantholeuca
AACAACAACTTCAAAGCCCTTTTCTGTGAGTTTTATATGTCATGTACAATCTGTAATAGGCAATGCTGTGAATGAGACAGTTCACTACTATTAAGCTAATGAAATACAAAGTGTAAGTGGCTTCATTATGCCAGCAGCAATTCTTTCTTATATTTCATTGCAATACTTATTCCATAGTATGCTTTACAGTAGGAAATTCTATTGAAGTTTTTTTCTTCTTATTGAATTTGAGCAATAAAAAGACATTGCAGAATTCTACTTCATGTATATATAATCTTCAAAACAAAGTGAATGAATAGAGTTGCCTGCATGGAATTAGTGTATTACAATAATGAATGCAATCATGTTGTGAAAGGCTTTTTATATTGTTCAGACTCACATGAGAGTGCAGCAAGACATGTTTGGCAAGTAGCATTTTGGTATTCTCTGGCTTTCAAATTCCTAATCACAGTTTCACCTTAATGTAAAGGTTTTGTTTCTAATACATTATTTGCATGCACTTATATATGTGTGCCAAATCTTGGTTTTTTTTAAATGATTACAATTTATTAGCATGGCTGAAATCAAGTGGATGATATTGACAGGAGAATAATTGCGCAATGGCGAATTCAGCTACAGATGTTACAGCAAAGCTGTTCTTAAACTGCTTTACATGGCACAAATAAACGTATGTGCAGGTGCCCTCGTTGGTGTGCATACATAATATATGGATAAAAGCAGATGCTGCATGTATGTCTGGAACTGGCCTGTGTCCACATACACTTCTTTTTTTTAACAGCTACATTGAAAAGGGAGAGTAAGATGTGAAGAGGAAGGGCGCAGACATCTCCTGATTCATGTGCCATCTCTGGCGCAGCTCACTGCATTGCAGGTCTTCTCCTGCTGCCAGAGGAACTGAACCATGATGAGGAGGGACCACCCTCTAATGGAGAAAAATAGTATTTCTGTTTTGGGCCTCATGTGAATATTGGCTTTCAGCTTTGCCTTTGCAGCATGGCTGCAGCGTGACGCAGTGAAGCAGAGACCACACAGCACCTTAGCACAGAAGGGGCAATTTACAGACAGCTGGCCCAAAATGTGTCAGCTGCTTTCCATTCAGATTCCTCCCATTACTTTAATCCTGTGGCAGAGAACCTCATCTCTGAGTTTAGTTTTCAGTCAGTTTGTATTTTGTAAGTGTCAACAAACATTTTAGACGTGTAAATCCTACTGGCATAAATGGACATTTCCCCTCTGAATCTCACCAAGAAAAGCAGTGTTCTTAGTAGAGAGAATTCCAAGTTCAGCAGTGGTAGCACTGTCTGTGAGAAGTCTATTTATTTTTTTTAGCCTACATGCATTTCAGATTAGTTTTGCAGATGAAAAGAAAGACAATTTATCCTTCTTGAAAGCTGACTTAAGCATCAAGCATGGAAAAGATCTATTTCCACAAATACATATCCCCAAATGAAACAAATATTTCCTTCAACAGTTCAAAAAGTTAATTTCCACAAGTAATCTGTTTGTTTGCTGTTTGTTTTTGGTTTTTTGTGGTTTTTTTTCTGTTGATATATTAATGTAGAAATATCTGTTCATGCAGTTCAAGGGGATATACAACAGGAAATACCCAAATGATCTGCCAGAGAACCCACACGAATGTTACACTATATGCACATATGATCCCTTGAATTTTTGCTACTAATAGGTGATTGTTTAATGAACACTGAAAGTGCTTCTCAGCCAATAGAACTAATTTACTTAGACTCAAACCCCTACAAGCCTATAAGCATAAAATTATATGTTTTGGTTTTTTTTGTTAAGGTTAATCTTAAAATGTTATCAACTACACTTTCCAGTCTGTGGGTAGTTCAAAATTCATGCCTGCAAAAGACTGTAGAGCTGTTGTAATGAAAGATAATATTTGAATGAAATTAATGAAAGCATTGTTATCCAGTTTGTAAGAGGTAATTACATTTCACCTCTCTAAAATCCCCTGACTGCTACAAGAGCAAATGAAAACTCTCTTCTTAAATTGCTGTGTGTTGCCATTGCACATTATTGACAGCAGAGCATGTGGAAAATTCCCTAGTATTTTATTATTTCTTTTAATTTTAAATGATGAAAGCAAACACATCTACATGTACAGATACACATACATATACATACATAAGCAGACATATATGTGACCTCCCTGAGGACTCCTTGAGGAATTGGTTACAAGGGAAATGATACCAGCATACAGCAAGGAGGATTGTTTATATACTCCCCTGTGCAGAAAGTACTCACTTGATGTCAAATAAAGCAGCATACACTATTTCCTTTTTCTGACCACTTCTTTGTCCAGGTGGTATTTGTGTGTAATATTCTTTTCAGTCAGAAGATTGCATGGATTGTAAATGGGAGGAGGGATGCCTCGGGGGAAAGTCTGGCCCTGCATGTGTAAGGAAAGCCAGATGCAATCTGGCTCAGAATTTCTGCTTTCCCTTCTTAAATTTGTGAAGTACTCTAGGATGACAAACATACTATGTAAACAAAAGATATTTAAATTCTCATCTAAATGTCTCAAATATGTAGAAGCAATTGAGAAAAGAATATAAAGAAGAGAGAAGAAGAGAGAACAGTCTGAGCAATACACTTTCACAAATCAAGAGCCACAATAAATAATATATTATATTTGATTCATTCAGCTGAGTCAATCTCTGTAACAACACTTACATTTTTTAATTTCAGTGACTCAGAAATTTGGTAAAAATGATCATCTCATAGAAGTGAGATTGTGGAATTTACCAATTCAGGCCTATGCAGCTTTGCATTCCAGCTGTTACTTTCCTGCTTAATAATTTGCATGGCTTTTATCCAGAAGTAATTTTGGGTAGATAGAGATGTCAGTACCTGTGCTAATACACTAATACATATTCAGGTTGCAACACACTGGTTTATAGGGTTCTGTAGTCAGTCTTCCTACTGCCACTATTTGATCTGAAAACTACTCTGATATTTATAAAATAGAACTCCTAGTCCTCCTAAGGCATTGGACTTTTGGATTATTTTTTCCCATTTTTCCAGGAAAGCAGAGAGAGTTTTGCATTGCAATCACAGCATACTAGAAATCAGTGACCAAAATTATGAGATTCACTTCCAAATTTAGGAGAGGGACATCATAAAGACATTGACTGATGAGTTATAGAATGATGTCTGCCTCCATTATATTTATGTAAATCCCAAATCTAAGCTGGTTTTCTAAAGCTCCATCCCTAGTTAAGGTAAATTATTTTATCTCCTGGGGGCAATTTACCCTACAAATCTCAGATACCTAATACCAATCTTTAGATGGCAGAATCATTCCTTTGAAAGCATGTCTCTCTTCCTTTACCACGATGGGAGCATGAATAATAAATTTGCCTTAAATACCTAAAAATCTGCTGCCTAAAGTATGATGAAATACATATTACACAACTAGATTAGCGTTTAGACCTGAAGTAAACACACAGAAAACTAGGTACAAAGCAGAGCCATCGGGAAACACCATGCTGATTCTTCTACATATGGGCTACAGCCTGAATTTCGTGTGTCCTTATGCAGGTGTCTTTAGGCAGGTTTAAAACAGTGCTAATGAGATAGCAACCTCAGAGAACCATTGTGTGTCTTCACAGACTTGCCAGAAAAGATGGCTTTGAGAGTTTGTAGAAATGTAAATGAAAATTCGTTGGGTGGTAGTCTGTTGCTCACTTTACAACCCATGTCCCACTTTCGTGGTCAATTTCTTTCTTCTGTAAGACAATTTTGAATTTTAAAAATGTGAAGAGGTTACAAACAGAGAGAGAAAGAGAGAAAAGAGGGAAAGAGANGGAAGGAAGGAAGGAAGGAAGGAAGGAAGGAAGGAAGGAAGGAAGGAAGGAAGGAAGGAAGGAAGGACAAAAAAGAGAATGAGAGGAAGGGGTGGAGGAGAGAGAGAGAAAAAATATTTCATCTGGAGCACAACCTTCATGCATTGCCATTAGTGTTTTCCCAGACTTTTCTAAGTCCAGGTACCATTCTTTCCTTCTCTTGAACTGTTGCTGCCAGCAGTCCTATGGGGTGCAAAGCTGCTTACATCTCTTGGGTCCTTTGGAGTCTCGTAGATTTACTTTGTCTGAGATATTAAGCCATTGTCAGAAAATCCCCATTTGATTTAAACACAGTGGGTTAAATTTGGTAGCAGTAACACCACACAGTCCTCCTGGCTTCCAAGCAACTTCAAGAGTATAATTGTTGTCAGAGACTTCCATTTTGTTTTACAACAGCACAGCTCATTTAATCCTTTTAAGATTTGGAATCAGTTATCCATGTTCTTATTTACTTTTACTATCATGCTAGGTGCTTTATCACCTGATTAATTAGGAAGAAAAGCAGAAGCAAGTTGTCTAATCAATTCCACATCCTTGTTTTTCACCTGTCAATAATGGGCTACCTAGCTCCACATTTTGAACCAGCGCAGCACCAAATTCTTGCAAGAGAAAAGATTCATCTGTGAGAAATATTGCACATACTCACTGGGAAACTTTCCAAAGATAGATTGCAGGTAATTCCCTTGTCTTGTTTTAAAGGATTTTGGGGCACAGAGGGCTTTGCACATGACAGGGTCAGTTGGAACATCCCAGCAATGCAGACCAGAAAGTTCAGAGTCTGCTGTTCTGAAAGCACTGATCTTCCAGGAAAAAAAATTCCAGGGCTCCTTTACAAAGCTACATCTCCTAGTTTGCCCTAACTCCCTTGACAGAGCATTAGTGTTTGCTGCCCTTCTGTACTGTTCTCAGCCTCACAGTTGATGGGAGGACAGACAGCTGGGTGTCACTGCTTGTCCAAAGCTTGTGTTTGTCTCTTCTCCTTGGCTCAAAGAAAGATGCTATTGCTCAGCCATGATTTTATATAAAAGCAGTTCTAGGCCTAGCCAGGTCTATCCAGCAGTTCACAGTACTGTGCATATACACACAAACCATTATGGTATGCAACCATAAGTTTCTCTATTCACTTTTACATTTCATTCTCCTTCCCCTGTCCAGTCTTGACTTGTATAACCATGGATTTATTTTGACTTAACTTTTCAGAAATCCATGTGAAAGCCTGGCAAATATTGTAAAAAACAGACCTTTTTCTCATTTATACAATATTAGAGGCAGATATTATTCACATAGGCCCTAGAGCCAACAATTCTAACTCCATCACCAAAAGGAAAATATAACCTGAATGTGATGTAGTGGTCAATAATGTCATATTACTACACTTTTCTCTATGTGACACACTAATATATCAATATATGAGTAAAACAGTGTTAGCATCCCAGAAATTCTGAAACAGTTTCTAACTACAGGCACATTTTTCAAATGTTATCATTCAGCACAAATCTGGGAGTAAAAGGACAAAAATGCCTTCCTATTTCATTTCTATACTGAAACGCCGCAAAATATCTGCTCTAAAAGTCTGTCAGGTATGAATGAGGGTCAGAAGAATATAAAACTCCTACACATGAGGTTAGAAAAAGTAGATCATTTAACAGGGAAAATGTTGCAGTGCAGATTATGCAACACCAAATGGAGAAAACCACAGGCAGGGAGTGATGGTTGTGCAGCTGCACTAAAAGCTCCTATAGTGGTGGTGGTGCCAGCAATGAAATTGTCTGGAGTGGAAGTAAAGGTGCATGCAGGTAAGGCTGTGGATGTTGTCCATTTAGACTTCAGCAAGGCCTTTGACACTGCCTCCCACAGTAAATTCCTGGAAAAGCTGTCAGGCCACAGCTTGGACAGGCGTGCTTTGCTGGGTCAGGAACTGGCTGGATGGCCAGGCCCAGAGTGGTGGTGAATGGTGCTGCATCCAGCTGGCAAGTGGTGTCCCTCAGGGGTCTGTGCTGGGACCAGTTCTGTTCCATATTTTTACTGATGATATGCACGAGGAGATATTGAGTCCTTCATTAGTAAATTTGCAGATGACACTAAGCTGGGAGCTTGTGTCAATCTCTTGCTGCAGGATGGATAGGCAGAGCCTAATAGGATGGAGTTTAACAAAGTCTAAGTGTCAAGTGCATTTTGGGCACAAAAACCTCCTGCAGTGTTACAAGCTGGGGACAGTGTAGCTGGACAGTGCCCAGGCAGAAAGGGACCTGGGGGTACTGATAGCTGAGTGAACACAGCCAGCAGTGTGCCCTGGTGGCCAAGAGGCCAGCAGCATGCTGACCAGTATCAGCAATAGTATGGCCAGCAGGAGCAGTGCTGAGACCCTGTACTCAGCACTGGGGAGGCCACACCTTGAGAACTGTGTCCAGTTCCAGACCCCTCAGTTTAGGAAGGACGTTGAGATGCTTGAGTGCGTCCAGAGGAAGGCAACGAGGCTGGTGAGGGGCTTGGAACACAAGCCCCATGAGGAATGATTGAAGCTGTTTAGCCTGGAGAAAAGGAGACTTAGAGGTGACCCTATGACTATCTACAACTTCCTGAAAGGTGGCTGTAGTCAGGTGGGGGTTAGTCTCTTCCACCAGGCAGCAAGTACTGAAATTAGAGGATAGAGTCTCAAGCTGCCCCAAGGGAGGTATAGGTTAGATTATCAGAAGAAAATTTTTCACTGAAAGAATAATAAAGTACTGAAATAGTCTGCCCGGGGAGGTGGTGGAGTCACCATCCCTGGATGTGTTTAAAAAAAGACTGGACATGGTACTCGGTGCCATAGTCTAGTTGAGGTGTTAGGGCATAGGCTGGACTCGATGATCTTATAGGTCTCTTCCAACCTAGTCATTCTGTGATTCTGTGATTCTATAAAGGAAAAATCAGACAAATAGGTCTATCCTGAGAAAAATCTTGGTGGCTCCTTGTCTGTTGATAAGGGGACAGAGAGACCTGTTGAAAACAATTTTTGGTGAACAGTGGCATTTATAAAAGCCAATATATGTATATTGGGAAATATATATATTTGGGAAGAATTTGCCTTTAACTGAACTACATTTATAAAACATAAAATTGAAGGATTTAAGTTCAAGGGGAAGTAGGGATTTAAAAAAATGGGCATATGTTTTTGGGTTTCTCTTTTTCCTCAAAGCTCTTCTTTTCTTTTGTTTGTGTCCTGAAATGAGGCAGCACTTAGTAAAAACTTGTGCCTTATTCAGAGATCAAATTTTGAGTTAATTTTGAAGCACGAGTTCAAGAAATGTCTCTTTTTAATGCGGAAGCCCTGAATATGCTGAAGTACTTAGCTCACCAAACAGATTTTTAGGCAAAAGTTCTTCAGTTTATGTTATATACAATATTTGTGCAGGTATTATTTTTCAAGAACATGGACTTACCAGCATTTATATCCAAACAATTATGTGGATGTAGACTTTTTATAAATCAGAAGTTGTGTCCCTAGAAACAATAAAGCAACTTTTGGGAGCTTAAAATATTTGATTAATTTTAGACAAAATCTCAAAAATAATTATATGTTCTTTTGTCTATGTACATGCTCACACAGCTTCATGGCTCCACCCCTGCATGGTTGCTGTGAAAAAATGAACACTGTCCTGGCTGAAAGCACACATCAATGCATGTGGGGAGAAAAAAGAATAGCATTGATTCAGAGGAATTTAGTCTCCTCTCAAGTAAGCTGTATGCCAGACAGAATGGGTTGATATTCTTTACAAGAGCAGCCATAAGGCAAAAAACCCCAGTCCCAAATAAACAAGAAAACCCATCTTGGTAGAAGAAATAATAATAAAATGAAAAACTCATTTTAAGGTTGTGAGAAGTTTGCATGGTTGATAGATAGAAGGACTATCTATCTATTTCAGCCTTGAAAAAAAGATTTAAAAAAGTTCATCCTTTGCTATCCCTGAAGCCTTAGAAAATCCATATCACTTTTAAATATTTTTTAAAATTTTTTCTAAAAAGCAGGTATACAAAAGTGCAAAAGCATTTGGTTTCTAACATTTTTTTCTGCAAATATTATGCACCTTATAGCTTTTTTACCTGATTAATACAAATACAATGTTCTTAATAACCACAAATGGGAAAAGTGGGCTTTTATAAAGCAGTGCACACCATTCTGAGATGAGGGTGACATCCAAATGCCAATATTTCCTGCTAGATGCTCCAAAAATTGTCTATTTCAAGAACATTTGTACTGTTACCATTTGTTGCCTATCTAGTGCAGTCTATATTTGCTTTTGTTGCTGTCTTGTCCTGTCCCCTTCACAGATTGTGAGCCATCAGTCACTCTGAAGTCTTCCAGGTTTGTTTATTCACTCCTCTCTCCTCATGCTCTTTTATGCTCTCACGATAACTCTCCTCCTCTCTCAGACCTGTCTAGTCATCGTTCATCTTGTGCCATCACTTAGGTGGCTGCTTTTTAATGTTAAGGGCTACTCTGTCCTTCAGGAGCATCTTATGTCATTTACACTGGGGTAAATAGTGAAACAAGCTGAAGATCAGCAGCTTCTAATTTTCCCCACTACACAGGTACAGAGCATTTTAAACCAAACTGTGTTCACATGTGCTGTGACACATCCTCAATGGCAGCACTCAGGAGTTATCAGGGTCCACTTATCACATCCACTCCATTTCATTCCTTTTATTTTTATCTCTTTCTTTCACCTAACTGTTTAATAGTTTAATTCTTTGCTGAAAAGGAGCATTTAGATGCAATTCTTATTTGGATTTGGTCATTCATGCAATATATCTGGAATATGCCACCAAAAAAAATAAATCTTTAAAAAAACCCTGAAGCCAATATTAAAGACACAACAGGATTTTCACCTTAACTACAGCTCCTTCCTCCACCCTCCGTGGAGTCACCTGGGCAGTGAAAACTGTAGTTCAGGGTCTGTTTCTGTAATCATAACAGTGGGGTTGTGATGAGTTTTGTGTTCATAAACCTGTAGAATTAAATACATCAGAATATTCTGCCTATAAAGGGTATTTACATATTGACATGATACAACTCTAATTTCTATATGGAAATTAAGAGGTAAATTAGACTAAAGTAAGTTACAAAATAATTTCTCTTCAAGAACAGTTTATCTTTAGAATCAAATAACCTTATGGTAAAGGGGGAGGAATGAAACCTTCAAAAACAAAAGCTGTAGGTTTAACATGTTTGGGTTTGGGTTTTTTTTTTTTTGAAACTGGCCTTTTTATCTGCAAGAGGCTTGACATGATCTGTCATGTCTTCCTGGTTTCCTTTGGTGCATTCCAGACAAATTCCCCGCTCAGCTTTCCTTTTGTTTTTGATAAAGCAGAGCTAGGCTACTTACTACCCTTTCACTTCTCCACATCATTTTTTTTGTACTGCTTTGGATAAATTATATCATTAATAAAGAACTTTAAAATAATGTTGACCTTCCTACAAATAAATTGACTGTATTATTAGCATTTAGCTATCAGTCCTTCCAGGCTTGTGCTTTTGATCTCTTTTTATAAGTAGCCAAAAAGGAATGCACTTGAAGTTTTATTCAGTCTGAATGTGTTGCCATAATCAACTATACACTCTATTATTACTTGGAAAGTTTTGATTGATCTAAGTGTGTAATCAGCTATTGATTCATGTTTAATAACAGCCGTGTTGAGACAACAGCCAAAGTTTTACTATTTTGCAGTTTTTAGCCTTAAATCACTTGCATTTATCATGTTTGGTGACTGAATATTCAATACTCATGACTTTCCTCTCCTTTTTCCTCTCCACCTCCTTCATTTCCCACTTCTGTCACTTCTTTGATCTCTTATTGTCAAGTCTAGACCCTGACCAAAAATCAAAAAAGTCTTGTTTTGCCTTGGTCATTTAAATGTCAAAGGATCAAACTTTCAGTGTCTGCTGCAGAGTCCCTAACACAGGCAAAAGAACTGTGTTCTGGGTTCGATGCTGTACAAATACAAGGAAAAGAGGAACAATAGCTCTTACATAAGTGGAATACTATATCTGTGCTTTCTATTAAATCTCACTATTCCATCAAAATCTAAGTAAATTGCACCCTAATTCTTCAGATTTATATTAAGTCTAGGACACAAGGTTAGAAAAAACAATATTCAAACATCTCCAGAAGTGGGATGCTTCTCTGTGTGACTATTGTTCCTTTTTCATCCCAAGATGAAAAAGGAAAAATATGTCTGTTTCCTTTTTCACAGTATACAAAGTTGGATTAAATATCACAAGAGATTTTTTCATTTTGCTTGTTACTCTTAAGTGCTTCCAATATTGCATTTGCAATGGTAAGAACCAAACTTTTCTAAAATAATGAGTTTTGCCTCTGTCTTCATGCCAAAGACAGGGAAGAGAAGGGCTAGTACTTCTGGTCATAGCAGAGTTCCAGGGAGGAATCTGCCCATATTCAGAATTAGAAATTGAAGAAGCTACAGAAGAGGGACTTCTATGCCTGAAATTTCTCACCTGTCCCTAGATTCTGGTTTTTCATTAAAATTAAGAGCTTTCTTACCTTTAATTTGAATGCCAATAGTTTCAGGGATCCTGCCAACATCATTTTTGGTTCCCTTACACTGTACTGTTGCTGAGTTGGAGAGTTTCGTCCCTGCATCAGTGCCAGAACTCCTCACAGTCAGCATATCCTCAGGCTACTCTTCTTTTCTTGGGTGAGTCATACATACAATAACATTTTGCACTGCTCCCTGAACCTGTTCTACCAGGTGCTGACCATTCTTCTCAATGAAAGTCATCGAGATTGTCTAAAGTAATAAGCTGTCCTACAAACTCAACACATTCAATCCAGTGGAAAACACTGGGAATACCCCAGTGTTTAAAAACAGTGGAATCTGGTAAATCATCTTTAAAATGTTTAATCAATTATATATTTTGTTTAAGGAATATAGAAAATTCAATATTAATTCACAAAATATTAATGCTATATAAAATTTAAAGAGCCTGAGATGGCAACTCACTTGATGGGGAGCCTTCTAAAGAAACATTTCTCCCAGTAAAACTCTAATTCCAGCTGCTTTCTCAATACATCTCAAATACTTGAAGACAATTACTTACGTGAAAAATGAAGCTTGCATGAAGGAAGGTGACTTTAGTATAGTGTAAAAAAGGTAATATTTCCATTATTTGCACTCCTGAAAATAAATATGTCAGTTCCAGCACTTGAGAGTAATGATTATTTCAGTGATATAAGGAAAGATAATATTTTATCTTCTCAATAGTTGCAGTCAATATTTATTGTGGAGTATAAACAGTGAAGACAAATGACCTGCTTTAGAAACATTGTGGTTCTTTTTTCCCCCCTTAGGTTGACTTCTCTAATTGGAAAGGGAAGAAATAGAGTCTTATCATGGAAATTATCCAGTCAATGAGGCTGGAGATGGAAAGAAACAATTTGCAGTACAGAATCTCTCTGCAAAGGACGAACTTGTCTGTGCATAGACATATCAGAAATAGGTACACAGACATACACCTAAATCTATAAACTGATAACACCCTCATTACAGAAGAGAAAGGTCAATAATGTATTACAACATCAGCTATGTTGTAATATGGGAACAGAAATCCAACTATGACTGGATTTTTAGCTCAGTCAGAATGAAGATGCACTTGATTGTTCTTTAACCTAAAAGAAGAATTTTCTGTAGCCAAGGTTCATAAAAGCAAAGCAAAACCAAAAATCACTCTTAGAAAGGAATGTTATTAGCAATATTAGAATTATCTCAGCAAAGGAGAAGCTACCAAGCTCCGTTAGCCGTTGGTGTTATTCTACTATATTTGAAATGAGTATGCATAAATGATGATAGCATAGGAACTGATAAATTTTGCAAGAAATTGTTGGAAATGTGACAATTGTGGAAGGGTTTTCCTCTTTAGATTCCCTTGTGAGTTTGGCATTAGTCCTGTTGTCCCTGCTGCATGATGTGCATTTATTTCCTTAAATTTTACCGTGGTCCCAAAACTCTCCTTGGAATCTGTAGTCTCACAAGAGAGAGACTCCCCCCAGTCCTTTCTATTATTACCTGCCTAAGTCTGTGTTTGGGTACACCACAATGGACTTTTCTTGTGGCCAGATCCCTGAGTGTTTTTGTTTATTCCAAACTGGTCATCTGCCCTCAGTCGTTGCATCACGGTATCACTAGAGGGTTTTCATGTTTCCTTCCAAGCCATTAAATGTAGCAGATCAATAGACCCCAATGGATTCCAGCTACAAACCCAGCAACTCAGTGATGATCTTTTGTTTATAATTTCAACCTGTTAATTTCTAGTCCATTCAGTATATGTTATATTCCCATTAGTTCACTACTGGATAAAATGTATGTAATTTTATATGTCCACAATATCTGCTCCCTAAAGAACTTTTCTGTCCTTAGTTAGAAATTCTGTCCTTTCTTCAGCTGTTACACATTCTGTTTAGAAGTAGTAGTAGTTAAAAGTAATAACCTGTCACTCTTCTGGTGATACATATTTCTTAAGTGCTGTAACTTTATTGGTCGAATTTCTCCTGCTATCAACATTTAAATTTTTTTAGTTTTATATCTGTTCTTTAATAAAATTTTGGTTTGTAACCAGTGAAGTTATAATTGTGGACCTATGAGACATCTATTAAAATGTTCTTGATATGTTTTTTAATTATGAAACGTATTTTTCTATTATATTGTCTCTTCCTGGCTTTAGCCACTTTATCCCCACTTACCTGAACTGTCTCTTTATAGATGATGTGTTCAATGTTTTAATTGTTAGAGAGCTTCTGACTCTGTCTCAAGATCCCCTGAAGTGTGATACATAAGCTCTCAATCTCTGAATCGAATCCTCACCTTAAACTTCCCATCTGCCAGGACTTGCAGGTGTGGCTCTGATGGTGGTAACCTGAGTTCAGCATACCCTCAAAACCTGTCCCCAAAAGTATTACATTTCCAAGTCCTGAGTCTGATTATGTGTCCTTTAAAGCTCATAATACAGAACTGATGAGTCCATCACCTGGAAGATGATATAATGGCAACCTTCAAGATCAGACCTTTTCCTATCTCGGAATCCTTTGCAAAAATATACCAATGCCCTGAGTTCCTACATCTTTTTATTGCCCACTCATAACATGAATGAAAATTCTATCTGCAAACCTGATAGCATGTCAACCATCTGTAAGAAAATATGGGATGAGTGCCTTGACAGACCCTCATCTTCTAAACCCCTACAAGTACTCTTTGCACTTCAAAAACATAAAACCTTTTTGAAGTGATAATTGCCCTCAATACAGCCTGAAACAGATGCTAGGCTCAGTAGATGGGGTGGTTGAGACCACAGACAATACATCCCATTTTGTGACTCAAGTAACCTTGAAGCTCCCAGGTACCAGCTTTCCCCAGAATTTTAACTTCACAGCTAAGATTTCACACGCAAATTGAACAGTAATTCATCATGAAGTTTAATCCACTTCTTATTTCAGAATGTCTGAAGAGAATACAGTAGCTTGTATAATTTAAAGTTAGGAGACAGAATCCTAATTCTAATCAAAGTTGGTCAGGATCTTCTGGAGATCTGATAAAGTGACTTGTTGACTATCCTTAAGAGGTGAACAGAGGTATCCTAACCCACTAAATCACTCTCAGAACCATCCTAAACATCACCAAATTTTACCTTCAACTACAGCTATCTGTATCTACAACTACAACTACCAACATTCCTCTCCAGCCTTAATAGGAGACTGTCATCAATTCCACTACTTTCACCATTGGTATGAGCCCTGATGATGGCCACTGGCAGAACTAGAGTTGTAAAAGAACTGTCACCATCATCTTTCTTGGTGTGCTTGCTCCATTACTGTGAGCATCCAGACAATTCCAGCACTGCTCTCACCTGAACCCTAAGTCCATGGTGAAGGTATCTATCCAAAGCCTTAAAGACATTTGAGATCATAGTGGTTATTTTCGGAGTCCAGGGAAGCCTGGAGGCTTCTCCTGCTCCTCTGGTGGTTTCTTTATAGCCCCAGAGCTCCTCAAAAGTGGCCTAGCCAGTGACCTAGGCTTTTGGAGAGGCTCCCTCCACTTTTGGGAGAACCTGAATGCACCAGAGAGGTGAAAAGATTTTTGATTAGTGCACCACAGAGAGTTTAGTTGTAGTTTTAGGATCTTGCTCTTTGAATTATATAGACACAAGATGGATGCTTTAGGGTGTGGTTTTTCCTTCTTTCTTCTTCTTCTCTCTCCTCTTTCTCTTCCTCTCTTCTCTGACATCAGTTCCTGTGGTGTGTTGGTTGGTGGAAAAAGTTAGCATTGAAAAGACATATCAATAAGATGAGGGTTTACTGGTGTTGGAAACAGAATAAAAAATGTATTGTTTCTTGAATGGTTGTTAGTGAGATATAAAAGGTAGCTGCTGATTAGCAGCCATTGCCTTTCTGCCCTGGTGTCCTCGGAGGATGCTGCCTCTGCCTCCGAGGTCTTGATAAGAAAAATAAACAACTCGTGAAACAGCAAAGAAGATGTCTTGTTTTGTTCTTTCCAACATGAAGAACAGAAGGAAGAGAATCTCCAGGGCAGAGGACAGGGACAGGAGCCAAGGGCTCCAACCCCTTGGGGGGCCCAGGCCCCTAACAGTTATGAACACTAACTCTATTTTCCAGTTTGCAGATTCTGACAGGTACATTGGTTAAGTAGACCAGTGATGCTTATAATTCCCAAGATCTATAAGCTTGTGCAGAGCCCTCAGTAAGGGCCACAAGGAAGATAGGTCTCACAAAGAAACCAGCTTCCTAATCCATTGAAGTCTGCAGTACATGCCAAAACAAAAGTTCCCAAAAGAATTAGAGAATCAAGTTGCAATCATGAGACCCTTAACCACTCTCGCAGTCCATGTAAATGTCTGTGTCTATGAAGAAACCAGCTTCCTACATGACTGCAGTCCTTGCAAGGCTCACTAGTAAGCTGGAAAACACAGATTTTTTAAGCCCTTTTTTTCCTAACCCTAACCTTACTATAATGGTAATTAGAGCGAGGAAATAAATCCCTGAGCTAAATGAGATCCTATTATTTCGATCCTATTAACACTATGCCCTCTTCCTAGCCCTGTAGGCACTTTTGAATCCAGAAGTAATCATGGCTCTGAATGTGTGCATTCTCAAATTCTAACCCTAACAACACCCCTGAATTCTAACCCTAATTAAACTTAACTTTAATTATTGAAGTACCAGTTGTATCTTAAAGGAGAACATGAGTCATTGGACCTTTACCTAATTCTGTGGGCCCTTCAGTGACTGTTAATAAAATGGAATTTTGAGGGTTTATTCCCAAATCACTTTCCAAACACACTCTACTCCAGTCTCTACTTACAGCCTGCAGTTAAATGAAACATATGGTAGTCTCTTCTGTGAACAGCATTTCCTTTTCCTAACTTCTAACTCTGCAGTAATGAGCTGAACTTTTGAAGCTTTATATTCCCAAATTCTACATGAAATTGCTGCCCTAGCTCTAAGGTTAATTGTAGCAGAGTGATCATTTCTTACTGGTTTTATTAAACCATAACACTAAATCTAATCCAAATATAAAGATGGATTGGTAACTATGTAAAAAAAGAAAAAAAAAGAATGAAAAGAAAAAAAAACAGAAAGGAAGTAAATAAAAAGGCAGAAAAAAGCAGCTTTGATCCTCATCAACAATCATTCACTCCCTTTCTCCAAGGCCTGTAAAAGGTAACAATAGCTTACAGGAAACCAGAAGGTTTTAGAAGTTCTAAATATCTCTTTCTGTCTGGTTCTTGGGCCTTAGAAAACCCAGTAATGAATTAGATAATTAGAGGTTGTATTCTCAAACTCTAGCCTAACCTGGAAACTTTTTATTATAATAACTAATCTCTACACAAAAAGAGAATCTAATGAATTTTTAGCACCAGCTCATTGTGTAACTCCTTGAACCTCACAAAATCCAGCTATAGATTTTCTCTCAAATCAGTAGACACCAGGCCCTTAATCCCCATTTTTAGTTATCACCAAAAGATTGATTTATGCAATAAAGGATAACAAAAAGGCGTCGGCCTAACCTGAGCTGTCAAAGAATCCAGTAGTAAGGCAGCCTCTTGGTATTTCCCTAGATGTAATCTTGATTTGAAATATTCCTCCTCTAAATGTTATTAGAAATATACCTGAGACACATTTTGATATTAGATAAAATTACAGAGGAGTAGAGATGCTGCTGACACCACTTTTCTTTCCACCTTTACTGTCCTTATAACATGAAACAACCAACATGTGTGGTGACACTGTTCAGTTCATAACATGAGAGTGTTTGAAAATTTTTCATAGTGAAATGGTTCTAGAAGATTGTGTAGGCTGAAGGGAGATAAAACATTTGTGGTATTTTCCATACTGGCTAATGATAGAATCAGTCTAGTTCAAAATATTTTCAGAAATACAAACCTGGGATTTGTTTTAAAAGAAGTGAGACTGTTCAGTACAATATGGGAGGTATAGATAAACTAAGCTTTGCTTAATGTGGAGAACTGGAGGACCAGAACCTGGGATTAATTTCCGCAGTTACATTCTAAGAGCATTATGAAATATGTTTGTATGGTACATCCAGGTGGAGAGATCTCCATCCTTTCCTTGGCCCTGGCAGCCTAATTGCAGCATCCATTTTCATATGTAATGCTCTGGTACCAAGAAGGTAGATGGAAACTACATTTACCTTGATTTTATACTCTTTCCCAAAGCATCCATTCCTGACCACTGCATAAAACAGATTTAATAATCCCTGGTATCTGATGCAGGAAAACCCCCACGCAATAACCCAGGGCCAGATCCTCAGCTACAGTTAATCTGCAGATCCACTAAAGTCAGATCATAACCTGAGGATATGGAATCTAAGTGTTCTCAGAGCACACTGAGAATTGCAGGATCTAATATATTATTGTACAGGTTTTAAAGATTTCGTGACTATTTTAAAAGTAATTCACAAATCCTTATCCCTGCACAATCATCGTATTTGTCTAATTGATGCACAAACTCAGAGGATCATTTGCCTCATACTGTACCTGACAAATAATTTCTCAGAGATTACTATTAGTCATCTCTCTGCCATGCTCTGTACAGGTCACTAAAGTAGAATCAATGTGTACTAAAATAAATTTTAATCTGATCACAGCTACAGTGTGAGTTCAGTGCTTGAGTTCAGTGAAAAACCATCTGTAAAATAGATTTACTAAGTTCTTCCTTTCCTTTGTTAGTTTTCTTTTTTGCAGAAAAAAAAATAGAGCTTTCTACTTTTGAAATAAAAGACACCAGTACATAAAAAATAATATTATGTATTGTGATTTGGTTGTTGAAGGATTATAATTAAAGTGCAATGAAAAAAGCAGTGTCACACTTCTGAATATTTAAAAGTCTCAGAGCATTTTACACACTGTAAATTAAACCTTATGGCACATTAACACGAATATGTTAAAAAAAAAATATATAGGCTATATTTTAGCAGTGTATAATCTGAGTCATACACACCCTCCACACTGTAGGAGAGAATATTTGCAAATGTCAGGAGTACATCTGTGGGACCCAGGAAACAGGACTCAATTTCCCCTGGAGTTGATGATTTCCTGTAGAAATTTGGGACTGCATTATCAAAACAACTCTATTTTCACCACAACAAGAATGTTTATTTCCAGTATTACACAAAGTCCAATGCTTTTTACTTTTCTATTCCTTTCTTGTGATATTTACTGATGATCTTTGAGAGGGCTATACATCCTGTGAGCTTAGGTCTGTAAAAGTAATTTATTTTGATGCACTAGTTGGTTTTCAAAACATGTCAGTCACTCATCTCACACTTCCTTATTAGTTATAAGGAGGTATCACTGCTTTCTTCACTTTTCACAGCAATCTCCTTCAGAAATAACTGTTTATTGCTTTGTGCAGTATATCAGCCAGAGCGCAATCTCCATCTACGCTTGCAGGTGTCACATACCTGGGAGCTCAATATCCATGTGCTGGTGCTGGGATGACACAGAGTGCAGCCACAGACTCCCTTCTGCTGCCCTCCAGAAGGCAGAAACACCGTGCAGACTGCCACCAGGGAATAATTCCACACTGCACAGCTGAATTACCTGGGAGAACATTGGGTGGCTTCAGTCCAAGCACAGTGGGTGACTGCTCTACCACCTTGACACCTCCATGCTACAGACCAGGAATAATGAACAGCACCAGGAAACATTCTTGGTACTTTGTATATGTGTAAAGAAACATGGGACACTTATGTAAAACAGGCTCTGTAATGCATTACTACTGATAATGACCTTGTGCTGGTTTTGGCTGGGAAAGAAGTAATTTGCTTCATAGTAGCTTGTAGGCAGCTGTGTTTTATATTCGTGCTGGAAACAGTATTGATAATTCAGGGAGGTTTTTGTTATAGCTGAGCAGTGCTTGTGCAGCAAGACCTTTTCTCCTCCTCATACAGCCTTCTCAGCAAAGAGGCTGGGGGTGCACGAGGAGCTGGGAGGGCATACAGCCAGGAGAGACCACAACTGACCCAAGGGATATTCCTTATGGTGTGATGCCATGCTGAACATATAGATCCAGATGAACACACACCTGCCTATGGCAAGTGATGAAATTTCATGTTTTGCTTTTGCTTGTGCATTCAGCTTTTGCTTTACCTATCAAACTATCTTTATCTCAACCAACAAGTTTCTTCTTCTCAGTGGTAGCACATCCAAAGTGCTGTGTTCAATCCTGGTCTAAATAGAGAAAGAAAAAGAAAAGATAATATAGGGAAGGGCTTCAAGGATGATTGAAGCTGTGTAAAGAAATTCATAACATGCATGAAAAGAAAGAATTAGTTTCTTTTAGGTAGGAATTAATAGGAGGAGGCATGAAAAAATTATGCATATTATTTTTGTTCTTAGAAAAATACCTTGTGATGTTTGGTCTATCTCGTGAGAAAATAAGATGATATGGTCCCCTTGCTGAATGATTGTGAAACCTAGACACACTTCAGTCAAAGAGTAAATGATCCTTACGGCAAGAATATCCTACATTTTGACATGAAATATCAGGGTTTACGTAAGCTGGAATCAGACCTTTGTGATTTGCACCTTTTGTGGGCCTGGAAGGAAGATTCCTCTGGCACCAGGTGATTCCTGACTGCCCTGCTCCTTTTCTGAGCTCTGAGATATAAACCAGTGCCATGTAAAAGTGTTGGATATACAAGGGGAAATTACTTTCAGGATATCTTCCAATATAGAGGCATCTGTTGCCTTGGAGAAAGGGGAAGAAATAGGGGAAATATAGCATAAGTCTGCTGTGGAATTTGAGATACCAATTAAACATTACAGAAGTGATCGTAACATTGCAGTTGTGGATTTTTTTAGGAGAATTCCTTGAGTAAAATGCATAGTTTGTCTCCTGAATAAAAAATATGTTTTTTTTCTTTTTTATGTAACAGGTATTCTTCTCCTTAACTGAACTTTTCTTCATCTTTGGAACTTATCTGCAACCTGTTTCTAAAATCTTCACTCTTATGATGCCTCACTCCTAGCTAACTAATTTCTCTACCTTTCCTATTCTGTTACTAATTATATTTTATGTTTTAAAAGGCCTTGTCTTTTTTCCCCTACTTCAACAAGTATTTCCAAATTCTTACTTATAAACATTGTCTATGTCTGGTTTCTTTTTCTTTTTTCTTGCATAAATATCTAGCACCCTTATTTTCCTCATATCCCTCAAGAGTTGTTTCCTCTGTTGCTAAGTCTATCGGTCCCCCACAGTTATTTTTATGACATCTGTCCTAGATGTGAATCCCCCTATTTTTTTCCATTTGTTGTTTCTGCTGCAGAATTCTGCAGCTCTATGTACAGCAGCTACAACCTCTGGGAAGATGAGGGAAATTGATAGTGGCAATTGACAGATGATCTCTTTTTCTACCTGATAGTGATGCTAAAATAGCAATGAAATCTTAGAATTTTCATAAAAAATTACCAGAGCATCACTCTCCAAGAGCATGAAAATTGAGTCCCAACCAGGTTTAACCAAACAGAAAAATTATAAATCTCTCCAAATAACTCAACAAACAAGAAAATAAAAAAAAAAAATACATATGCTAAACAACTAACTCCAACTTTTGGTTTTGCCTGGAAAGTGTCCATGGTAGGAAAAGGAGGAGGCTACTAAGTGGCACAGATTGTGAACTATGGGCTGTAGATAGAGCTTGACAGATGTCCAGTGTTTGACAGGCCTCTAGCATTCAAATTGCTCTCAGATTAGCCAGCACAACTCCAGTAATAAAAGAGAGTAATGATTTCAGCTCTCTTATTTATTCATTTTACACTGAGTCTGAAAGCCATAAAACACTGCACTGATGGATGTAAATTATCTCAGACAATTAGCTCCTATTGTGCAAAAGCAAATTTGAAGTCTCTCCAGTTTAATAAGCAAGATGCCTTGGATTGCATTTCAAATATTAGTGAAGTAAACAAAAAGAGAAAAAAAAAGGCTTATAGTGGGCAGACAGATGTGTAATGTCCAGGGTGTGACTGGAAAGCACTGTCAGGAATATAAATCTGCAACAGGGACACTTCAGCTACAAAAATGCATATTTGTCTATCCTTTTTGTATTATTGAGTAATAATCTCTTCTTAAAACTATTAACTTTTTCTTCTCTTTATAGCATTTTCTGGTTTGATTGCTAGGTCTAGACAGAGCCATGATGTTTACCATTCCTTCACCAAACAGTTACTCTGTCTCTTCAACTCAGAAAATCTCTCTGTGGTGTCTGTCAGATGTTTCAGTAAAAGACTCCCCAAAAAGGCTTCTACTTATGATCAGTCACCAAAGTCATTCAAAAGAATTCAGATAATTTTCCTCTTACGGTGCCAAAGACAAGTCAGTCTAGACATTTCAACCTGTACTGTGATATTTCCCAAGGTTTATTTTTTTTTACAGCTTAAGATTTCTTGGGAATGAGCCATGGATTTGAAGCAATGGAATGTACTGTAGGCTTGAACCAAAAGTTCAAGACCTAGCAAAGTGCATGCAAATTCTTATGTGTATTGATTATTCATTCCACCCTTGCCTTGCTGAAATTTATTTCTTGTTTGTCCTGATACCTTTGCCTTTGAAGGAGCTTTGAACCCTGGTCATTCAGAAAGGAGTTTGAAGGAAGTGTGGGAAGCGATGGCTTAATCAGCTTCAGATTTAAGACATCCTTTATCGTTATGGACATTAAAAATTTGTGGCTGCATTTGTGTAAATGAAGTCCATGACAGATGCAGAGCAAAGGCGAGGAATCCTGTAAGCATCAGAATTATCACCCTTTTGTCAGACTCGTGCAACAGTCACCACGGTGCCCCCAGCATGCCAGAACCATGCTGTTGAAGCACCTAGCACAGTCTCCTGCGCTGCATATCCAGTCACAGCAGCTCAGCAGATTCTCCTTCAGTTGTTTCAGGGCTGTCTGTCTCATTTAACTGTTTTAGAGTTGAAGTTATGTCAAAGGGCTTCCGTGAAGTTGACCTTAAAGCTGAAACAATAGCAGAGGCTGAAACAGGTCTGTCCTGGTTTCCACAAACGAGATGGGAAAGGGAGTTGGGATCTACACATCACCACTTGAGCAGCACTAAGAACTATTCTTTTGTACTCCAGGTACAGGTTCCGTCATTTCACATCATTAGTCCCTAATCAGTAAGTAAATTTTTCAGTGTTTTGAGGGAGAAAAACATTATAAATGTGAGATTAAAATAAATAATATGCTTATTATAAATAACCAATAGAAAAGAAAGAAAATCATCCCCGGATATCTTTTGGTGACCCTGACCTTTGATACTTAGAGCATACTTCATCAGTAAAAGAGGGCTGCAAGGGATATCAATTAGTTATTACAAAGAGACAGCAGTACCTGAAGAAAAAAGATTGGTTTTCCTTTAGCCTAAGGCTTTTTCCACTGCACTAACAGTGCAAATGAACTTACATAGTGTGTGAAAATTGCATTTGCAGTTGTAGAACATCAAAATGGACTTTTATATATACGTCAATTGGATTCTTTCTCTCTATTTCCAGCCTTCCAACACACCTGCTCTTGCAAGGAAAAAGGTTCTGAAGGACATAGTTTATATATTAACAGTAGCAA
Organism: Erpornis zantholeuca; assembly: GCA_013400515.1. Classification (NCBI taxonomy): domain Eukaryota; kingdom Metazoa; phylum Chordata; class Aves; order Passeriformes; family Timaliidae; genus Erpornis; species Erpornis zantholeuca. Next base: position 22,869 of record VZTN01028507.1, read on the forward strand.
TGTGGTCAGCTTTTCCCACAATAATGTTTCAGCCTGAAGTTGAGTCCAGAACAATAGCTGTCTGAAAGGAGGCTTCTCTGGAGTTTCATTCTTGGAGATAATTAAATGTGTGTTTTGCTCACCCAGTGAAAAGTGAGAACAATGGGTATGATTTTGTACACACAAGTACAAATCACATGTTTAGAAGGTACATATTTAAAACACTATGCTTCCTCAAACTCCAAAGAGTTTATAAACAGGTTTACTTTTTCTGGTAAACAAAATAGTAATGGCATTAGTTTCTTATGTATAAATTTAAATTTTCATTCAGCAAGCTGTCTTCCTGTCCTTAGTAAATATTGAAAAAGATCTCAACACGAGTCCAAAGAGTAACTGTTGACCATCTCTATAAAAAATACATTCCACCTTGCTTCATTCCATCCAACAGTCTTATCTGTTGTCTTTTCTCCTTTCATCTATGGCCGGACAACACCATGTTCTTGTTCAGAACACCTGGTTCAGCAATTATGAGTTCTTTTAAGGAAAGGTTATGGGTTTCTTCTATTGTTTACCCTATGCTCTTAATTATTTTGTATTTTAACTTTCAGCATAAGCTTTACATGGCTTTACATGAATTGCACGACTCTTCTTTCTGACAAATAATCCAAACCATGTTTCTTTTTTAAGAGGAAGAAAGAAATGACAAAATCTTTAAGCAGACCTGAATGTGTTAATGTCTCTTTTTCCTCTATGTTCTGCTTTTATTTTAGAGAGCTCAAGATCATTTTAAGGCTTATTTTAATTTCATTTGCAAAATCTAAGTCAGCTTCATCACCTCAGTCAATTTTTGGCAACCTATATTATTACTGTATTTCCTAACCTTTAATGTACATAATGTATAACTTTCATTGCTGATTAATACTCGTCTTCATTTCCTGTAGGCACTTTGCTTGCTCCAAATATCCTCTTTAAGGTGCTTTTAATTGAGCATGAGATTACATAATTTTCGTGTCTGTGCAAAGTGCTTTTGAAATCTCAGAATTTAACACATTTCTTTAAAGCCAATATTATAGTTTAGCAAATATGGGTATCTATCAGCATATCTGCACAATCCATACCAGTTGGTGTCAAAGTAGTAATTAAATACAGCGCAAAAGCAAATCAGGTCCTCCAAATGTTAATCTCATTATCACCTTCTCAGCCCCGCTTGCCAGAAAGTTAACAGCCGTTAAAGCTCTGCTGCTCATCCAATCAGAATATTAAATTAATCAGTATGGCCTGACACAAATATTGCCAGTGGTGTTAATCCTTTGCTTTGTACATAGCAAATGGAGAAATAAGCGGCAGTCTATGGAGCTTGATGAATTCCCATTAATATTTCAAATCTGCAACGCGCTTTGGAATGTTTTATGTCGAGGTGCGCAATGAAAAGTTTCTCAGAGATTGGAAGATGCACCTCATGTCTGGTTCTCAGGCTCTTTCCCTCCTCTGTGTTCCCCTAGCACTGCTCACTGATAGCTTCCTCTCTCTTCCCTCGCTCTGTGCCATCATATGACTTCCTGGCAAACTTTTAAAAATGTGCCAACAGTGTCTGAAATCAGATACGATTATGCACCCAGACAGGCTCCAGCATTCAACACTAATGTGTTGTAGGGAGACATCTGCACCACAGTGTAACATTGTTCCTTTAAATATATTCTGGGTATCACAAAAGCTATATAGTAATTCTTTAGTTTTGGGTTTTTTTTTCCATAAGCAGACAAACATAAAAACAGTGGCTGAAAGGACCTCCTGTATTGAAAATCTTGGCTAATGCAAGTCGTCATGTTCTCAGAGCCTTGGATACTGTTCAGCTGAGGCCTTTGCCCTGCCTTTGTTATGATAGTTGCATCTAAGCCATGATCCTGTCAGAATAAATCACAGATAATAAAAAAATATTAAATGTACATAATTCCACCTTTCATGTGGATGCTTCCATTTATAAATAATGCACATCTATAAAGAGCAGGTTTACAACCTTCCAGAAGCACAACCGTGTGCACACATCCTGGTGTGTGGGTGTATTTATATACATGAGAATGCACATATGTGGGGGAACGTGTGTACACATAAATCCCTGTGTACAGAGCTGCTTATGTGTTTCTCAATGTGCACATTTATATAAACACAAAATATACATACATGCATGTACTCATGCTGCAAGAGGAATAAATATTCATTGCTCATTTTAATAATTCATCATAATAAATATTTATATAACATACACAATGATGTGTTGTGGTATAAATGTTTTAGTGGCATGAGTTGGGGCTGAATACATTATTCATGAGTGACAAAGCCACAACTAAGTCATGCAGGTCAGCAATAAAATCTTTCCAATTCATTCTCATGAAATTCTTACATACTATGAAAAGAACTACTTATCAAATGTCTGGAACTGTTAAAATTTTGTTATTCTTCCTTTTTTCCTCTCTTAATGTTCTCTTTTATGATCAGAAATAGTCCAAAAAGACTGAAAATATGTAAATAAAATTAACATTTTCAACTTTTATTTTGATAAATAAAAATCAGCTGTCATTCATTAACAGGGAGTAAAGACAGCATTGAAACAAAGGCTTTTTTACATTGAAATTACCTATAAGCTTTGAAAGTAAACCTGTGATTCTGATAAGAACAGGGGAAAGAACAAAGCAAAATATAATACAATGACAACAACTTCTCCAAGATTCAAAGTTACACATTTTGGGATTTTGCCAAGTGTAAATGGTGGAAAAGCTCATAGGGAACAATTTTATTGGTGGTAGTATGATTTTCTTTTTTGTTACTGAACAGACATTTGTCTGAAGCTGTGTAGAGACTGTGTCAAGTCAGCCTTAGAGGAGGAGGATTAGTAGTAGGAAAATGATGAAGCAGACAGAGGTAACTGATAAACTGAAGATGCACAGGATGAATTTTATTTATAGCATGGTTTAGCACTTTATCATACAACTAGACAATTTATCCCATTGCTATTGTCATTATTCGTGCAGTAATGTGCATTTATTTGCATGCTTTTACCTCTGTCTTTTCACTAGTTTAGGAACAAGGTGAATTTGTTTAGGTCTGTAAGATAATATAAAAAAACACACAATCTATCTTTTCCTATATCATATCATGCTGCAGTGATGACAGGAAATGACTGGTATAAATACATATAATTCTGGATAAAAATGCATACACACCAAAAAATACTCAACCTAGCAAATAGCCAAGTAGGATTTTGAAAAATTTGAGTGTATAGGGATAGCTTGAATCAAGATCTTTAATCGTGATTGTCTGGAAAAAAATTACTTTAGATTGGAATAGTGTGGACTAAAAGCTCCTCTGTGAGTAATGATTCTGTATACTTTCATTCTCACATATATATGTATACATGAATACTTTTTTAAAATTTTATTTTTTATACATGATCTCTTACATCTGTTGTTTGGACAAAAAAATTAAACAGGTTGTACCAGGCAAAATAATATTTTTCCTCTACTACATTAGCCAACAACTGCTGATACCAATACCTTGCACCCCCCTGCAACATGATAGTAATATCTCTCATTCCAAGCCCCTAAGCTTAACTCTGCATATTTTCATTAATTATAATTTGGAGGAGATGGAGAGTTTCTTTGAGGTGACAGACAAACAGCAGGATATCATGAATATGTATTGCATGTCTGAGAAAATAAATTAACAGGGGCCATCCACTCTGGTGACCCACTTAGGCTGTCATTGATGAGTGTGACAGGAAGGTTCTGTAAGAACTGAATTTGCATGACAGACTTTTCTCCTGATCAACTAATTTACCCTATGCATTTAGATTATTTTAAGCACTACACAGCAGTCAGATAATTAATCACTAAATCACCAATAGTGACATTAAGGTACAAGCAATACATTATTGCTGATTACCACTTAAAACTCAGGCTTGTCGGGCTTCAGCTCAAAAATTAGTGTAATCTTACACTGAGTAATAAAATATATGATCTAATATGTTCGTAAGGTTAGATGTTTGGGGAAAGAGGTTGATACTCTATAAATAAATGCATTTTGTTGTTCTTTATGGAAAATATGAAAAAAATGATGTAAATTCTCACAGAAGTACCTGGTTGCCACCAGTTATTAGGTTAGTCTATTAAACACAGGTTCTATTAAATGTCTTAAAATTCCTAGTGTGAAAATGTTAGTGTGCATGCACATATATCTGCATACATAGATATAAATATATGAATGAAACATCCTTTCCTGCAGCTCAGATATCTGCATACAAACATGCACACTTTCAGCCAAACCAATCTAACCCTTAGAAGAACATAAACAGATATGGAATTATAATAGAATGGGTCTCTAAAAATAAAACAACATTACAATGTGTGTTTATGTGATGCATCAGAAATGCACAGAGAGCATCTTGCTGTGCTGTAGATTTTACTGACTCATATTAACTTGATTCAATGCCTGTAGCAGCATTTGAGTCTTCAGATGCTTTCTTAGGGCATGAGTTTGGCCTTAAAGTTATACTGTGCAGGCCAGATATAATCATGTATTTTAACAAACTCCTCAATGAAGGTGTGTAAAAAGTGAGGTAAAAAAGGCCACCTTGTCTCTTAACAACTTGAAAATTAAGAATAGAATTTTTAAATCTTTTCTGTCAGACATACAAAATGTTCTCAACTCTAAAAATTAATCAGGCATCTACAATCCTATTAATCACATAGGGAAAGCCAACAGTGTATAAAATTTTGTTTTGAAAATTGGGACAAAACTTGTGGTGTTTGCCTGGTTTTGACTGACTACATATTTTTAATAACAGCAGAAAGATCTAGCACCAAATTCTTTAGCCCAAGAGGTCTTTGACACTTTTGGAAACTTAAGCTTCTTAGTTAGAGGATAACAAATTAGGGTTTGAGACCTGCTGTCTTTAATCTTCTGTGCTTACTAGCAATCAAAGAAACAAGTCAGGTCTAGAAGGCCTATTTATCCTGAGTTGCACCTGGCAAATCACTTGTTTGCAGCTCCCACACAGTGACCGTGAATTCATCCATCTGTGCATGTGCCTTGGGTGCCTTTTGGAGAAATCCACCTGTTGGGACATAATAGATGTCGAGGTCTGCTTTTTCCCCGATGGCCTCTGGCTCAGCTTTCTTGCTTTTCTTGTCCCATGTCCCAAAAAGATGAAACGAGACTTCTTTCTGCTTTTCTCAAGGTTGTTTATTTTCCTCTTATCAAAACCTCAGAGGCAGAGGCAGTGTCCTCCGAGGACACCAGGGCAGAAAGATCAATGGCTGCTAACAGCAGCTACCTTTTATATCTACTATTGACCACTTAAGAAATTTCTATGTATTTTGTTTTGTTCCCAACACAGGTAAACTCTCCTTTTATTGATATGTCTTTTCTATTCTAAATTTTTCCACCAACCAACACACCACAGGAGCTAGTGGCAGAGAAAAAAGGAAGAGAAGAAGGAGAAAAGAGAAGAAGAAAGAAGAAAAGGCCGACACCCTGAAACTTCCATATTTCCTCTATGTAATACATAGAGCAAAACCTAAAACTGAAATTAAACTCTCTGTGGTACACTAAACAAAAATCTCTTCACCTCTCTGGTGCATTCAGGTTCTCCCAAAAGCGAAGGGAGCTTCTCCCATCAGCTTAGGTCGCTGGCTAGGCTATTTTTGAGGAGCTCTGGGGACAAAAGGAACCCCCAGAGGAACAGGAGAAGCTTTCAGGCTTCCCTGGACTCCGACAATAGACTAGAAAAAGTATAATCCATTTGGTAGCCAAGGTAATTCTGTCTACAGATAATTAATTAGTTTTCTTTCCCAATCAAAAGCTACTTCTTACTCTGGGCTTCTTTCTATGTTTACTGAAGAGTTTTCAACAGAACTGAAAACACTCCTGAAGCAAAGTTCTGCAGAAAATATCTTTTATAAATCCACCTTGACTCTTATCACTCTGAAATTTCTTTGTAAGCTGAGCTGCAATTGTATCTTAAAGGCTTATTTCAGTTCCCGACCAGCAGCTGAGTTTAAGTGACTAGAGAAGCACAGCAAGAGATGAGGCCATTCAAGTCATCAGCTGAAGTACTCTGGAAACTTAGAAAATGTGTAGGGTTGGTTTTGTTCAGAAACACTGTGAGGACAGCTATTCACAATGCACCCTGCAAGCAACAGCACTTTACCCAGAAGTCTCTTAAACTCTGTGTTGGATAAATAAGGCAATAGATTTCTTGTGCCACCAGCAGAGATCAGGGAACGATAATGTGCTGGGAAATTGAGCAAGGCACCTCAGGCTCTCCACAGTGCAAAGTCCACACCCTGGGCTATGGAGGTGAGAACACAAACAGTAACTTTAGTAAGTGCTGATCTGATTGTTTATCTGTGCCTACTTTCGGAAACTGGGTTACCTCAATGTGTGTCACCAAGAAAAATTTGTACATATTTAGAGAAAAAGTCCCCAACTCCTAAAACCCAAACTACATTTATTGTCTCATCCTTGGACATCTCACCTGGAGTTCAGATCAAAACTGTGCTCCATGCACAGCTATGAATATCAGAGACTTTGAAAGTTTTCCAGACAATGCTAAAGCCAATAAGAAGATTAAAAAAAAGTGTGATCCTTACCCCAATCTGAGGAAATTTATTTTAGACCAGAAGAAACCCAAAATCCATCTTTGAATAAACTGAAGTTTGTGATCTTGGAAAATATTTTTTCACATCACATATGTTACCATGGCAATAAAAAAAAGTGGTTGAAACAGACATCTTGTGGAAAAGAGTCCAAGACTAATTTCAATAGAAAAGAGGGGGAAAAAAAGTGAAAACAGAAATCTTTAATCACACAGGCTTGTATGTAATTGCTTTAGGGGAGGTCATGGGTTTATCCTCTGGTCCAAGTCCTGATTGTAGAGTGAGCATTAAATATACAGAGAATGTATATTCAACAAATCTTTAGTGGGAGGGGGAATCCGGGATTCACGTCCCACATCTGAGTTTGTGAACTCAGGTCCATGTTTAAGCTCATGGTCTCTCCATGAACCTTTACAGCAGGAATGAAGGGCTTAGTTCTGTGCCAGCTGCTGCCCCTCGCGCTGCTCACAGGCAGGTGGAGGCTGCACAGCAGTGATGGCAAATCCAGTCCCCCTCAAAACAGGCTGAGTAACACCAGGTATTGCAGAGAGCACAAATCTCCTGACTACAGCTTTTCCCCAGAAATAATGCCATACTAATTCTCACTAGTTTGGTGCTCCGATATCTGCCCCTCTATCAGCTGAAAGAGAGGAATTGCACCCATTCCTGGAAAGCAGGAAATAAAAAGGAAATCCCTTACAACCTTATTTACTTAGATAAAATGGTGTTATTGACATTCACTCAAGGTTTGGAATGTTACCATAAATCCTCCTATTTTAGTGGGATTAGTGGGCAGAGTTCGCATGTACTTCAAGAAATTTAATATGTACAATTAACCAAAGTGAGAAAATGGGATGTGAAGCATTTTCACAGAGTGGTTAGTGAGCAGAGATGTAAGAAAAGAAGCATGTAGCATGAGATACAAAAGCTAGGAAAATCTTTCATAATTTTACTTTTTTTTTTCTTTTTATATTACATGATGCCTCCAAAAAGTAATCTGTTCCTGAAAGGATAGTAATTTTGACCAAGTAATTTTAAAAAAGTTAATATTGATAGAACTTTTTTTATTATTATTCTCTTCAAATATGTTTTTCTTGATTTATATATTTCCTTGAGGGTTTTCTGGATTTTCAAGACCCATCTAGAAAGAACAGGGCCATGACCAGTGAGAAGCTTAATGAAATTCTTCCTGCAGCTAATTTGTGTGGGGACAAAGGCTCTTTGTAAACTACTGTTTCTCATATTTGGGGTTTAAAAAACCTCCACACACCAAAAAAAATGGGCTGTTTTCTGCTCATAAGTCAATATCTTTTACTTACATTCAATAGAAACAGTGAATTTTTTAGCCCAAAGGTTTCAGGAAGAAAAGGAACTCTTCCATTTTCCAAACATTAGTAATGTACAAACTGCAAGTGAAAAGACTTATTTGCATGCTTAACTTAATCATGTGAATAGGTCTGTTCAGTATGTGCATGCCTGTTTGCAGAAAGGAAGCCCAAAAGACCAATCTTAGTCCCGGTGGAATTAGGAAAGGCTTTACCAATTATTTCAGTAGAAGCAGGATCATGACATTACATATGAATGAGAATTGATGGTTTAGAGACACGATTGTTTTCAGAGTAACTGTTTTGTACACTGCCAATTTGTCCAGCTCCCTAAGGTCTGTTAGTGAGTCCCACAATTCCCTATCTTCTCTGGGAAAGATACACACCTCTCGAGTCTTACAACAAGCAGCTGTGAAATTAACCATTTCGTTTGAGAAGCAAAAAATTTATTTCATAGTTCTTAGCAGAAGGATTTTGCTTAATAATTGCTTAAACTGCTTAATAATAACTCAACATTGAACAAGAACAGAACAAGAAAAAAAGTGAGAATAACTTACAGCTGACAACTAAAATGCTGTGAACAAGTAGACAATTATATAGTCTGTATAGGGACAACTCCCTCCTCAAATTATTTAATATTTAGAAAACAGTTATATTTAAAGGGCAATTTCTGGGTGTAAGAAGAGGTCCTATTTATGAAATGCATCTGGCCATTTATTTGAATGTTTAATTTTTTCATAACAAAGAGCTAGAAATAAAATTAGTTTAAATCTGCAATGAGAAATACTTTAGTTGAACCTCCAAGTTTACAAACACTCACCAATCCCTTTACTAAGCTCATTCTCCACCTTCCTTTCTCAACTCTTCCTGTTGAGTTCTTTTCCTTTTCTGGAAGTCAAGAAAAAATTTTTAAAAATGTTAAACAAAGAATAACCATGTAATGTTATAAGGATTTTAGCTGGACCAAGATTTCAGGTAAAATATATAGACTGAGAACATTCCTATTGCCAAGGTAAGACAGAGTTTTTCTGGTGCTCATACATTTCTTTGCCACCAAGGATGAGGTCTAGGATCCATTCATTTTCTCCCCTGACTACTTTGCTGTCTGTGTTATCAAAGCAGTAAAAAATGATAAGCTGTCTGAACATGAATTCAGAAGAAATCAGTGCTTTTCTTTGGAAAAGGCTGTGGAGTTGCTTAGGGAAAAGACTAGAGGGCAACCTGTTAGCTTTTCTTAATAAGGCCCATTAAGGGCAAATCCATCTGAGGTTTTCCATCCTTATAAAATATTCAGTAGGTGTGTTCTTAATGAAACTCAGAGACACAGATGACATCTGTAGGTGTAAAACCAGCCATCAGCCCCCTGACAGCCTTTTACTTCTGTATGCAGTCATGGCAGGGTAATACTTTGAAACATTCCTCACCTTCATGTAAGTCTTCACTTTGTTCACCCCCTTTCCTTTCCTCTGCAGCAACTACAATGGAAGTTTCCACTTTTTTTTCCCTTATTTGGATTTTCCTTCTTCTGCTTCTAAAATATCTCTATTCCTCCACCTCTGCAGTCTGTGTGTCCTCAATCTGCTTTTGTAGGTGCTGCCAGCATTCTCACCACCCACCCTGCTTGCTGTCCTTTTCTTGCACCTGCAGGCACATTCCTTCCCTTGGCAGCAGCCCTGGGTCCCTCTCTAGGCATTCAGCAGCAAGGCACTGCCACCTGCAGAGAGCAGCTCCCACAGTGACAACTGCATGGGAAATGGGAAGCAGTACAATCTCGCTGCTAGATTTTTGAGGCTTTTACCTCGGATTAAGAATCAGGTCTCCTACGTTTTCTTAAATCCACTTTTATTTTTAATACAACGTAAATGAAAGCATGTCTGCTTCAATATTTAAACAGGCTAGTGATAGTGGAATGTCCCTGGTGATAAAAGCTTACATTTTTAATATTAAAATTACAAAGCTAAGTCAAAGTCTGACCAGGCTTCAATGGATATTTAGTGAGCCATCTGATCTGAACACAGGTTTATCACCTCCTTTCGTGCTGCTGTCTATTGCAAGTGGCAGCGCCACCTATGTTTTTAAAATGAGTTAACATCCAAACTTCTTCAGCGGTACTGAAAACAGGTTCAGACAAGCCTGTGTCCTGGTTTCAGAAGCTACCTCTAAATTGAAAACTTGTGTTAAGATATCTGCAGAGGTGCACTGCTCTCCTGTTTGCAGGAAACAATTAGAGGCACTTCAGGTTGAAGACATTTTTCTCCCTTCTTTTGGGGACCATTGGCAACTGCAGGAACGTGGAAATCTGTATTGATAAATTAAATATGCTCTCTGGACCTGAAGCCAACTGCCTGGTATGCCTATACAGACTACTAAATGTTCTTGGCCTTCAGAGTAAAATGGTTGTATTCATGTCTCATATTGAGCAGGCCCCTGATGAGTGCCGGCTCCTGACCTGAACTCAAGCATTGTTTCCAAAAGTGCTCATTATCCTGGGCCGAGTTTGTGCCAGAGTTTTTCTGAAAAAAGTTTTAAACAATGGAGTTGTAGTCTTGGAAGGATCATTTGGTGATTTTTATTACTTGATGCAGCTTTTTATCATTTGGATAAAAATGGAGTGAAATTTACGTGCCTTAGAAGTGTTTGTTTCAGACTGATTTATTTCCACTCTGGTGATAGAAGACTCTTCTCAGGACCAGCTTGTTCTGTTCAAATGTGCAGACAGCTGTGCATCTCCTTCTCCCCTGTGGCTCCCCTCTACTAGCACTTCAGTTTTCACTCTGAGACTGAAAGCGCAGTCCCTGCCAATATCTTTCAAAGAATAATTACCACTCCCTCCCCTTCCGTCCTGCGCTTCTTCAGATTCAACGCATCACAGATGCTAACTACTGCAGCCGGAGAGGTTGCTTAAGGTGGACAACACATCATCTGTACTGCAAACATTGCCATGCCATGGCCTAGACCTGGACTTGTGGCTGGCTTTCCATCAATCATGTCTCAAAGAACTGATTAGGCACATCTGGATATGGAAGTGTTAGACGAGGAGGCAGGAGACCAGATATCATCAGTGATGGACAATTAATGGATAGGGTAAGGGTCAATGACAGCACTGAAGAAGCAGACAGCTGTGTCTACTCTTTTCCAAACAGTGGATATCATGGCATAACAGCTGTGGAGGGAAAAGAAAACGACTTGTGGGACTAAAACCACAAATTTCAACAAGTAGGCTTATAGAAATTTCACAGCTGACTTGAAGAAGATGAAAACACCTTGGTACCTGACATATTTATGAAACACCAACATTCGTCTAAATCTACAGTTTTGTTTTACTGTGTCTGGTTTGCTAAGAAATATTTAAAACCATTGTATGTAGCTTAATTATTGCTCTCAATTCAGTCTAAATTAATTTTCATCTATATCTTTCTTAGGAAATGCAGAGAATTCCCCAGGTTAAAATTATTGTTGCTTTCATTGACCTTAATGCTGCCAGATTCAGCAACAGAAACAGTAACATTTTAAATTTAAGCACATGCAACTACAAAACTTAACTTCTTCCTTAATGGACTCAATTAAGTTACTCCAGCCAACAAACTAGTCCTCTGTGTGTCTGGGAGATGATTTCATCTCCTGCAGAGCCCTCTGCAACTTCAGGAAATGTGGAGGTAGTCATGCAGTTATCAAGGAAAAAGAAAATTATTATAAAATAGGTTTTTATAAGAAAATATTAAAAGGAGAAACCTAAAAATTTTCAGTTGACTATAGAACTGTACAGACTGACTATAGAAGGAGATGGGGAGGAGAATCTCTATTTCCAGTGCAAAACTGGCCAAGAAGCACAGTTATACACAGCATTTGCACTGTCCTGTGGGAACTCTGCTATATAGTACATGTATAGCACTTTTTTCTTGCTCTCATTCTCCAGATAAGCCAAAGCTGAAGCGGCACATAAATGCATGCCTGGCAGGAGGCCAGGTCCCTGTGTTCTGGAAAAAGAAGTGTCATGTAATGTCTGATCAAGAATTACGCCATTGCAGAAGATAAGAAGAATTTCCCCTTAAAAACCATGGGAAATTAGCAGAGTCCCAGAAGCAAGGAGATCTCACCTGTCCAGCATTGAAGAGGCAGACCCCAGTCTGCCATTCTGCTATTCTTCTTGCTGCTGCTGGTGCTGCTTTACCCCCATCAGTCCTCCCACTACTCCAGGCATTGTGCTATGGCTCAGCTCTCACTCATTCAAGCAGCCCAACTCATCCAAGCAGAGGTTTGACATGATGTGTTCCTCTATAGGTGCGCTGCTATAAATCAGGAGCAAGTCCACAGAAGTTGGAGGGTTAGTGTCAATATACAAGCAACATAAGCAAAAACAGGCTCAAACAAGAGCAAAAACTTTGGCCAGCTTTTTTAATTTATACTGAATGACAGATTTATGGAGCAGATTATAAACTGTTCAAGGCAGACGATCATTTTATTCTCCAGTATTCTACATACTGAGAATGAAGCCTCCAGAGTATGAATAATTATATGTCTATTATAAGGAACATTTTTATTTTTAACCATGAAAAGCAGCATTGTCAGCAAAACATAAATATGTATTTTGAGAAAGGCAGCTCACCCATTTACAATCTTTAGTAATGACAGAGGGGAAAAGGTCACCTCCTAGAACTACACTCAACACATATCCCCAAACCTACTGTATCTGGTATTGCACTGACATAGAATAATTGTATTTTCTGTCACTCTTTTCCCAGTGTTTTTAGTGCTTTTAGGGCTTTTCATCCCAGAGTTTCACTGCTATCTGTCTGTGTGTGTGGATGGTACAGGGACTTTCCATATGCTCAGCATAACTTAAATAAACTCTTCAGCCATTTGAAATGTGGGTGTTACTGTTTAAGGGGAAAAAAGTAGATGGAGGGGAAGTGACAGATGTTTTTGCTCAACAGTGTGCTCCCATGATTTTAATAAAGATTTTTGATATATAAATAGTGCTTGCAAGGCTAAATACTTTTCATGTGGTATTCAGCTGTAGCTTTGTTGTTTTTCTCAGAGTAGAATTCAGCTGGAAAAAAAAATATATGATACGGTATTAATATACATGTATATGTGTCTTTATGGTTCTATAAAAGTATATGGTTCTTTAAATTGAAAATAAAACCAGAGTAGGAATTAGGGAACATTAAAATATTGGAAACTTGAACTATCCTAATGTGTAAGCAACCATGTTTGCAAATATCCTTACAGACTCCATATGGTTCCAGTAGCCTAATCACCCCATCCAGTATGAGACAGAAAAGTTATATTCTACATAGTATATAGTTAATCATAATGTCAGTCCCACTCAAGCCCCCCCATAATCAGGTATACATATAAATGTGTATCCTCAGAAAGATTCTTTGTACAAGAAGGCTGAACATAGTCACAAAATTTGGGGTAGATTCATAGTATATGAACATTTTACAGGCAATGTGTCATTTTACTAGGCTCTAAATATATGCTCAAAAATGGGTCCAAGTGCTGGAGAACTGAGCTGTTTTGAACAAGACTCACATAAATCAACAGGCCTTTTATTAATGTTTGAACTTTGAATGCTTGAAGTTCTTGATTTAGCATAGCTAATGAGAAGAGATCTGAGACCATCCTTTTTCAGAAAAATATTTAAATTTAAACACATATCTAAAGGTCTTTTCCTAAGTGAATTTTCCTTAATTTTCAACTATATATGGAGAACTCATCATGACACCCCCCAAGAAGCAGGTATAAAAGACAAGGGGATTATCACTGAGAGCAGAGGGGTGGCCTAAAATGGAAAAGACAAGGTTTCATCTTCAGGCTTTGGTCTTGCTCAAAAAGGAATCTTTTCTACTCCTGGGCGAGGAGCAGCCAGTCCAGTGCTACACCCATGCCAATATACTATGCCTGATGCTCCTTTTTTATGCCCCCTTAAACTGGTGCTATCAGGAAGAGTAGTTCAGCCCTACCCACCTTGCTATGGCTGCAAGTCCCCGCTAGTTGCCTTGCACCAGTGCTAGGAATCATGTCATTGCACAGTGAGATGAAGAAGGGATTTGACCAGATTGAAAACAGATCATTTTTCTTTGCTGTGCAAATTTTAAGCTGGGTAACATCTCTGTGTTCATTCCATACAACTGAGTAAAATTCAGGCCAGGCAAATGGGAATTGTGAAGAACACACAGGCAGAAAAGGAGGAGTTCTGAAGCATCCTCTCAGCCCCATCCTGTGCTGTGAAGACAGCCTCCAGACTTTCATCCCAGTATGTTAGCTCTGGTGCAGTATTGAGGCTAGAGCTGTGTCTGGACCAAAAATTTATATGCAGACGCCTACGTTGGTGTCTTTTCCCATCATATTTCCAATTCCAATACTAGCATGGGAATACCAAGCTCAGTTCGGCCTGTACCTGCTAATGTACACCTACACATAGCTTCTGTGCATCTGCTCTTTGTCTGGTAACTTGGGGAAAAATGTATTACCTTAAATGACAGGGAAACATATTCCAAGCAAAAATTCTTTCACAGCTTGTGAGGCTTACAAGCACTGAAGTAAGATGTGCCAGTCAAGCATCTTGGGCTATTATGCCAAAAAAACACATATAGTTCTCAATTAGAAAATTATTAAGATGTTGAGAAGGGAGTACTTATGTTTTAGGATTCTGCTCTGCTCAAAAGCTGTTCATGATTTAAAGTGGTTCATTTGGGCATAGGTGTCTCTCTTATTTTCATACAGTGAACTGGTTTTAATGCTTCATCAGAGCATGCTGTACTATTATTGAACACACACATAGCCAGAATGCTTAGGGAAATTGATACTGATATTTCAGCACTTTTGTTTAGTAACTGATTTAACATGTGTTTATTTTAAGCTTTCTGATACAATACATGTTGTGAAATAAAGACTTATAAGGAAACCTATAAGGAACCCCTAGTCAGAATAAGATTCAATCACAAAATAAATACTACACTTTATTATTATTTTCACTCACTTTGGGGACTTTAGCAGCCAATACACTGCCAACGTTTCTGATTCATGTTGAGAATATTGAACAGATTTTTATTCTGCAATCTTATTAGGGTTTTTTAAATATTTATTTAAATAATTTAATTTCCAGTGGGAGTTTATATATCTTGAACAACTCTGTTACTAAAACACCACATTCAATAAAGGGATCAAATGTCATTTTTTCCATTTACAAATGTGATATTGTTTCTGTTTAGAAAGGAAAACACATTGAAGTCATTATTGGAAACAGATTTCCCAAGTGTTTTTTAAATAAACTGTATGAGATACTTTGATCTAGTTAGTTGACTGCTATCATGGTTCCATGTATATGTCCTTCCCAATTCTATTGAAAACTTAATATCATTTCAGATCTTTTGTTGCACTACCAATAAGTTAGGTTGCTAGAAGTCAAGGCCAATAATAAAGGATCTATAAGACAAAAAATACATCTATTTAACACCAATGAAAGCATTTTGCACAAGTTGCCCAAGAGAAATAATTTTCCTTCCCTTTTTGTCTAGACACTGTATAGAGCTGTTGTTTAATTATGGAAGTGGGGTCAATCGAGTTGTCATCCTTTAAACATGAAAACATTTTGGGTCCAAGCTTCTGTAATTTGCCCTGTGTTTCCAACCCTCAAATTACTGGGTTTGGCTGTGACTGAGAGGCTGTCTCCAGCTGACATGTGTGTTACCTCTCTGTGCAGGGCATGGTGGTGCAACATTTACCGTGGTGATTTATCATTGGTGCGCAATATCATGTCATGAAACACTTACCAACCTCCTGAAGTCAGTCAGAACAATATCTACCATAATAAAGTACAGTTCCAGTGGGCACCAAATTACATCTTAGATATTTTGTTACTTGTCCTTTATCAAGGAAATGTAAAATTGTAGTGGGGTTACTGACAGACTCTGTAATTCAGCTGTCTGCTGCTTTATCACAGCTCTCAGTAGGTCTCTAATGAATATTTCCGTATGCATGTTTCCAACTGATAATCAAACTAAGAACAAGTCCTAATTGGGTTTTCCAGTGTGCAGCAAAGTGTCCATATTACATTGGCAGATATCCCAACCAGTGTTAAATTAAAAGTGCAAACACAACAGACTTTCTTTTACAATGTTTTTAAGATTCAAATGTGCAGAGAGCACAAACGGAGGATTGTCCATAAAGCTACATGGTGCACTAGAATAAAAAACATGGCAAAGAAGGGGTTTGCTGCATCCAATGAAAGCTATAAATCACTGCCTATGGGCCTATAGAATCACACCAAAGCAAACTGAAATCTCAGTAAAGTGGTGGAAATCAGATGAAGGCTTACAAATTTATCAGATAAATAATGTAATGGTTACAAGTATTTTGGAACCAGAGCTGCACACCAATCCTATTGGTGGCAGTTTTAAGCCATTAAGGATTTAGATCTGACATGGAGTCAAAACACACCTCTTTCTTAAGTGTACACAGCACTGGAGCCAATGGAAGTTTCACCAACACCCAAAAATTTAACCAATTTCTCCATACATGATTTTGCTACTCCCTTTAGCTCACAGTGGAGAATTAGGTGAGTGACACAAGAAGGATCCACCTTGTCTCACAGAATGGCAGAAAATGCTGTGTGGGGAGGGGCCCACAAGGATCATCAAGTCCAGCTCCTGGCCTTGCAGAAGACACTCCGTCAGTCATGCCATGTGCCCGAGAGCATTGTCCAAATACTTTTAAACTCTGCCAGGCTGCTGCTGTGACCACTACCCTGGGGAACTTCTTCAAGTACTCAGCCACCCTCTGGGTGAAGAACCTTTTTCTAATATCCAACTTAAACCTCCCCTGAAACATCTTATTACCATGAATAAGATATCAGTGTTCAAGAGGGCAAATATAGCCAGACAGGATACCCCTCCTTAATCAGTACAAGAGAAGTGATCAAGATATGTCTGTGGTATGCAGTGGCATAATATACAGCAGGTAATGATTAGCCTTACATATTTTATATATCTTAGTCCAGAACCTGAGCTCCACTGCATAAGTTGCAGCTGGACTACTGCATATGGCTTCATTTGCTTTAACTTGAATTTCCACCTGTATAACAACTTACAATCCAACAGGTTTTAGTTATTAGAATTGTCACTGAAATATTTTTCTACTTATTAGAATTACTTTTCATCAATTTTTGGAGAATAGTTGGCTCTGAATTAAGGTATATATGGGGGAAAATGTTAATCTAGGATAGGCTGAATAAGGATCCAGCTGATATAAATGATTGGACAGTGTTATTTCATAGGTACAGATAGAATGATTTTAGGTAAGAAGAGAGTTCAACTGGCTATGCAAGCTTGGAGTCCTAAATTATCTGTATTTATAGACAGAAGATAGATAAGTATCACAAAGAATAGGATTGGGTAATGTTATACAGAGTCCAGGTATAGTAAAACATGTAGGCAAGGTGCAATGAAATACAGCACAGAAAAAATAATTTTACACTGCAGTTGGGTCTTTCAAGTGATTCACTTTTAGCTTCTAATAATTCCAATGCACAGCCCACTTCCAGTTCCAATTCTTACAATTCTTTCCTTTTGTGCAAAGAATATTCCATGGTTTCAGAAACTTATTCCTCATTTTCCTAAAACTCTCTGCTTAATGCTTAGACATCAAAGTGGGAAGAACAGGTAGTTAGAAAAGTGGGGGATATCCATGAATACTAGCAATATTAAAATACCAAGAAGTTTCATGTGAAAAGATAAGGTGCAGAAGCAGAATAGCTACAGTCTCTTTAAAGACAGTTTTGAGCATCTCACCACCTTCCCCCATCACATTGTCAGTGAGTCATTCTAGTGGGGGCAGAGAGAGGTAATATCAGCTGCATGATTCATGTGCATGATGCTGGCCTCTGTGAGCCTTAAAATGCTTAGTCTGTTTGAGCTTAAATGAACTCCTGACCTTCTTCAAAGAGAGAACCAGAAATTTCTCATTATACCTTCCCATTCTGAACAAGGTGGAATTAAGGTACTGAGACAATGAATTTAAAAAGCTGTATTTCAAGGCTAAATCATGCCTCCAGCAAAATGCAACAGAAATAAATGCAGAATGAAGAACAGGTACTGTCTTTCACTCTGAGCAGAACTGAAAGTTTCATTTAGTTCTTAAGACATATTTCCTCTTCCTGTGAATTATCTTTACTGGCCATGACTGGAGGCAAGATACCGAATAAGGTGGAGTATTCATTTGGTGCATTTGAGCATTCTTAATTTTATATGCCTGACTTCAGATGAAAGTGTTTTCTTAGAAAGATTCTTTTCTAAACTTCCTAGACATGGATTAAGTTTCAAGCATATTAAAAGTCAGAATGATTACAGAAAGGAACAGGAACTAAGAAATTTATTAAAGATGTAGTGGATGGTAAAAGTCATGAAATTCCTTGCTGCATGCATATTCCTAAGTGTATTTTAGATACTAAAATGCTAAGTTAGGGAAACATGCTGCAGTTTTAGGCTGCTACACATACTAAGACAACTGATGTTCAAAACCTGCCTAGCCAGCCCTGAGATGTAAAACTTTGATTGGCAGAGACCAAAACTCCTCACATCTGCTTTATAGAAGTAGTTCTTGAAGACCAGATATCTAATTATTGTCAAATCCACTATGCAAGTTTAGAGTATCTGATCTTATGATTACAGACAGGTGCACTTAGAATACAGAAAATGTTTCTAATTCAATTTCACTGATGAGATAATCAGGGCTGCCTTTCTACTAAAGCTGTGTACTCTGAAGCCTTGAACTTTGTGCCATTAATGGCCATTCCTACTGTGTTTCATAAAGCAAAATAAAAGGTAGGTACTGGAATTGAAAGTATGTCACCACTATCTTCAGGAAAAGCAGACTGGGTGGACAAAGTAAATAAATAATTATATGTTCCTAATAGAAGTGTGTCTTGATAGGAAACCAAAGCACTTCAAAGCTAGTTCATCCTAGTAAAAAGAAAACCAGGCCTGATATCTAATGTCCAGCTATGTACTTCTAAGGTCTAGAAGGTAATTTTTTTATTTTACAATCTTGTAGAGCAAAACCAGTTTGACTGACATGGTTTTGTTCTTCTATAAAAATTTTAGAAAAATCAACCACAGACAACCTCATGGGACAATGACTTAAGGAAACTTTAATCTGTATTGCACACTAATATCCACTTCTTTGAAACAATGCTGTTGCTATTTAAAACAGATGTAGAGTCCACAGTGGGTCTGGGTTTTTAATCAAAAGCTTCAAATAAGATTAACCTCCCAAACACTGAAAGCACTGGAGCAGTTATTAATTATAAAGATAATAAAATATTATGTTGTGATAAGTTGCACTGAAGTTTGATTTGAGCCTATTTGTGTAAAATGCAGCTAAAAGCCCCTCATGTAACTGATGAATTTCTGAATTGTAATGGATCTGGGGACCACAAAACAGAAA
Organism: Erpornis zantholeuca; assembly: GCA_013400515.1. Classification (NCBI taxonomy): domain Eukaryota; kingdom Metazoa; phylum Chordata; class Aves; order Passeriformes; family Timaliidae; genus Erpornis; species Erpornis zantholeuca. Next base: position 42,277 of record VZTN01028507.1, read on the forward strand.
AAAACCCCATCTTTATTACCTGTTATTATAAATGAAATATCTCTTATTGCCATTATTTATCTGAATCTACCTCTAGGAGGATCCAACTGAGAGAGGGTTCTTGCTCTTGGTATGGTGCATTTGTGAGCTCAGTCTTTTCACCTGCTCTCTCCATGGGATGTAAACATGTTACTCTGCCAAAACCATCCATACACATATGTACATATGTAATGAAAAATAAATGAACAGTTTATAAAATGTATGGTTATCATTTTCATATGCAACAATGTGTGCATGAAGGAAGCATATCTAGCAAAAGCTTAGTTGAGAATATTCTTAATAACTCTGAACATTGTGAAGCCAGAAGACCAGCCAAGATTTTATTTATTCATCCAAAGCATTCCCATTGCCTGAAGGTCATCACCCACTCTCTCAGTGCAGATTCCTGCAGACACAGATCTCCCCACCCTCTGTTGTGTTTGTAACCCAGACACTTCTACTGCCATCTATTTGTTGTTCTTGCCTACCTGAGATAAGTACTGGCTGACAATTTAAATTTAATGTTGCTATGGTAGGATTTTACAGCAAGCTGAGCCACCCTTTCTGGAGGGTATCCTGGGAATGATGGATTAATTCATATCCCTAAATTTCTTTCTGAGAAAGCAGGAATAGGTAACTCATAGGTTCAGTCCAAGGTAATGTAAGATTTCTTTAACAGATTGGGCAAATTTTCTGTCTCTTTAATAGGAGAATTTCTGTCAAGCATGCAAACAGGAAAATGACGCTTGGACTCATGAGAACCCAGGAGAGGGATAAGAACCAGAAAGAAGACAGAAAATGGGCAATAATCTTGAGATATCTCTTTGCTCTAAGTATTTATGCCACCAAGTGCTTACACTGCTCTTTCACCCTGTTCCTTGCCTGTAAGATCAAAAAGCACTCCAAAAGCCTGTGCTTTTGCTGAAGTGAGATTTTGGCAAAATTGAAATCCATGCTGACCTGTAGTAGGAAATAGAAAGCCCTGAGGATGAGGGCAGCATGTTTTATTGCAGGCTACACAATCTCAGCCTTGAGGCTTCAATTCTCAAATGAACTCAGTTCATCTGAGAAATTTCTCTAATTTCACAGTGTGTTGCCAGGCTGTGTCACCTTTGCTGTAGACAGTTCTTCTTACACAATCTGGCTTCAATAAACATGTGCCTTTTGATAAGACAGCTGTAAAATGATCACATTTTACTAGAGGTTTTCTTGATTTCTGAGGTGTTACATCTTCTCACCAATTAAAAGCTATCTTGCCATACACTCTAGATTATAAGAGCAGAAATAATTTTAGCTAATAATAAAGAAATCATAAACTTCTCTCAGCAAGGAGCATTTCTCTATGTATTTCACATATTTTTAAAAACTGAATCCTAGTGAGGTAATCTGACCTCGCATAGATTCCAGGCAGCTCCTTTTCAACTCTGTCACTACTGTTGAAAGTACTTCAAAACATAAAAAAATGAACAGAGTTCAAATGCACCATAACTTATTTTTGAAGCATGAATCACAGCTGTTTAAGTATCAATACTAAGTTGAAAATTAATGCAGGTGATGTAATAAGCCCTCTCATTGTACAGGTGCTAGGTAGTATCAAAACTGTTTATTTTTATGAACAGAAATTTACATGCAAAATTGGATCTTGCAAGGGATTTCCACTAAAATGCATTCCTAATTTCTTTGTGAAATTAGAATAAGTTTACGTAGCCAGCATGACAGAGCATATAATATGTAAGGACATCTTCCATTTATAGGCAGATTATGCCACCTTTAACTTTATTGATTTGAACAAGACTACTCAAGCATCAAGAACAATACTTGATATAGATAAGGCCAGTCAATAGGTCGAAGATAACTATATTAGATGTCTCAGTCAAGCAAGGGAAAATGTTTTAAATATTAACAAGGGACTGAGGTCGAACTTACTTCAGCTGAGATGGAAAGGGTTTAACCCAGCTTTGTATGATTGTGTGTAAACTTTGCAGAGACATACGGAAGGCTTTGCACTTACACTTTCTGTTAGTTTGAAACAGCTTTAATACTACATCTGAAGATGTGCTGTGAGAAGTATGGAAGTGCTTTGCTAGCAAAGAAAGGAATCTTCATCCATCAGCACACCAAGGACGACAGTGGTTTTCACATTGCAGAGTTTCAGACATCAGCTGCACTAGGGTTCTAACCAACACCAGTTCCTCCTGCAGTCAGTGGAGAGGGAGAGATGCCTTTGGTCTCTGCTTTGAATTGCTCCACAAAACTATCGAGCTTTCCTCTCTGGATAAGGAATAAAATCAATATAAACATTAACGCTGTGAAATGCTCCTGGGAAGGCATTAAAAAAGGGCAACTATATTATATATATATATA
>VZTN01028507.1:45295-72905 GCA_013400515.1 Erpornis zantholeuca
ACACTTTATAATAATTCCATTAAAACATCAGATTAACACTCAGCAATGGCCAAATAAACTCTAACTAAATATTAACTAAATGTTAAGAATTATTAGGGTAAAAATAGTGAAAGAGAAAATAAGTCTGGCTTATGGATACAGATGCATGTCCTTTTTTAAGAGCTGGTTCCTTTGACTTAAAAAGTAAAAATATTGACAGAAAAATATACAGAAAAGAGACAGAAAAAAAGTCAAAATTATGCACTAACTTCTGTATAAGGGAAGACTAGAGGGACTAAGACCTATAAAGGAAAGAAAGAAAGTGCTAAAACTAAAATATGACAAAAGAAATATAAAATCATAAGTGTCTCAAAGCATTCCATACAGAACTGTTTCTTTCTATTTTTCTCAAAGAAAAAAGCTATAAAAAATTGCATAAATTAAAGGAAGCAATGGCTACTGGAACTTGTTAAATGCAAAGACAATAATTTTTCCTCAGGAGGCCCCCTAGCACTAAATCACTGCAAAAGCATTGCTACAGCTTTGCCCTGCTCTTAATCTCTTCCCTTGCTTTTGGCCACTCTCCAAGGCAGGATTTGAGGACATTTACTCTGACCTAACAGGACTTTTCTGAATCTAATACTTCAGAATTGCTTAGGGGGAAAGGAATAATTTATCTTAAATTGTTACCATGGATTTCTCTTGAAATGATATCAAGGGCATTCTTAAAACCCAGGCAGGTGCTTTTGTACTATTTCTCTGAATATTATCAAATAGATAATTTTAGGAGGCTTTATCTTCCTGCAGATCTCAATATCTCCTATTAAATTCAGTCTTGCTGGAGAAAACTCATTGTGAATTATATTGCTATTCTCTTTCATTACATAGTATCACATGCTTGGAGCTGTTTGGGTTTCCTGCCAGTTTAACAATGTGATTTTCAGTGATTTTCTTTTTCCTTCTTTGTTTTGCAGCCTTGCTTAACTGTGATACTAAGGGATATATTTAACATTGGAATAAATTATAATTTATGATCCTAGCTGGCAAGCGAACAATGAGCTTGCATGAGGTAAAGACATTTAAAATCAGAGATTATCTGCTTTGCTGAAGTTGAAGAGACTTGGAGCCCCAGATGCAACATGAAGTGATACTTGTCTTAAGTGATGGTGGGACCAAGAAACTTATATAATTGTGAATTTCTATGTGAAATTACCAGAACTCAGGCATCAAGACAGGCACTTTTCAGTGGATTTCTTCTTCTAACACTAAAGCTGTAAAGAAACAGAGGGTTACTTTTCATTGTGTAGGGAGGTAAACCAAAGTATTCACTTTTGATGTCAAATTTACCAATGACTTAAACAGAACTATGAGTATGGAGAGTAGAGGTGAGATTTACATACCTAACTGTGGTTGCTCACAATATAGCAAATACAACACGAGTCAGTCATGTGAGGCTGCTGAAGCAGTAACTGGAGATTGAGTCCATACAATAAATGGATCCCAAGGCGTGGTACAACTTACCCCAAGACATCTGTATTTGGTGAGTAAAAGAATCCTCAGGTGACTGACTGCCTCTGGTGTATGCTCCCACATTATAAACATAAAATAAGATGACCACAAATCACCTTTATTTAAGGTGATTTGGGGGAATCACCCTAAGGTGTTAAGAGAAACATTGTATCCATCTTTAAAAAGGGTGGAGAGGAGGCTCCTGGGAACTGCTGACCGGTCAGTTTCACTTCTGTGCTTGGGAAGGTCACGGAACAGATCCTCCTAGGAGCATCCAGAGTAGTGGTCCATGGCTCAGAGTCCCAAAGGACATCAGTGGCAAGTGGTGTTCCCTAGGGATCTGTACTGGGACCAGTGTTATTTAATATCATCATTAATGACATAGACAAAGGGATCAGGTGCACCCTCAGCAGATTTGCAGGTGACACCAAGCTGAGTGGTGCAGTGACAGCCCTGAAGGATGGGATGCCATCCAGAGGGACCTGGACGAGATAGAGAAGTGGCCCATGGGAATCTCATAAGGTTTAACAAGACCAAGGGCAAGGTGCTGCACCTGGGTCAGGGCAACCCCCAGTATCAACACAGGCTGGGGATGAACAGATCCAGAGCATTCTGGCTAAGAAAGACTTTGGGGTGCTGGTGGGTGAGAGGCTGGACATGACCTGGCCATGTGCCCTTGCAGCCTGGAGAGCCAAACGTGCCCTGGGCTGTATCAAAAGCAGCATGGGCAGCAGGAGAGGGAGGGGATTCTGCCCCTCTGCTCTGCCCTGGTGAGACCCCACCTGCAGTGCTGCATCAGCTCTGGGGTCCCAGCTTGGGAAAGACATGGAGCTGTTGGAGCGAGTCCAGAGGAGGTCACCAAGATGATCAGAGGGATGGAGCACCTCTCCTATGAAGAAAGGCTGAGGGAATTAGGATTGTTTGGCCTGAAAAAGAAAAGGCTTCAGGGTGACTTAATGTGGCCTTCTAGTATCTGAAGGGGGCCTAGAGGAAACACGGAAAGAGACCATTTAGTAGGGCATATAGTGACAGGACAGGGGGAATGGTTTCAAACTGAGTAGGTTTAGATTAGATATTAGGAATAAAATGTTTGCTGTCAGACTGCTGAGGCCCTGGAACAGGTTGGTCAGAGAAGTTGTGGATGCCCCATCCCTGGGAAAGTTCAAGGACAGGTTGGATGGGGCTCTGAGCAACCTGGCCTAGTGAAAGGTGTCCCTGCCCATACCAGGGGGTTGGAAATGGATGACCTTTGTGGTCCTTTCTGGCCTAAGTCATTCTATGATTCTAAATCTTGCCTTAGGTTTCCAAGTTTGCTTATTGCAATTACTGAGTCAATTACATGTATAAGGATATCTTTGTTAAAATCAGATGTGTCATTTAAACTGTCAAACCCACTAGGTTTTAAAGATGCTTAAAGTCATGTGATACCTACAAGGTGTGACTGTATAATTTATTTATATTTCTTAGAAATAATTCTAAGGTGCTTTCATTACAGCAATTAATGTTTGAGGATGTAGTAAATTTGCATAAAAATTCTCTTGTAGATATATTTGAATTTCATTTAAAAAATACGTAAAATGATTGTCCAAATTCCCAACTACTGTGACTAGCAATTCATCCATTTCTTAGGGATATACTCAAATTGCACCAGTGACTGTGAAGTACAGTGTCTGAGGATGTCTTTGTCTCACATACATAGATGTTATTAAACTAATCTGAAAACTCTTTAATTACATTAAGTCATTTATCTTTGCACATATCTTATGGCAACACAAATATTTCAAAATCTTTCCGGTGACTGAGTTATAACAATATCTTACTTATAGAGAGTTAAAAATAATGTATCCTATGACCTCACATCTGTTCAGAACTGGCATACTGATTCTTTATGTAAAACAGTCTTTAGAAAAATTTTCTTATTAGCACCTTTTAAACTTAACTAGGCGCAACTGAATAGTTAATTTTTTAAGATCTTATGCTTTCAGCATTTTTATGGTAATGTTACAAATTTGTAATGGAAAAATTAATCATTTTCAATTTGGTTTTTTGAGTTGATTTTCATCATCTTACTGTCAGAAATAAATGGTCTGGAGATAGAAGGATTGAAACATGATTCTCTCCATAGTGATTGTAGAACCTCTGTTCCCTAAAACTTACAGATGTGGTTGCATTTCAGTCATGATCTCAGAAATCATGCACCATTTCTGTACTATTTTGTTTCTTTTTTGGTTTCATAATCATTTTACCTATTCAAGGCAAAATGAAGGTAAACTGGTATTGGGATGTAGTTTTGCAAATAATTAATTTTGTATCAGTTATCTTTTTTTTTCCTCCTAAGAGCTGTCATTTAAAACTGCCTGAGATGTCAGAAATGTATGTTTGTTATCTTACATTCAATTTCTTGTAAATGTTAAGGCAGGCAGACTCATCACCACCTCCATCACCTCTCCAGGAGAATCCTTCACCGCAGTAATTTAACAATACTTTTGGTGACTTTATGGTAAGATTCAGTGAAATTGCAATACTAAAAGATTTATCTGTTCATTTAGTGAAATACCAACTTGTGATGAATTAATGTCTATAATCTATTTTCTTTTCCACTCATATAGAAATTATAAAGACCTTGTTTTAAAAGTCTTTATGAGTTTCACTGCTTTCTATGAATGATGAAAAGGGGGAGGACATTCACTACTCAAGAGCTGCTACCTTGTAGCTTTTCTCCATGCTTGTAATGCAGGATTTGGACCTTTAATTCTCCACTTTTGCTCATTCAATAGTAAATCCCTTCACAGCAGCCCGTAATGGTGAAGCAAGATGTTATAAAAGGCTTTAAACACAAAGGTAATTCAGGAAATAGGTGAGGGCAAGCCTTTGAAACACGAATTAGGCTTTTTGCATATCTTCAGTAGCTGTAGCATGTGTCCTTGAGGCATCTGAGAATTAACATGAGAAAGGAGAATTCAACAAACACTTGAGAGAGGATGCTACCAATTGTTCACTGTTTTTCTGTTCAAAGTGATTTTAAATTCACCAGTTGACCCAAAGCTTAAGTTGAAATTTTGTTTCCTCGAGCACTGACACCTAAACAGCATCTGCAATACATGTAAATATGTTAAGTAAAATATTTCTTTAAGTAGATATCTTACCTGCTCATTAACTTTCTTTTGTTCTGCGTAATTATGACCATCGTACTGGCCAACAGAAAGTAGTTGTCTTACAGAATAATAGTTACCTACACTTGAAAAAAAAGAACTTTTTCTTTGCTTTTTCTGGGATGAATCTCTGAATAAACTGGAATTGCAGTGGTCCTCATTCAAGTTAAACAGAAATAATTAGTGATGGAAGAGGCTAGAACTGCAGCAGTCAGATGACAGACTTCATGTCAACGAATTTTAATTCAACTCTGGGATTAAATTTCACTGAACTTACTCATTGTGCCAGTAAAACAGACAATGGAATGTCAAAATATCTCCCATGTGTGACTATGCACAAACATGTCCAACACGGCCATATTTTTATAGCTGGACATCCAGACATTGAGGAAAAAAAGTGTTTTGCATTTAAGTGCAGACTGCAATAGATTGCAGATAGTGATATCTCCTCTAGCCACTGAGTTCTCTGTGTAGATGAGGGCTTTAGTACTAAAAGATAAATACACTGCATTTCATGTGCCATAACCAAATACAGATATTTGAATCGAATGTAAAAAATTAGCATAAATTATTAATTGATGTCATTAATAATCTCATAATTTCCTTAAACAACTCCCCATGGGTTTTGGTACAATTTTGAAATGTACAGGCATTGAAAGTTTTGTCTCCCTATGGTAGTAGGATGCTCCTATGAGAGATTTGAACATTCAGGGTGGTAACATTTTAATATACATGATAATCTCAGATACAAGAGGAAGAAATTTTGTCTCTTGTTAGACCATCTGGCAGAGCTGAGAGAAGATCCAAGTACTGTCAGGTGGGGTGGTTGCTGTTCATGCACTTCCATCCCTACCTATATGGAGAAATGGAATTGATACAATTCCATGATAGCATCAAATATAAGAATTATGCAAGATGAAGGGCCTGTAACTTCCTAACTATTTCTTTAATGCTTATGAAGTACAAAAAGGGTGTGGGGGGAACATCTTTACTGAGTCCACCTTGAAAGCTAATATTTCTCACACTGCAGTTAAGTGGACTGCAAATATGCACAGGTGTGTAACACATGAATAGAGTTGACTGAGGTAGTGAAGGGTGTGATGGGAGCACTGTAATCATATTACTGTTAGCCCAGGCTAAGGAATGTCAACAGTATACAAGATATTGCAGAGGCTGCAAGTTAATAAAGAGCCACAAAGTGCCCTTCTGTAAAAAAGCAGTCTTGCCTTCTTTATTCTTTTTTTTTTTTCATTACTGTGGTGTGGTTATTCATTTGTATATTGTCTGTATCAATTAACGACTAAACTATCTATTGATTTATCTATCTATTTATTGTCAAAGAGATTTCTTGACAACATTTTTAAGTGAATGAGCTCTTTTTCATCATGACCAGAAGTATGCATTGGAATGCATGAAGAGTCTTTTAAAAATTAGCAGTGTGACCCAGCCTGAAATAAGGATTAGCAGAATTAAGCTCCAGTGTAATGATATGTGATTTTACACATCAATAGTGCCAAATTGAATGGTTCTCATGTGTAAAGTTATTCACCTGTTTAATGTTGAAAATATCTTTTCATTTTAAATCTGATTTTGCAGAGATTTCAACTTCTGTTCTGCCTAAAACTGCAGATGTGATATAATTGGTCAATGGAGAACTTCCTTGGTACACCTAAAATTATTGCAAAGCACATTTTCAAAAGCTTGATTGCAAAGTAGAATGAATGATAATTATTAAACAATGTATTGACATTTTTCACCATACTTTTCAAAATAAATTATTTGTCTTTCAGTATTTTACTGAAATAAAGAGCAGGGTTATTACTTGTAGGTAAGGAAGGGATTTCTGATCCAGTTTTTATCTGATATAGGAAACTGCATCCAAAACCACTTTGTAAAGCTTACATTTTAGGAAAATTTATTTTTATCAGTAAGTTTTTTTTCTTAAAATCATTTTATACATCTCTTGATGAGATATGAGCCACAGTCCATGAAAGTAAATGCAAATACTCACTTCTCTTTAAAGGCCTTGAGTTGTTCACTCACTATTTTGACCTGCTTGTCCTTCAAAATGTAAGAACTGATTACATGATTAGGATGCCTGCAAGGAACCTGGAAGAACTGCATTTCTTTTCCTGTTTTGCTCATGTTGCTTGTGTCACCACAGACATTTCCTTTATTCTCTTTGTGTATCAAGTCTTTGCCTGAAAAACCCAAACTGCAGGAGCTTTCTCACCTCCTCATCTCCATTCCTTTCTGCCTACCTGGAACACAAACATTTTCTGGACTTTTTGAAAAAGGGGAGAGTGGCTGCTCACAGTGTGCACTGTGATTAGAATAATCCACAGAAAGACAAAAATAAAGCTATAAGGGATCATCTAATGTGCATAAATCACTGTTTTGAGATTGTTGAGAATTTACCAGCTGTAGTTATGGTTTTGACAGGCTGAGCTGAATTCTAAGCATATTTGAGAAAAAAGGTTTTTCTGCCATTCTCCAAAAAACGACCTCTGCACCAAAGGTTAAGCAAAGGAAAAGCTTTTTCTTTCCCCACAGACAAACAATAAAAGCTATAATATAATAGGATAACAACCTGGTTTTATTTTATTTATTTATTTAATGAATAAGGAGAATGTTGACTAAGTCAATCAAACCTTTGCAGCACAAATACTAAGCTGTAAGAGCTCATTACGCCTCTTTTCCACCGTTGATTTCAGATCGAGGAAATTATTTTACTATTAGCAAAAAAGTTATCACAAAGCTTGAATTAATAGTAACAAAACAAACAAATAAAATTATCCTTTTTGTTGTCCTAAGACTGCACTCATTTGCCAAAACTATTAACAACCAGAGAGTAATTTTTTTTCAGTTTTCTCACCCCCTTCAGGGCATTAACTGACAAGATGCACAGCAGCTCATAAATGAAGCTTAAATTTTAACTCTACATAGGGGCCTCAAGACACCATCATAATAAAAGTAACAAAATATATAGTAATTAGTAATGCTATTCTGCTTTCTCTGCTTAAATTTTTCTTTTTCTTCTCTTTTTCAGTATTGGGTGAAAAGCTGTTTTGTTGTCTTATTTTGTGACACAGTTCTCTAATTCTGTGTGCCCAGATCCTGTTAGCTCTGTTTATGTTTAGTAGACACCAAATTTCTGTTCTATGCAAGGAGATTTCCTTTGCTCTGGATAGCTGAAAATGTGTTGTCTTCCAGATGGAAATCTCTAGTGGGCTTCTTGAGGAGAAAATCCATTTGTCTGAGCATTTATAGAGGGACTAGTTTAAAGCTAGCATGAGAGTGATCCACTCTTTTTTTTGCTTTCTTCCTTCTTTCTTCTCAAGGAATGAGCAATTTAGTTGACAAAGAATCTAGAGATATTTCTGCCTTTGATTTATACCTACAACCTGACAACAACTTTTATTCAACATCCAACTATTTTCACTCAATTTCTAACCTATCCTGCCCTTGTGTTTTCAAATTGGCTGATGATGAAACAGGAGGCCACTTCCTCTGATGGGCTCCCACCATTCCTGTTTGTGTATTCCCTTTCACCTCAGAATGCTACATTTTTGCTACTGCTGTAACACACGTGGTGTGAATAAACCTCAAGCACACATCTGACAGGATTATCAGCGTCGCACTTTGAGGTCAAAACCTGAATTTTGAAGGAAGTGTAATTTGGTGCAGAACACTGTCAAGATGTGGCCCATGTCGGCTGCATTTGTGTTGATTGCTCCATACTGGTTTGAAGCATTTCCTTGGTGCCTGCAAGACCACATTTGGACTGGCTGTGGGTGAACCAAGAGAGGAACAAAGAGGGGCTCAACACCCCAAATCACCTGGAAATTAAGCAGCGTAAACCCTTTGGAGAGCACTTAGACTCTTGCCCAGATTAGATTAGGAAGGGAGATATGATTCCAGTTTTTAACACAGGGTAAATATCACCTTAAGCTAATAAACAGAATTGGATTTCATCAGAGACAATAGGTTCGGTCTTAGGTTTACCTTAATGTGTTTTGGTTAGAGACAGGTATAGTTCTGAGGGTAAAATTTCTCCAATTAAGAATCCAACAGCTGGGTTAATCTGGTTGTTATGAGTAAAACATCTTATAAGTTCCTCTCAGAACAAAGGTTTAAAGTAAACTGTCTTTTGGGCTGAACATCCTGCTAAAACACACTTGAAGTAACAAATAAACAAAATCTTGACTTCAAAAAGCTGAAAATAAGGGTTAATAGAGAACAGATAAATACTGTCTTTGTAGATATGATGCTTCCTCCTTATACGTTGCAAATAACTGAGAAATGTATTGGGATTTGAGAGTCTTTTTTCCCTTTTTTTTTTCTCTCTCTCTCTTTTTCTTTTTTTTTATTTTTTTAGGATGGAAGAAAATATTTGTGTTGGCTCTGGTCCCGTTGCCCACAAGGTGGCTGGAGCCTGGCCATCTGTCACAGCTGCTGCTGCTCACCATCGCTGCCGCCCTGACTGACAGTGAGCCCAGCACCGCAGTCAGGGGCTGCGCTGCCGCTCGGGCAGGTACTGCACCCTTTTAGCACCCAGCAGTCCCCATCTGTGCAGCAGCCCTGGGCACAGTGACCCCACTGCTGGCTCCCCAGGTGGGCAGGAGGGATGGCCTCACCTGGGAAGCATTAGGAAGGCCCAAGGGAAACCGTGCCCACGTTGAAATTGAAAACCTCCCCAAACTCACCGGAAGGTTTTAATACTGCTGCCAAGGCACACGCACATCTGCCATTCAGCCCTGGTTTTTATATTAAAATAAAAAGAAAAAAAATCCTTCCAATATTGAGCAGTACATGGACTGCCCAGTCAGGGTTTCTTTATTAAATTACCTCTCAAGAATATTTGAAATTGACTGGTCTGGGTTTTTCCTCCATCACAAGCACTACAGACACCAAAGCTTTGGCACACAGGACACATAATTCAGTCACTGAGGAGACACCCTTTGCAGCAAGCCTTTCCTCAGGGTTTAGATATTTAGAGGAGACAAAGCCAAATCTTCACCATGTTTCTTGACTGCAAGGTGTTGGAAAACTCAGCACTTCCCTTATGCCAAAAGCATAATCTTGATCCCAGAATATTCCATTCAGCATTTCTCTGTCCCCGTCAGTCACTAGTCTTCTCATTATGAATTGCAGGTTACTGTTATTTGACCATATTTTGTGAACTGCTCCTTCTTCAGTGGAAGTAACTCAGGTTTCCATGGCAGGTTCATGAATGGTGAAAAATAAAGGTATACTTTTACATTTAAAATGTACAGTCCTTTGGGCCTCATCCAGAATATAATGAAATAGATAGAATTAAGTCAATTTACTCCAGAGAGATTTAGCTGTGACAGGTAGTTTAGGGATTAAGGCAACCTTTTGAGGCTAAACCTCTGTCCTTTCTGCAATTCCTTCACAATTCAGTATATATTAGGATGCATGCAAATGTTAGGTTTAGGTCCACAGATTCTGACAAGCCTAGAAGAATTGATGACATTGATTGTTTCATTGAAAGTTACTTTTATTTTAAGAAATACTATTTCAAACTGTAGTGATTTCTAATTACAGGCAAATGCTTTCAGACAAGAACAACTGGCCAGTGGGAGCACTGTCCTGTGCTGCAAGGCATCCCCTGTCATCCACATGACTTCAGATCTTCCCAAATCTAGCTTTAGCATGATTTGGACACTGAAATGCCTGTACTTCTTTTTTTTTTCTTCACCGTCATTAATTCAAGTGTGCCATTTTTAGTTTTACTTTACCTTTTTCCCTTTTCTTCCCAAAACAGAAGCTCAAAGGTCTTTCAATTCCCTTTGCAAAATTAAGTTTCTAAAGAATTTGACCCTTTTAATTTTTAATATTATTGTTAGCTTTGTTGTAAGAAAAGTTGTAGGAAAAGTCTGTCTGAGTTAGCACAGAACTGATTTACTAGCTCTAGTCTTCAGAAAGGTGATTTTCCTTCACTTTTTGACAGAGGGGTGTGGACTGATGTTGTACTAACACTTAGTAAACTACTCCAACAGCAGATTGTAACGGAGAAGTACAGTGTAATATTTTTCTGTTTTCAATCCTTTAACCACATATCACCAAAACTTCACCTGAAAAATTAATGAAACTGTGAGATGAGTGGTGGAAATTGTTGAAATGAGAAACATGTTACAAATGAGTTGCTAAGCAGCTGGAAATGCAGTTCCTCTACATTTGTCCCTTAAATGCAAGAAAAGACATTTCAGACTTGGTGTATAAGTAAAGACAGGAAATATTCCTAATAAAAAATTAAATAAGTCAAAATTCAGATGACTAGAAAATGATGCTGGCATGCGATTTTTCCTGAAAAAATAAATGATCATGGAGAGAAACTTAGCACATACACTTCCACACACATGCACAAGGCCAGAAGGGTGTTTCTGATCCTGACATGAAGAGCTTCAAACATTTTGCTAGGTGTCTCTCTAGTCAGTTTCCTACAGCATAATTTTTGACCCACAGATATCAGTGGACTTATACATCACAGATGTTCCTCAAAGGACTAGTTACAAAGTGGTAGGTTCTGCAATAACTTAAGCAAATACGTTGCATGTTATGAAGTAATTTGGCAGGAAAATTATGACTCTAAAATTCTGTTATTAGTACTTTATTCATCTTCATTTTAATCTGGGTTATTTTATTGACCTGGTTTACAGCATGGTTTCAAAAGCACAGAACTGAACTGATTTGTGAAAATGTGACTCGTCACCTCTCAGCAGAGAGAATAAATGAATAAATGCAATTTGCAATCACCTGAAGTGGCTTACAAGGTTGTCTAAAGCTCTACATGCTTGTGAGAATGGGATTGAGATACATTTCTTAATTTTACTTAGGTATGTTTAAAACCAAGTCATGTGAAGGGGGAAGAGCAGAGGGACCCTGCCTCCTTTTGCAGCACGGGAGCAGCCTCACATTCCAGCCAGGCTGCAAAGCCCAGAGCCTGTGCAGGCACGTCTCCTCTTCAGCTGCCTGCATGGCACACACAGTTAGATATAGTTCCTTAAAGTTGTGGGCTAGACTTTAGGGTAATGTAGCATGGACTTTAAGTGTTCAGCATTTCCCAAAGTTTAAAGGTGTGCTTTCTATTGCACCTTCTAAGGATTACTTGTGAATACAATCCTGACAGGATTGGAGGCACTTATTAAAATCAAAAAGATTGGCCGTGGTCCAGCATCTAAAAAGAGAGACATTGAGGCAAAACTCATCTCAGATTCCAAAGGTATTACTCCAGATTTATGTGAGTGTAATCAAAAACAGAAGGAAGTTCATCATCTATTATATCAAAGACATAAGACCTTTCAGATAATGGGCTATAGATACCAGGAAAAATGCACTCATATGTTTTGCAGCCTATTCATTGAAATCCTTTGCTAAGAAAACTTCATAATTTTAAATGCAATACTCACATATTGTGAGGGAAGTTTGGAATATCTAAAAAAGAATCTGTGGAAAATCTTTATATCTATTTTCACACAAAAAATCTATCCAGAGATTGAGATAAGCAATCCACAGATACAGACAGGACTTTTCACTATTTCTAGACCAACTTTAACTGTCAAATAAAGCGGTCTCACTCTTCTCTTTATATATATTCTATGTGCAAAATGAAGCATATCTCTTCTAGCTGGAGTGACAACTTCATGCATCTTAACAAGTTGTCCCATGACAAAGGATGAACACCTCTGTATTCATGATAAGAAACTTTATGTGTTGGTTTGAGATATATGACATTTTATAGCTGACAATATGCATTCTCTGAGGGTGAAGCATAGCTTCTGCAAAGTTTTTATGTCTTGATATATTGTGTCTTTTGAATATAATGTTTTTCAAGGTAGACTGTTGGGGTTTTGTCCTCCTTTCAATATTTCTTTGATTATAACATTCTTTTCAGTTTAGGAATTTAAGTTTTGGATTTCTAAGAAAGGAAGAAGTGTGTGTGTGGAGGGATCTGCATGTTTTTTTACACCCTGAGACATTTGAATTACTATGTCTTTCTGTCCTGGCTTACTACAGAAGCAATTATTTAGCTCACAGGATTTACAGAAGAACATCTTTCATAATGAAACCTGAAATTTCATTAGCATATTATTACTTCTTCTAGGTCATTTTTAAAGATAAACAATATCATTCTATCTAACAGAAAGTCTTGTCATGTCATCATAGCAAATAAATCCTGGTTGATTAACAAGCATTTGTACATTTCTCTTTTGCATCTTCCAAGTTGTTCACATGTCAGTTACAGAGATTTCTGTAGAATCATGAAAAGAAACAAAATAGAACCAAGAGACCAAACTGAGTACTACACACAGGAAGACCTTCAGCCATGCCTGCCAGGGGCTTGAGCATCTTCTGCACAGTGGTTGCAGGGAATTTTTAGGTGAAAAAACAGGCAACTGCATTGGATGAGCCATGTGTTTCTGTCTCCAGGAGTAATTTCTCACAAGGACTATCCTCAAGAACAATCAGGGTGAAATTTCCAAGAGTTACTTGGGTATTTAGCAATGCAAGTCTTATTCAAGTATGCAGAACCTTTACTCTTGATAAACAGTAAACACTTGTAAAATCTTTGTCATCTGAATGCTGAGCAGATTGAACTCTGTCACAATATTTTCCTCCCTGAGACATACTTTTTACTACTGATAAATGTCAAGATGGCAATATTCTTTGTAAAGCAATTGTGAAGTTGGCTGCATCAGGAAAGCTCCTTCTGCTGAAGTCACAGAGCTTTGAAGAACTGTCTGCAAAGCATCTTTAAGATATTCAGCTACTGCAACTTGCAAACCTGTTCTGCCTGGATTAAAAAAACCCACACTCTTCTAGAAAATACAGGTGCTAAAAATGTAGATGTTTCCTTCAGAACTAAGCAAAATCTTCTCATAATTTCTCTCTCAACAGTAAAAATAACTAAGTTGCTCCTAACCAGAGAGAAGGGGAGCGATATAGGGAGAGGGCTGTATTAAGTGAGGCCCCAGGTACAGGTAATAAATCCTTCAGTCAGGTTTATTGTTCTTGTTGAAGAGGTGACCATAGTGTGGGATGGGAGCCTTTCAACTCTCGGATTCAGCAGCACTCTGGCTTGATAACAGCAACCACCTCCTGCTGCACTTTGACATTCAGCTCAGTGGCAGCTGCAGGATTCAATTCTGACTAGAAAACTGAGTGAACACACACTTTTATGATGTTGAAAGGTAGCTAAAAGGCAACTAGAAGCATACAGCAGTATTGAATAGAAAAAAATTGTCATGGAATCATAGCTTATTCTCATTTGGTAGGGATCCACAAGGATCATCAAGTCCAGTTCCTGGCCCTGCACAGCCCCATCCCCAAGAGTCACACCATGTGCCCAAGAGCATTGTGCAAATACTTCTTGAGCTCTCTCAGGCTTAGAGTTGTGACCACTTCCCTGGGGAGCTGTTCCAGTGCCCAACCACCCTCTGGGTGAAGAACATTTTCCTTATACCTGACCTAAACCTCCTTGACACAACTTCATGCTGTAAGCTCAGGTCCTCGATAATGATATGCTTTGCACTGTTAGAGACTCCTGCTCTTGGGGTCACACTGCACCACACAAATGTCCCTGAGCACACACAGTTTGACCCTCAACACTTCCAGATGCTCACCCAGCTGGACAAGAAACCTTTCTGGTCGATGCCCATTTAGAGAATTTAGAATAAGAGTTAGTTTTTGGTTGATATGCATCTGTACCTAAACTCCCTGTACTTGTTGTACTGTTTCTTAAAGGAGAGTTCAGCCAGTCCACTGAAGAAATGCTGAGAAAAATGTTGATGCCTGGACCCCACCTCACTTAGGTGACAGCTAAGTGGGGTTATGATAGCCAAGGGCCGTTTTTCAGTTCTAAAGTTAGAACTTGTGAAGAAAAAGAAATGGTTAGGTTGTTAAATCTCTTTGTTCTCCTAGCGCTTTCTTTAAAGTCTTCAGACTGACTCCTGAAGTCTGTGTTTTGTCTTGTAAGTATTTGCACTGTAAAATAAATGGGGACTGTTTAACATTCCCTTCTAAAAATGCCTGTGTGCATGTTCAGCTCCATTAACAATAGAGGTGTACAGAGGGCAGGAGAGACCCTGACCCCAGGAAATTATTGCCTGGCTGCTGTAATGGCAATTGCTTATCTCTTATTTAAATAATCTAGTTAAACACCAAACAAATCTTCTAAACTCTGTTTTTTGTTAAACTCAAAGAAACCATGGGGAGAATGAAACACAAATCCTGCACAAGAATGATTACAAAAAGTCCCCCAAACCCTCCTTCTATATCCTGCTGGAAAGCTATATAAAGATTAATATTTTTTTAAATGGCAAGCTAATTGTAAATATGAGATGTCCCACTCCTCCAAATGCCAACCGAAAGGCTAGATTGCTATCTGCATAAGATTAGCAGGAAACTTAAAGTATTATTTATTGTGGGCAAGAAATTAATTTAGGATATAAACACTTCCATCTTGAAACAGCAGGGTGAAATCAGAATTTGTCTGTTAATTAACAACCAGAGCTTCATAGCAAAGATTTTACTGTCTTCTTAGTTTTGACTTTCTAGTAACTAAATTGGCTTTTTCTGCACCTGAATCACTGTGCAATATAACATATTGCTGGTGTACTTCCAGATTTCATTCCCTAATGAATTTAGCACATTCCTTATCATATAATACATTAAGACCCCCACAAATTATATAAAATATTTTGTCTGTTATTTGGCTTCTAAGACCAATAAAACAGCTAGGCAGCACTAATAGTATCAGTAAAGTCAGCTGTTTGTACAGGTTTCCTTTTTATTAAAATACTCACAGGATAAAATCAGTATATACAGTAACCATGTGTTGTGAGATACTGATCAAATGACAATAAAGTTCTTACAGCAGGATAATTAGGGCTTTGAATGTGATCTGAACAGGGTAAGTCGACACCAACTTACATTCTGATGGTCAAAGAGATGAGATTGTATCTCCTTTACAAAGAATTAAATAACACTCTAATGTTTATCTGCCCATCTGAAAGAAGTCCCATAAAGGGAAATAAACACTTTAAAATCCTTGACACCTTGAGACCCTTTTTTCACTCAATGGCAACAACCCTTATTTTCTCCTCAGGATTGCTATTTTATAATCATATTCTTAATATATTTTGAAAATACAAAATCAATTTTAAAACCAAACCTGGAGAAACATAGTATGTAAGTGGAGGACTTTTTAGTGGCTGCCATATAGTCTTCAATCGCCAAAGTTACTCAACCTTTTCTTAATCGGTTATAGATTTCTTCTGGTATGCAGCCAAAATTAGAGTTTTTTAGCTAATTGCTATTTGTCTAGTGCTCAGGAGCATCAGTGGGAAGAAGAAGCCAGTAGAATCCCAGCTTTAGTGTTTGGCTTCAGGGTTAAAACATATGCCTGCAAATTAGGAATGCTACTGTAATTTTTTCTAATGATTAGAATGTGAGAGATAACATTGCTGCAGGAGGCAGCTAACAAAAGAGGGAAAACAAATGGAGGCTTAGAGTTAAGTATTTAAACAAAGAGGCAAAAGTTACTATGAAAGACCCACACAGGTTGATCTACTGTCCCTAATTCTCACTTACACTAGGAAGAAAACAGCTCACAAAAATCCCAAACAATAATTCATACAGCCTGGTATCCATGGAATCCTGGTATCAATGTTGTACAGCCTTAACCTCACTTGAAAGCTGTGATTTTGCCTATATGTGTGGTCTGAAACTAATAAAGAATTAGAAAAGTGGATTCAAAGAGGAAGAAGAGAGAAGAGGAAGTTTATATGTGATATTGATACCAAGTATATTAATTTTGATAATTAATATTTGGAGATCTGTAGTAAATAGTGAGGAAGAACAGGGGGAGGTAGGAGATAATCTGAAATTAAGAATTTTTCAACAAAAACTCCTATAAAATCAGAAAAAGAGGTGGAGGTAGATGAAAATAAGATGCTGAGATTTTATCATGAATACTCTAATTTCAGTAAGAGTTGAAATATGAGAAAATATTGAGAAGCCAGGAAGAGTTTGTGGATGCTAAGCAATATATGAAAAACACTAGCATGAATGATGTAAAAACTCACTGTCTGTAAGGAACCAGTATAAACAAAAGGATAAGCCAGTATCAACACAGGAGTAGTGGGAATTGAGGGAAGAGGGAAGAAGATTCTATAAATGGGATCTTAAGGAGGAAAAAAATGAAAAGGTATTTACTCCACAAAGACCTAGTTAAGGGGAGCTGGGGAGTGAACTCAGGAGAGAGGTTGGAGAAAATAATAATGGAAAAGTCTGTTTTACAGGTAAGAAATAAGGAATTGCTTACTTTTAGAAAGGCAAATTCTGTATAACATGTAGATTAGAATCAAGGTTAGACGGGAACGAGGAAGGAGTTGGAGAGCCTCATGTGTGTCCTCAGGCAGGGGGAGCCCATTCGAAGTGAGGACAAGGAGAGAGGGACAGTGCACGAGGTGATATGGGTGAGATGCAGCAATGACAAAGAGCCCAACAAGGTACAGTTACGGTGAGGCCAGAATGATTTTTTGCTTTTTCTTTTATACCCTTCTTACATACTCTTATAGTTTTGTGTATTCTGAGTGCTTTTAGCCTACATACTTGTATTTTCCAAGCCTGACAACTTAGCTGAGATCCACTGCACTGTTAAACCAGAAGACCAAACATCCTGGAAGCCTGAGACACCAAGGTCCTCTCCAGAACACATTTTGTAAACTAGGATAGGCCCATCCAGGGGGAAGGTTCCTCAGAACGGGGGGTTCACTCCAGCCTCTCACTGTGGAATCTTTGATAAATATGCTAATTTGCAAGGCCTATAATTGTGTGCATTTCGTTGTGGGGGGGGAGGTGTGTGCATTTCGGGGCATTCCACCTGGACAAAGTGCTGCACCCAAGGATCCTTAAATAAATACCAAGGTAAAAACCCCTTTTCCCCATAAACCATGTTTTGGTTTTAATTTTAAGACCAGGGAAAGACAACAAAGGGAAGACGAATGTACAGATAAAACAAGTGGTTGATACTGTGACAGGATGAAGGCAAAATAAAGGAAGCTAGAATTGGGAAAAAATGAGGTGGTCTTGAGCTGAGCCATTTGGGAATGGTAATGGAATAGGACGTGGCAAAGAGAAGAGGTGGTAAAGAGAAGAGCTAGTAAAGAGAAGTGAATAACAAAGGCACAGATAGGCTGTGCATGAGCCTGTCAGCTTTACTTTTTAATATGACAGAAAGATCCAAGACTAAGCAAAAGAAAACTGAAAGTTGCATAGAGCTTTAAAAAAAATGTTTGGAGAAGACAAAAATGAAACCTGAAGACCTACTGTGAATGCCAGAAGAGAAGATATAAAAATTTTACTCATAAGTAGTATTAGAGTTCAGGAATTTTCTCTAGAGCAGATGAGGAGTAGGAATGAGTGGTGTCCACAATGCTAGGAAAGTGAGCAGGGAATGGCATAGCAAGGTGGATCCAAAGGCCCATAGCAGGCAGTGGCACCTCAGAAGCTGGAGGATTGGGTGGGCAGGAGTTAAGTTTAGAACAGATTAAAGTCAGAATGATTGACAGACTGAAAAACAAGTTTGGCAACTGAATAGAGAGGCAGAACATGAGAGCACCAGGATTAGGACGAGGCAAAGGAAACTATGATGGAAAAAACAGAGTACTTAAGAAACAAGGTCTTAATATGGACCAGAGGTGAGCAAGCTAAAAAGCATTTTCAGGGAGGCAACTTTTGTAAAATATGGTTCAATTTAGAGGATTGCATTTAAAATAAATAGTTTTGCAGCATGGAGATTTCCTCACCTGTCTTCATGCTTCTCAGACTTCCCAGAAGTCCTTCTCCTTTTAGGAGAGCTGACTGCTGTCCCAGATCCCTTTAATGTATGTAATCACCCTGTGGTGCCTTTCATCTAATTTGGCATAATGCACATTTGAAAACCTGTCACAAATGGGCCAGTTTGAAATGATGCTGTAATGCACAAAAATTAGTTCTCCTGCCCTTTGGCTGCTGAACAAGAAAATTGATTTTTGTGCATTATGCAATGAATTTAAATGGTATATTTCAGACAGCTTTGTAAACATAGGACATTGCAAACAGAGCCACTGGAGGGATGCAAACATAACCAAAAGCAATAGAAACTCTTCTGGCACGCTGGTAAATCATTTTTTACTGACTCTTGCCCATCATGCCGTTGGACTAATGAGCAGACTTGTCTTTGTGTTTTATGTGTTCATTAAAAACTTTGGTTTCCAAATGCAACTGGTCACTGCTACAGCTTCCATTACCCGTGATGGCTTTTAAAGGTTCTTCTGGTTACAGTACTTAGGTTGTGTATATATAGCAGTGCTTTTGAAAAGGCAAATTCCTGTGCTGTCATCCAAGCAATCAAAACACTCTTTGTTTGCGGAGCGGGGGAGGATGGAGACAAGGGGAGAGGAGAGGGGGAGATGTTTAGAGAACCAGCAGTTGCCACTCAGTAGTGTGGCCGCTGCCTTCCTGTCCCTTCATGACTGCCCCTCAGAGCTGTGTGTTAAAAGCCAGTGTTCAAGGCAAGGCGAGCCGCCCGAGGAAGGCAGCCCCAGCCCTGGCGCTGATGGTTTCCTGACCGGCACATCTCCTCCCTGCCCCGCTCCCGGGAGCGCTGGGACAGCAGCGCTGGTGCCGCACCACCGGGGATGACAAATTAAACACTAATGTGTTTGCTAGAGGCTTAGTTGCTGGGCTGGGGTGGCAGATAGAGTAAGCCCTCCGCTCTGTGACCTTTGCTTCTTTTACTGCGGATGGGTGCAGAGAGGTTAAAGAACAAACACCCTGCTTTTGATCAGCAGTGCGACACTGTACTCCAGCCCAGACACCTGATGGGGAGAGAAAACTGTTCGAGCTTTCTCCCCTCTCCATGGCAATGTGCTGAATGCTTCTGCAACACAAGTGCTATGTTTTAAAAAGGGATTAAGATCCTCTGCCATCAGGAGCAGCCTCTTTGCACTGCATGTTTCTATGCCTCACAAAGATCAGTCTATCTGAAGTCAAAGCAATTCTTTTCTCCGAAAATAAGCAAGAAATGATGTATTTTTTTAGAATTTCTCTGACTGAATTATTCTCCTACAAGCCCTAGCTTCTCTCTTACCAAGCAAAGCAAATAAGCTATTAATTCTCTGTTTTTCCTCAGGGTATGTGCACGAACAGCAGTTGTAGAAGCTCATCAAGCTGCTGTTTGTTCCTGACAGAACCAGAATTTCTAATGAATGTTTCATTATTTTCATCTAAAAGTGGGGCGGGGGGGGGGAGAAGATAATTTCTGGGATGGTTTACACTCTTTTAAAAGCTACTGTTATAACCCTCCTGTTGTAGGTTTGTCTAGGTCTCAGTTCCTCTCTTCTTCACTGTAACCTTTCTGAAATCTGGTACCGAAAGCTATGGAGAAGATAGCAAAGTGACTGGCGTGGAGCCTAATGTCCCCGCTTTACACCCTGTTTTAGAGCACCAGAGTGAAATGTGCCAAAGGCCTCAGCTAGAAGAACAAATTGCTTCCCACAAGACAGGTCTCCATTACCCAGAACAGATCAATTGCTCTCAGTGTGACTGATGAAGCTAAGGTGAAAGTACAAAAAACAGAATGATGCTAGCTCAATATTTTATTTTTGGTAATGAAAGTGATCTATTGCTGTTTAACTAGTAATTCCAAGAACATCAACACAGAAGACAGGGTAAAAAATGTTGGTTACAACATTGTTTATGTAGCCAGATTTCAAGATGAAACTAGCTGCATGTAGCTCGCTAAACATTGGCATTTCATCATCTTTTATTTATGGCATTCATTAAAATGTGAGACTCTAATATACCACGCACTAAAAAGAAAACCTATAAACTATTCCCCATATCATGAAACCCATCACCCATGTGGCAGTAGATGGCTTGGAGAAACACCTTGTGTTCCAGTGATGAGCCCCTTGATCCCTCGTGGATGGTGCAGATACCTTGGGAATTGTTTTTAGGAGAAGGACCATTTGTTTCACTGGCACATCAGGACAAGCCAAGAAGAGCTGCAAGTAAGTCACAGAGTGAGAATTCACCACCTGCATTTTGGCTGTTACATTTTAGATGTAGTATTTATTTTTATAAGCCCCTGGGGGAACAAGTCTCCCAGATGCACAGTATCTGCATAATCACCCAATTTTAGATAGATTAAATATTCATATCAGGCTTCTTGAGTTGTGGTAATGTCCCTCTGGGGTTCTGAGGATCCAGGAAAAGATTTGCCACAGCATAATGACTGGTGTCTGTTGTTCAGACTGCCAGGGTTAGTCTCTCCCCTTCACAGACTCTTTAAAGGCAAGTTCTTGTGAACTCTTGAGAATGGTGGGCTTTCCCCTATATAATGAGGCAAGACGTGGCTCCTATAATACAAGGTAGTTCAAAGATAACCAGACCTGCATGAAGACTTTTTCTACACCTGTGCACTGAGATTTATTATCTGTCTATTTAGTTTAGGCTCATCTAGCAACATAACTGGCTCAGATGATGCTGAGGTGAGTAACAGGTCAAGATCATGGATATAATTGCAATAAGTAGAAATACCTGTGAAAAGATTGGGAGGAATTTACTATGAGGTATGGACAGGCTTGTTAACATCTTCCCAAAATTTATTCAAGAACTACTCTTTTCCATTTTGTCTGCTTGTTTTTTTGTTGCAACAATATAGTAGTGAATGTAATTTTTTTCAATTAAATTGGTGATTAATAAATTCAATGTAAAGATAAAAAACTCCACTCTTTATCCTAATTTTAAGTCCTAAAAGTTCTTTGGATCAGTTAACTGATTTCATTTTGTAATAAGTCTACACATGTTCTTACTCTTCTGTTGGTGGCAAATTACATTAAAGTCCTCTGGGCCAGGAGAGCAGCACGATTTCATGAAACTGTGTAAGCAAGGTTTGCTGAAAAACTCCCATCCTCTTTCTTTGTATTTGTAACTATGACCCATTGTAGCTTCTCAAAATACAAACATTTTAAAGGGCACACATGATTGTTTTTCTATTTGTCATCACTGTTGGCAACAACAGGGGATTTAACGAGTATCACCTTGCTTCCAGACAGGATGTGCCTATCCAAACTCAGATGCTTGAAAGACGTGAGTATATCAGAGCTATTTGTCTACAAGATTGCCAGAGACAATAAAGAGGAGGCAGAATTATTCAGAATGATTCCCTTTGCATTAAACCAAGCATCTAAGTAGTTGAACTCTTCTCCTAAAGTGTTTTCCTCAAATTACGTGTGAGGGGATGTAAGGCAACTATTTCAGATATAGGCATCTGCATTATAAACATTTATAGTCAAATGAATTTAGGTCAAATGAATTGCATCTCATACATTGAACACTATTTTTCAAGAAATGTGGATGATTTAGAGTCTGTGTTTATTCTTTATGAAATTAAACCAGAAATGGAGAGGGAGAGAGGCATGCCAGAGTGCCCATTTATAAAGTAACTAATCTTGTGTGTGTACAGATAGTCATCACATCCAATTGATATTCAGACATTCAAGTTCTATAAGCTTCATCTAAAGAGAATACCTATATCATTAAAAAGTCTGCATAATGGAGATATTGCACACTGTCAAAAGAGTGGATTTTTTACCATTAAAGAATAAGTTTGCAAAATTTTTAAAAATAACATTTGAAATTGGGTAATCATAAAACTGCAATGCAAAAGAAAATTATACATATGGGTCTGGACAGTCAACAGTCAACAAATTAGTTAAATAAATAGTGATATTTCATTGAAATGCTGATATGTTTGAAAATTCAGTAAAATGCTTTTTACAATTGTTAGAAAAAACTGCTGTTTCTAAGACTTGGATGCCTACAGCTAAACAACTAATTAATGTCTTAAATTGTTTTGGGGTTTTTTTTTAAAAGATGCTGACTATACTCAAGGAGTGAAAAACCTTTTAAGCATGGTTTTGAAAGCCAAGCCAATTCATTTTTTCTTGTGTAAGATTCTTTAGCTAAAAAATTTGGGGAAAGTGTGACAAAAATACCATGCTAAATTTTAGTAAACTTACATACTAGCAGCTTACAAGGTTGTTTAAATATCTTTACATTTTCCTATTTATTAAGAAAATACAACAAGTTATGATACAAAATAGGAAACTCCTGGTTTCTTGTTGGATAGTATTTTACCGGTTCCACATGATGAGATTCTGCTCATCTTGCCAGTTCAACACAAAAGGAAACCAGCAGATGGAAGCAATGAAAAGCAGAATCTTTACTGCACTCATTGGCAGCTAGTGCAATTCACTGACTTTCCAAAAGTGTAATATACATTACTGCATCTTCCCTTCCTCCCGTGCTAAGAGATGTTGGATGGAGTGTCCTTCTTTTCAGGGCACTGCAGAAAGAAGTAAAAAACCTAAGTGGACAACTGAAAATAGGACTTGCTGATTCTATTTCTACAAGTCAAAATCAAAAGTTTCAGCTCCCATATTTTATATGTAATTAAACTTAGTATAATTACAAACTACCATGATTGCTACTTGCTCTGAGTATGCATAGGCCAAACCTCCTTTGGGAGGAACCAGCTTAATTCTATTGAAGTGACATGACTTGAGTTCCTGGCTCACTCTTAAAAATTGAGCTGGCGTGGCAGGCCCTTTTCTGCAAAACTATTCCTGTTGTTTGAACCTCACCTATTTTTTTTTTTTTTCATTAACATGAGCCAGTAAGGCAGACAAATGTAGTGGATAAGTATATGAATACAGATTTGGTGAAATCTGGTTTCCAAAGAAATCTACTCAGAGATATATAAAAAAGAAACTAAGGAATTTTTATAATATACTTGTTAAGATTTTAAGAGCTGAGACAGATAATCAGATACAAATCAGCTTTCAATGAGTATGAAACTGTAGATTTTAATTGTAAATTAACTGAGAAATTGAGACAGAAGAGAAACAGAAAGTTTGCTCCAAAATTTTTAGGGGCAGCAGGCTAGTAGAACAGAAGACAGACAATTTCAATATTATACTCTATTTTCAGTCTCAGTGTAATTAAAATCTTCAGTGTGAATGCTCAGTTATGGCATCTATATTTTACTAGTAGTAAGTAAAACTGTTCAGGAGGAGTTTAACAAATGTTTGAAATTTATTTGAAATTCATTACCACATTTCCACCAGCTGGGATGTAGCCATTTCTGCTTTCAGTCTCACACCAAAAGCATGTTACATTGCTCTGACTTTTATATGGGAAGCTGAATTTATAATAATTTGGAATGTATCAAAGATTGGAAAGTATTCAAGCCACAGTGACAGTGAGATGAGACTTCATGCACTGGTTGCATTTAGAGGGGAATGGGAGAAACTGAGCCATGGGTTTGTTATGCTCTGGATCTCTTCTTTGTAACATACTCTGGTGTACCTCATTTCCACAAAAGCCTTGTGATCACTCTCCCTAACCACTATCCTTCACCACAAGCTAAAACAAGCTGTATATTACAGCCCTGTTTATTTTTAGAAAGATTCAGAGTCCTGTCTGTTCTGGTTTCATTTTCTTTTCTTTCACACTCCAATAAACTTAACCCACTTTCAACACACTAAGATAATTTAACCTGCCCATGCAGGGACCTACTGTATTTTAATATAATATGCATTCGTGCTACTATTTTCAAAAGGCTTTTGAAATCTGAGAAAAATAAACCAACTTTAACTTTTTGATCTTTAGCAAATTCCACAAACAAAAGGACACAGAACAACAGCAAAACATCAAGCAATGAGGTTTTTTCTGAAAGCAGTTATTAATGTTTAAAATATTTTTTTTAATTTACAGAATGTAAAGTGGACACTTTTTTCAATAGTGTTCTCGAGTAACACATTCCACAAGTCTTCTGAAGAAGTCTGCATTCTGATAATTTCCTTGAAGGAAGCTTTGGTTGTTTTGTTTTTGCTGTTGTAACCAGGTTGTTAACTTAAAAAAAAAAACCAAACTTGTTTAAATAGAGCTTACAAAAGTAAGAGAACTGCCCTCTTAGCAAAGCTACAGGACTGTGCATCTATATAGTGTTATGTTTGGAGTGTAAAGACAGTCGATGTGGGAATAAATCTGGCAGTAGGAGAGAATTGTCAGCGTGCACTTCACAGAGGGAAAGTGTTCATGGTGTTCCAGACTTGTCTTTTCCAAGTACTACTATTTCTCTTTCAATACCTGTGTCTTCCCACCAGCATTGTGTGACCTCAGATTGGTCCTTCCCAGACACCCCTCACCAAGGGCATTCCAATCCCCTGTGTTTCTCATTCCTATTTTCCTCTCACTGACATGTCCTGTCAGCCCATGGCTGTCAATGCTGTGTGACACTCACAGCTGTTTATTCAGCATTGCCAATTTGGGAATGGGAAAATGACCTCTTTCTATATATTCTTATTACACTTTTTGTCTCCCTGCCTCTTTCCCCAAGAGTTCTCTAAGAAATGTTTTAATGTCAAGTAGCACAACAAAAGCATTTCTCAGCAAACTAATCAAATCATTGATAGTTTATGTTTGAAAGTAGTTACAAAGATGCTTCCACAGAGTTTAATAATAAGGATTATGTGAAACCCTTTAGAACAAAATGTAAAGTTTTCCCAGAAAATTGATTTGCAGTGATTAATAATGAGGCAACAAAATTTATGGGAAATCTGCTTTGTTCTGGAGCAGCTGGCAAGTACACTGGACATGAGCAGCTGAAATTTTTCTATCACTCTCAAATCCTGTCCCAGGTATTCCCTACAACAGTACATCAAGAATGTACTGACTTTTATGAGTCAGTACTCTATGCCAGGTATGCCAATGCAAGTGTTTGTGTTACTTAGGAAAGGAAAGTAAAAGAAAATAAAACCATAGCAAAGCATGTTATGCACCTACAAGAGCAAGGAGATGTGACCACATGATATACCCCAGAGGTGGCTGTCAGGAGAACTACAGTTGAGTTTACAAGCACTGGGCCTATAACAAAACAATGGTAATGTTTGATTTTAATTATGGGTATGAATGTGTTTCATTTATTCTTTCAGTGGCTTCAGTCTTGTATTGGTCACTAGGGTTATAAAATCTGCAGTATGGTTTATAACCCACAGTGCCCTCTGTTGCTTTTGGAGTAATCACAAGGCTGTTCACACAGTGCATTGTGCAAATAGGCCTGGTTCCATGAGCACAAGCAGCTTGGGTAAAATACACCGTGTTTTCTGCTGCTGTGGTACTAGGATGCTTCATGAAGACAAGCCTAAATTGCAAAGCAATGCTCCAACAGAAGCAGTATGCCCTGTGGTCTCAGCTGACTCTACCCCTTGGCACCAAGAGAGCACAGCATGCAGGAGGCCATCCAGCCCATTGACTTTAGAAACCTAAGTCAGGTAAAGAAACACTTGAAACGTATTTCCCTCACCCCAGCAGGGATGCCAAAAGTGTCTAAATTTTACAATTAAGTTCCAAATCCAAAAATCTTACAGTAATAGTTGTTAAAGCAACTTGATCTGTTCCTGAAGTGGTTATTAAAAACCAGCTCCAGGAAACTGGTTTGCTGCCCTTCTCTTGGGATCTAGCAATTCTCCGTTGGAAAGGCTTTCATCTAGAACTGCTTGTTACTGGTTTTACAGCATGTCCCTAATGTAGATTTCACAGTATGGTACTCTGGGGTATGTTTCTGGTTATGAGTCCTTGGAGCATTTATACATTTTCCTTGAAAGAAAACAGAAACACTCATATGACTCAAGTGAAGCCAAGGCATGCCTTGTACTGGACAAATACCTAACCACTGGGCACCACACCTGCGGTCCTCCTTGCTTATTCATAGCATCATTTAGGCTGGAAAAGAGCTTTAAGAAGATCAAGTCCAAGTGTCCCTCTGCTGCTGTTCCTAGCTATGTGGTAGTCACATTTGAGAGCAAGGGTACATTGCATCTTAAACAAAGGGCTAAGAGTAACTTCTTCTCTACAATAATTGTAGATTGTAATTGTAATTGTAATTGTCACTCCCAAAGAACTGAACTTAAATTATTACACAAATGTATCAGAAAAACTGCACTGGACCACCACACAAAAGGGTGGTCACCTCATGCTGATCTCCTAAAACAATGTGTGACTGCTGATGCTTGTCATGGAGACTGAAACCTGCTGAGACAGGGCTCTCCTCCTTGAGGTCTCTGTTGGCTAGCTCCCACAGGTTCTTGCATAATTCCTGAACTGTCAAGGGTAGGAAACCAATTCTTCAAAACCATGATTTTTATGCAAGAAAATAATACATGAAAATTTATTGCTTTTCATAGCTGTTCTGCATCACTGCTTCTTCCTTGATGTGGGTTTGTAGTTCTGTCCACAGGACTATAGAGTGGATGGCCTAAGTGCTGGAAAAAGAATGTGTTTGCTTATACATGAAAGGGATTTGCTATACATTTTTTTCTTTAATTTGAAGAAACAGTAGCTATTGGATATATTGCAAAGGTTTTACTGCTTTTTGTTGAAGATACATATCTAAAGTCACAAACGTCAAGCAAGTCACACCTCAGAGCAACAGTTCCATGAAAAAGTGTGTAAATCTCAGTAGTCTGCTCAGTGCTCTACAGTGATTCAGATTCTGTGTGTCTGCTCCTGTATATTACCATTTTAATTGCTGTACATGAGACTATATAATATATTCAGTAAGGCATGATGCAGAATAATGAAACATTTCATTACAGAAGCATAAGCTCCTTCATTATATTGTCACGGGAATAGATTTGTCCCATTATAATTGTTTTTATATTTACAAAAAAAAAATTCTCAAATATATTAAGCTTTAGTACACTAATTAGATTGTATTTTACAGTACCTGTATGTGTGATTTTCTTTCTGTTCACAGCTGGCAGATGGTGTGGAGCATATAGTTCTGCTATTAAGAGCTGAGGAAGTTTAAAGAGGTGAACACAATATGTATC
>VZTN01028507.1:75679-225007 GCA_013400515.1 Erpornis zantholeuca
GGAATGAGTAGTAATAATAAAAATAATGACAATGAAGAGGATCTTGCAGGTCTATTTTGGATCTTTCAGTTTTACAGGCATAGGAAATGAGATCAGTCTTTAATTTGGAAAAGTGAGAAAGCATTTAAACATGAGGGACGTTTTGCAATAAACAAGGATGGTTTTATATCTATTGGTTATTTTTATTATTTTCCATGTATGATCGGACAGCATAAACACATGTACTACATTTAAAAAGGAGCTATGACTTTGAAAACCACATTTAAGTTCAGTTTTGTCAGATTTGGGCATTACTTTGCACACTGTTACAAATATTATAGTTTCTATTATAATGTTGCACAAGTAAAAATGCATTTCTCATCTAGATCACACAAGTATTTTACAAATAGATATTTATCTAAATGAAATTAAAAACTGAAGACTTGGAGAGAGGGATAGAGAACAATATATTTGCAGCATGAGAAAGATAAGGAAATTAAAGGCCTCAAATAAACTGGAAAGTGACTTTGTTAGAGTCTGAAGGTGAATCAGTAATATTCTGCTACATTCTGAAAGCCCTTCCAGGATACGTATAAAAAGAGTTGTCTGTAGCATGCTTAAACTCAAGGAAGTGACTCAGAAAGAAATGCTACTTTGTAATGAATGAATAAATAAATAAACAAATTCTTTAAAAGCTTTTATGCTGTCTTAAGCAGAAGTAGAACAAAGGAAAAAAGTTCCCTATTACAAAGTCAGGTTTTTAAACAAGATGCAATAAGAGATAAAGGAATACAGAACAGCGCTCAAAACTAACAACAAAATAATTTTTAAAAGACTCATTAATGAGCAGATACATAGTGCATTGCTAAAATTAGCCTAGTCAGACTAACTTGGTGTCCCTATCTAGGCCTGATAAGGAGGTCTGTCCATGTCTAGTGAGATGCAATGCAAAATAATGAGACAGAAGGAAGGACACAGTGCATAGCAGGAATTCAGTAATGTTGCCTACACATGTAGGGAGATACCAGGAATGCCAGAGCTCAGCTGGACTTAAGGCTTCACAGGTACACAGAAAGAAGAGTCTCTACACTACTAGTAAAAGACTGAAAAAGGAATATGTTCAACTGTTGCTGAATGAGAATGCTGATTCAGTGCCAAGGGAGACAGATAAGGCCAAGGACCTTAGTGTCACTTTTCCTCAGTCTTCTCCAACTTCTGAAGAGGACTTCATTCTTTTACGTCCATGGGAACCAAGATTATATTTGTATTTTCATTAGTAAAATTACAGTTTGGAATTTCCTATGATAGGAAACTCTTTCCCAAAGTGTTAACACCCCCCACCCCAAAAAAATCACATTTCTTTATATACTTCACTATAATTCTTTTACTCCAAATTTCTGTCTGAATAGTTATTTCCATTTGTGATGCACACGGTTAAAAGCTGCTTGGCAAAGTTAATAAGGAGACTTGAGTTCCCTATCAGGTCCTCGTCTCTGCCACAAAAAAATTAGTGAATTTGTCTTCATATTTTTGGTGGGAAAAACCATTCATATCTGAAGCTGTCAGCTATCAACCCAGGATGTCAGAACAAGGGGTCATGAGCACACCCAGGACTGATTTTGGCAGTGCCTTGTCCCAGGAGCAGATGAAGAATCCCAGTGAGGAAACCACAGGGCTCATGAAAGTCAGTGAGGAAGCACTTTCCCAGTGGATGGGCATTTCATTAACACCTCTATTTGAAGGGCAAAATGACATCCTGGCTACAGTATGCTGAGGTCTTGACCCTCCTCAAGAAACCATCTAATTACTATCCTCTGTCAAACCTCCCTTTTTGGAGAACATGATTAAGGAGGCAGTTGCTAAGCAACTTCAGGAGCACCTGGACGAAGTGGGATTTTTAGCCTTCTTCCAGTCTTCAAGTAATCATTTCCAGACAAGTTTTCGTAACAGTCTTAGCTTCATATTTCCTAATACTGCTCTTGGGACACTAATGAAATATTGTTTTATATCAACTCCGTTAATGTTTTTCACATATATTTCAGTTATTGATGATTCAGGTCATCTTATTTTGAGTAACAGAAGGATCATATTACCAGAATTTTATAAAGAACATATGCATTTAAAATCAAATGCTTTTTACTTACATTCATGAGAAGAAAAGCTCACCTTGAAGAACAGATAATGATTTTATTCATATTCATCTCCATGTTTCTTCTTAAATCCCACATATCAAATATGCAAATCCCCTAGCTTCAGTCAAAGGAAAAGAAAAACTGAAATTGTATCACCATCAGGACTTCAAATAATGAAGCCATGAATAAAAAGATCTGTGATAAATGAGTTTCTAATAACAACGGGGTTTCTAATAACAGCAGGAATCAGATTATGAGAACATAAAGGGGAAGTTTAATGTATGAATGGTTTGAAAGACTGCAACCTTAATGTTTCTTTATTGCTTAAAATGAGAAATGATGCAGACTGTAGCAGTCAGAAGTTCTTCTGTGGACCTGCCAAGCCTCCTGCTTTCACAGATTCTGCAGCTCAGCTGTGAAATTGTGGCTAAGAAATTAATCAAGTGCCACAAAAATCAATCAAATAAACAAACAATCTGGTGAAGAAGCTTTTCTCAGAAAACTTGCCCAAGCTGGAAACACTCTGAAGTATGAAATATTTAGGTTTGTTTAAATAATTTGTTTATAAAGAAATTCTGCCTGATGTGAAAGAAATGGAAATTTTTCATTATATAGTTAACCAAAGAAAAGACATATAAAACGTTTTGTTGCAAAAGGACGATGTTTCTAGAAAAATGTTCTGTTTGGGTCCAGCAAGACAGAGGGAAGAATAGTCAATCTGGTATTTCTGTAAGTATGGAGAAAGTCCTTTTCATAAACTCAGACAAATCTGCCAGAAGCAGTTAAGGTGAGCTAGGAAAGGGTTAATAAAAGTAGTGCCAGTGTGTAATTTCAGCTCTATTGCCCTCCTGTATTGACTTTCTCTGTTATCAAGTTTCTATTACATAACCAGATTTATGCCACAGCTCCAAGCATCACGAGCATAAATCAGTGAGTGGGAGCAGCCGGCAGAGTCAGACAGGGAAATTGTTTTTAAGTCCCACAGACATTTGGTTTTAAGTCTGAAACTCTAGCAATGCTTGTGAACTTGTGACCGTGGAAAGTGGTGTTGGTGAGGGAGCTCAGCTCTTTTCCTGGAGCCTGCCAAGCTCTCCACTGCTGATGAAGTTGCAGCAAACACGCAGGAGGACAGAGAGCAGCAGAGGGAAAGAGAAGGCAGCCAAGGCACAAAAGCACCATGGAACAGCTCTTTCTTCTATCACAGCTTCCATCGTGGCAGATGAAGTACTTGAACATTCATTATCCCCTGAGGAGACTGGCAGAGTGATCCTTTTGACTGTTTTCAGCCTATTTTACCCATGGATTAGATATTGAGAAGGAAACAAGCTGCAGAAAAACAGTTTCTTATTTCTGACTGAACACAGAAAATAAGGTTATTTAGATAATTTCTTCCATACCAGACTAGCATCAGTACAGACTTCCTTCTGCTTGTTTTTATGCTTGGCTTCAGAGGAGTTTGTTTCAGGCAATGGGATACCTGAAAATATCCAGTGCTTTTTGAGAGAAGTGTAACAATGAAGAAGAGCTGTACATTTTTCTGAGTTAAATGTGCAATTCCTAAGTCTGTTTGTTAATGGTAGAGCATTACCCACTTTTGATTACCAAACCTCCTGTAACTTTCAGAATAACTCACAGCCAGGAGGGTGTCAGGCAGATCATCATTCTTTCCATTCTGAGGAGCTAAAGACTACAGGCAGTTGCAGAGCATTCATGCCTGTCTGTCAGGAAAGGTAGGCTGTCCAGCATGTCCCACACAACTGGAACCCCAGCCATAGCAATACAGAGATCCACTAGAATGCAGCACGGCTGCACCTTGTCACACAAACAGGGATTTCTGCTGCAATGGTCTCCGAACAGCCCAGGGCACAAGCATAAACCTGAGCCTTTTCCTACCGTGGGCTCTAGCACCAGCAAAAATGTAAGCCCTTAGAAGGACTCCACGGTCTTGGAACAAGTGAGAGCAAGAGAGTGATACTGGTAGAAAGGTATTTTAACAGACTTCACAAAAGACAAAGAGATTTTCCTCAGGCATTTGCAACTCCTCTGTCCTTCCGATATTTGAAGTGTATATATCCTAACTAGAGTTGTCCATGACCAGTTTCCTAACATGTTATATCTCTTATCCACCCTTATCATGAGGTTATTTTCTGTCTGTCTATGAATTAATTCCAATTTTACAGCACAGATTTCTTGGGAGAAAATACTCTGCTTTGGGGATGTTGCTGTTTGTTGTTTCTTTGTTCAGAGGTGTAAAATTGAAATTAACTCAGATATTCTTTGGGGGTTAATGCACCTTCTGACTGTCCCTGATCATAGCTGCAGCATAAGGGGTTTTTGTTTGTATTTTGCAGAGGAAGCTCTACAACCAGGCAATTGCCTACTCTTTATCTACATCTAATTCTAATGGTAGCTGGCTACTGAAGGCAAGGATTTCGGAGTTAGAAACAATTCCCTTTAAATAGAATATCTCTGGACAGTACCTTTGGTGGCTTATCCACTTGGAAGTTCGACTTGTTCCTATGATCCTTTCTCACTTGCCAGATGGATATTCCAGCTGATGACTATTTTAAATAGTCTTTCCAAACAAAAAGACTATCAAAACATATCAAATTACTAGATCAAGTTTGTCTTCAATTAATTAAATTTTTTCCTCACAAGGAATTTTTGCAAACATCTCTTATCTCTTGTGCCTTTCTGATTTATTTAGGTAAGAACTCTAGAGTAGAGTCATCATGCTTTGGGTTTTTTTTTTAATTAAAAAGACCAAAACAGCATTTTTTTTTTGGGACCCAGCAGAATGTATGCAATATTTAAATCCAGAAAATGCAAAACTAAAAGTATTAAATATATGGCCTTACATTTGTAATACTTGTTCTGGAAATGACATTTTGTTCCTACTGCCATTTAGCATCAACTTGAAAACAGTTCTTAAAAATTAATGGCTTATGCTAAATAGATACTGAAGGATCAGTGTCTAATTTTAGCTAGACTATATTATAATAAGAAATTACTTTTTCTCATATCATGTTTATATAGCATGACCAAGTTTAAATACCTGATTTAGTAAGGCCTTGAAATGTATAATATAGCTTCTTGAAGGAAGAGCAAAAAACCTTGTACTACTCACTGAAAACCCACACAGAAGTTTCCTTCAGTTTATTCAGCTGAGGAGCTGATAACTGCACTAATACAAGGGGGAAGTATATAAACAAAGCTGTGTCTTTTAATAGCTTTTTGCACTGGTATGTTTTAAAACAAATCCCTAGAACCTTTCAAGGCCCTTTCCCTTTCCCAGCTGAGTGGGTTTGCTGTATGGTTAATAAGACATGCAGGTTATAGTGTTTTCTAGTGTCTTGGAGGGGAAGGGATGTACACAACAGCACTGACAGCCCCTGTGGATCAGGACCCTGCTCCACGTCTCTTTCTGGAAGAGTTCACTAGACAGGGATGCTGCCAGCAGTGAGATCTCATTTCTGACAGAAGAGATGAGATCAGATGTAAAATCCAGTACTGTCTAACGGCACTGAAGGTTTCAGTATCTGCCCTCAGACTTTTCAAAAGGTCTCCTAGCATCAGATTCTTCTTTCTTCTAAACAGGTGGTTCTTGAAAGATGCTCTTGCTGTGGTAGTTCCCAGATAAAATGCTAAAGAGCTGGGGCATGGTTATCTGAGCCTGTATCAATAACCACTCCTTGCCAAGACGTCTAGACCATTCTTAAAGCCATTTTTGATCTTGTTAGCTTTAAGGTGCCTTGTAACATTACTATTTTTATGTACCACTGCACAGAGATTTTATCACAGATCATGTCTCTATTCAAATATAGGACAAAAAGATGATTTCTGCCCCAAGGAGATCACATCTGAATACGATAAAAAAAAAAAAGACTTACATATATGAATAGACTGCAAATGAAGTATTGGTGATCCTAGAAGCTTGTATTCATGCAGCAGTAGCAGCTTGATCACTGTTTTAGGAGGAGGAAGGAAATGTAGTTAATGCAAGTATTGTTTTCATATCTTTCTGCATTTTCCATGTGCATGTAACCCCACTTATAAGAAATGCATACTTTGTATGATAAGTTTTCTCACTGGCATGGTAACAACTTTCTTATTTAATTTTGTTCTTTAGCAAGGAAAAAATCATGGATTGCAGCAGAACTGATGCAAAACTCAATAAAGATAAGCACATCACTGTATGCATGAATAAACTTATTCAGTACCTATGATGTTTCATAATGACTGCAAGTGCAATTTTTGCTTCCTGAACAGCTTCCACAAAAAGTTTCATTGGATTTCCACTACAGTGTCAGTCAGTTCAGGCAAGTGACATTATCAGTCTCACAGTAATGTGAATGAGATTGCATGTGGTAATGTCAAACAGAAAATGTTGAAGTACTCAATTCAATCAGGTATAAACTGATTTTGAGAAAAATTACACTTGAACCAAAATTTATGTCTAGACATATAGACAAAAGTCTTTTTTTCTTTGATTTTTTCTTAAATCTTTTAAATTATTTCCGAATAGATTAAACATACAATAATTACAATGTTTATGTGTTATCCAGATTCGAAAGTGAGTAATATTGATGACCATGTCTAGCTCTTAACATTCTGGCTAATGCACATGTATTTATGGTATAACACTGTCATATGAATTCTGAAAAAATATTACTATCTTATTTTTTTGATTACTTTAAAAATTGACAGTAGTAGAGGTGCTTTTGAAAAATTCTAATTTTCAGAAAAATTCTGGAGCTCTAATACTTTTGAAAGCAAAAATTCCAACCAATAATAGAAGTAAAAGAACATGAGGAAAAAATTTGATTAGAGGCAACAAAATATCATCAAAATGATTCAATTGTATCTTGTTATCTTGATCAGTGTGAGAGAATAGTGTAGAGTTATTCATATGATTCACATTGGCAAGAACTTTTAGAACTCACATAAAGGATAATATACAATTCATTTTCTGAGCTCATCCAGAGTGACCAATGATGATGAATTCAAAAATAGGCATAAATTTTTTTTCAACCTATCATTCACAAAGAAAGCCTTTAAATATATATCACATGGTATTTGTCCCAGAAGAGCACACAACTTTTTTTTCATGCTCTGGGATGCTGGGGCAAGTGCAAAGAGCAGTAAAAATTGAGATATTTTCAAAGGAGATGTATAATATTGAAAAGGTACAAATTTTTCTTTTCAGGAAAAACCATATTAAATAACATGGCCTGAAAATTCTACCCAGAGAAATTAGTCAAAAAGTGATTTGTAGTTGAAAAAGAATTATATTAATTTTCNCTATTTGTATGAAACACAACAACAACAAAATCTTGTTTCACTACAAGCTCCAGCATACATTTAACTAGAATTATTGCTGGCACTCACATAGCATAGAAGATGTTATTTTTCTTTTGCTGTCCTTTTGGTAAACTACTATCCACAGAAGTCACACCATGCACATTCAGACAGCAGACATAGGTAAATCAATTTAAGCAGTTTTGATGGGAAATGACAGGGGAGAAATAAGGAAAATATATATATATACTTTAGACTCCCTTCTGCACAGAGAATTTTGAAGAATTTCTTACAAAAAAACAACAGTGGACACCAAAGATCTCTGTCCATCCTCATGGACCAATTTTACTCTCAAATGTTAAATACCCTAAATGAAAGGAAAAGCAGAACAAGGACAGGAAAGTCATAAACCCTAAATTAATTGAGATTGCTATTAGCACTGTTTGTCCCCCCATTCCCAGAAGTGGGAACATTTTTTAATCCTTTTTAAGGATGAACTCATGCGGATCTAATGATGCTGATTCACAGGCACACTGAGGTAATGCACTTCAGATAAGAAGGACATTGCATCATTTCAGCAGGTCTCAAAACCTAAGTATTAGAGGGAATTTCACCATGGCATCAGCTTTTACTGTAATCAAAGACTCCAAGGTATGATTACAGCCAGGCAGGTCACACAGTGGGATAGACTCACTGAGGCAGTAAGATGGTCCCAATCTAAAGAACATAAGGCAGGAGACAGAAGACAATTCTCTTATTGAATAATAGCACATAATGTTGTATTATGTCTTAAAAAATCAATTTAAGTTATGTTCCACCCAACTGCTTCTTGTTAAGGGCAAAAAACCTCACATGAGGGCTGCTCATACTTTTATCAAAGTTAAACACTGTGGAAAGAGGCTGCAAAATGAGATTTTTGCTTGCAGGATAGGATAAGTATCAATTAACTGAAGTGTGCAAATGAAGTGCATTGTTTTAAAACCTCTGCCTTTTTTTGTGCTATGTTTCATGTTTGGAAGGAAACAAGAATTCCCATGGTTCTCATGCTTATTTGTAAAAAATGAACTCAGGAAGAGAATATGACATATAAATATATGCCTCTTTCCTGGAGGAGAGCAAAGGTAGCTCCTGGAGTTATTATGTACTTATCTTTTTTACAGAAGCCTGACCCAGAGCTGCCACAAGCTGCTTCAACCAAGGGATGCTGCCCCCCTCTCCCAAGGGATACAGAGTGTGAAATGGAGAGTAGGGTACACAGTTGTTGTGAAACATAAGTAGTACTTCACCTAGAAGTTAGGAAAAGCACCTAAAACCTGAAGGTAGTAAGATCTGGGTCATCCCTTCCTCCCTGTGGGCACCCCTGCAGGCCAGGCTCCCCATCCCTGAACTCCAGCCCCCCTGCACCCCAGCTGTAGCAGTCAGAGGCACAGTCACGTCCCCACCGCCCAGGCAGAGGCACCACTGCTGGGCCAAGGCACAGGCAGCTTGTTTGCAAGAAAGGTTAGCATGATGTTTCTCAAACACCACTCTCTCTCCTTTTATGGATTTTTTAAAATCACATAAAAACATGAAATACTCAAACACTTGATTCTTCTTCTTTAAGGAAAACACCATAAAATTTGACTGACCTGCTCACTAGAGATGTAAGATTATTGCTTGAGTGCTTGAGTGCTTTTTTTTTTTTCTGGACAAGTGCCTATTTTCCCCCCGGAGATGGATGCTGGATAAATCATGAGGAATTACAGCCAAGATTTCGTAACATGTAGTAGTCTTACTCTTGTTGAAATGTCCTAAAAATCCTGTGGATTTTCCATGCAGTGGCTGAGCACACACGCCCCTCGAGCATGACGTAGCCCACAGGCTCAGAGTACTCAAGCACTGTGGTCCCACAGGAAGTCTGAGACATTTTCAGCAGTGTTGGGCTTGCTCTGTAGTTCTGTACAACACTGGTTTGCATTTCATAGCCATGTTGAGGGGACTACCTATTCTTCTGGATTACCATGTCTTCAAAACCAGCATGTTGAAAGGCTTTAAGCAGGACACTGACATAAATTCCAGCCTGTTGAAATATTTCTAACAATATTCAGGGAGATAGATAGAAGACTTTCTGTGCATTATTTATATAGACATGAGTAAAATCTGAACCCATTCTTCTTTAGTTGCTGGTTTTGCTTCCGTGAGTCCTACACATGCTATCCCATCATTTTTACTGGGCCAGCTCTTGCACTAACATGTATATGAAGTCTGCTGTTGTGATTTGTGAGTGGTTGGACCTTGTGTTTCCTCTTCGCTGATTATCCCACACACTTCAGAGTGCTCCCAGAATATTGGATAGGAGGTTTTGTTTACACCCTCTTTTGGCACTCAGGAGCCCTTTCCTAGATGATCGAGAGTTTTGTTTTTTGTAAGTTACTTTCTCACTGTCTGTGAATAGAGAACTGCCCATCACCCAAATCTTTAGGGTGATTCCAGCCTCAGTGAAGAGCCCAGAGAGTTTCTGAACACTGCAACACCAAGATTTGCTCCTTCTTGCTGCAAAGGTTCATCTCTACTATTAGTTCTGTAAGTAGGCCAATGAATAATTTCTTTTTGCCTGTTTGTAGATGAAATCCATATCTATGGAAAGAAAAAGCTTCATATGTTTTTACCTGAGAGAAATTTTCATTTATTTTACCCTGAAAATGAAAAATCAGCTCTCACAACTTTTCCCCAAACCTTTTTTTTTAATTTCCTCAAGAAAAGCTCTGTTGTATCTGTTTTCTAACTTTATCTTCATGACAGTTGTCTATAAGAAGAAACTGGCCTGCTTATTTAAACTCAGTCATTGTATACAAAATGAAAGCTTTTATTGTATCACATTACATATATGGTGAGGTAGGAGTGAGAGTGTATAAAAGAAGTCCAGTCTCTACATTTGTTCATTCATTGCATCACCATATTTAGTTGCCTATTCACATGAAACAACAACGCTTTTGTATAAATCCGGTTTAAAATCTAGTCTACTATACCATGCTTTTTCTACAGTCTACTTCATTTTAATTTTCCTAATGCTTTCTTTACACTTTGCAGACATATGAACCATCTTACCCTTTTACTGAATATCTGTTTGTGAGAGGGAAGAAGGGCTAATAATATATGAACAGAAACGTGTATGGGTGTCACCCGCCGAGGACTGGCAGAAGTGACATGTTTAATGCCACTCAGCTTTATTTGTCATTAGTGTGCCAAGGGGTCTCTTCTGTACACACTGAACCTTACAGTATTAATGTATTTATCTAAGTGGCTTGTATGGCAGAGAGTGACACAGTGGTATGTACTGGTGCTAAAGGTGGACAGACTCTATGTCTATGCCTAGTTAGAAGGGATTTTGAAAGTTTCTCCTTTTATCATTGGAAGAAAGTTTACTTAAAAATAAAAGTCTTGACAATAACTGAAATAGGTTTCCTATCAAATGACTCTGTAACACAAGGAGAGTTGCTAAATGAAAAAACACAGTGAAATAATGACCTGTTTAATATTCCTAATGCTAAATTATGAGCTTAAAGTAAAAAGTAGAGTTGCTTACACAGCTCTCTTGCCTTCTCTGTATTTTTCCTTGTAAAGCATTTGCCTCAGACTTTCCCCAGGCCTACCCTGCCTGCCTTTCTCCTATAAGTTTTGAAGTAAAAGAAATAACCCTACCTCAGAGAGGGCTGCAGAGTCCAGAAGGTTAATCTGGCAGAGATTGTCCTCAGGGACATATCTTCCAGTTTTTAAAGCTATTTCCAGATTAAATGAGCATCTCAAGCTGCCTCTTTTCTGCAGCATTACCGAAGC
Organism: Erpornis zantholeuca; assembly: GCA_013400515.1. Lineage (NCBI taxonomy): Eukaryota > Metazoa > Chordata > Aves > Passeriformes > Timaliidae > Erpornis > Erpornis zantholeuca. The sequence goes on from VZTN01028507.1 coordinate 86,905, forward strand.
CTTTCAGCTACCCCAATTAGCATCATTAAATCTGCAGCAGGTTGTCTGACATCTGAGTTGCCTCATGTGCTTTGGTATCAGAAAACTGTCACAAATTGACTCCAAAAGAAATTACTTTTAGTTGTTTTTTTGTTTGTTTGTTTCAATGGGAGCAGCCTCTTGCCTCTGGATATTGCTTGCTATGCTGCAAACCCTCCAGCTCCTCTCTGTCATCTTTTCTCTGAAAATCAGCTTTTGGCCTGCTGGATCAGAAGCTGAGTGGGTGTAAATCAGTGGCAGTGGCTGGAGCTGAGCCAGCAGTACTAGGCAGGACCCCTCGTGGAGGCAGAGGCATTCACCCATGACACGAGGCCAGAGCTCAGCCAGCAGCACTCCAAGGAACAGCTTCTCCCTCTTTGTGTTTTCTTCCCTGTCTGCTTGCTTTTATTGGAGCATCTTACTGTGTATGTAACCACATAGATGTATTTGTACCTTAAGTACACGAATGACTTAAAACAAGAAAAAAACTCCCAAATATTTATATAAAAACATAATTTGAGTATACTCTAAGGAATATGAGAGAAAAATGTCCAAAAGAGCATTCATGTATACTAGTGTGTGTGCACTAGAGATGTGCACACACACATCTGTGCACAGGATTCCTAAATTGGTAAGTGATGTCTCCGCACAATTTCATGTGTCTCGATATGGCAAAACATGATATAGTAAGCAAATATGCAGCATAAAACTTCATATAGATGTTAAAGGATCCTGTCAGACTAGAGAAAAAGCTTAGATTTCTGTTAGTGCTGAGCTGAGGGGAGCAGTGGACCTGAGGAGCAGATGCTGCTGGGGCAGGGACTGACAGCCCTGAGGTTAGCTGAAATGGGCTCCAGGCCCATGGGCAGGGTGAGGGGAGTCTGGCTGGGGCTAGTTACATTTCTTGGCACCTTCAGGAGCCTGAGCATATGCAGATTTGAGCAATTATCCAAGCAAAATGTAATAGGAATCTTAGCTGTGGTTTGAATTAAACCAGTAAATACTGAGCTTTTAAATTACCCTTAGAAAGGCATGTTGAGAGTGGGCTTTTCAGGTGACCATCCTAAACATCTTGCACACATACATGCTTGAAAGCAGACAATTTTAATTATATTTTTGCAGTAGTCCTGCTGTCTGAGTAATCATAAACTCTGATGTTTCTCATCAGCTGTGCTTTGTTAGAAATGAAACATCTCAGTGTGACAGCAAAAAGATTTCATGAGTGCACCCGTCAGATCCTGGAAGTGAGAAAGCTGGTGCACTGGATTATAAAAGTGTTCTCACTACACAAGCATTCACCCCTTGCGATTAAATGCATTTCACAGTGAAGGGAAACACGTCATCTGGCTCCCCTGGTTGTGACTGGGTGGGTGAATTAAAGCAAACCAGGGGGGTTTCTGTACTCAGACAAAGGTAGTGTCTTTAAGTAAGCCTGAAATTACTGGTACAGCAACTGTCATGGCCCCTCAGAAAGGGAAAAATCATTTTGCTCAGATCCTGAAATTCCAAGACAACCTGTATCCTGTGTGAGCCTACACAGCTCTTCACCTCTTCTTCCAAAATTAATGAAATGCAGCTTTTCCCCCCACATTTCTTTAAAAAAGCTTCCAAAGTTAAGAATTTTGTGTTATATTTTGAGTCCCTAAAGTGCTAACAATTGGGCTGTCACTGCATTGAAAGGGGCAGAAGACAGACAAGAGGTGTGTCCTTTCTTCTGCCTCCTTGTGTGGAGTGAAGACCCAAGGCCAAGAAGATCAGAGAGTGCAGAGGTGAACTTCAGCCACCACACTCCTACCCCAGTGAGATCACAGCCTGCAGCCCTGTGCCTGATGGGCAGGCACACACCAGCAGCAGAAAGAGAGTAAAATGGTAGCAAAATCCTCCCCAGTTTACATTTATTTGGGCTTTCTTGACTGTGCAAGAAAGTGCATGAATAACATGAGGGAAAAAAATGAAAGTATGAACCCAAATTTTATAGTTCTGTCTCCTTTTTGGAAGTTGCAAGAGAAAAATTGGGTAGTCTGCAACCCACAAAATAGTATTTTTTAAGCTGTTTGATGAAGGAAATCGATAATCCTTGATTATGTGGGGGAGGGGCAGGGGGAAGGATGGATGATTCCCTGATTAAAAAGGTCTAAATCTACAGGATTAAAGTTTTCAAGGAGATGCTTATAGCTTATTTCCAGCTACAGAGTTTTTAGCAAAGCCTGCCCCAAGTTAGTGTGAATGCAAAGCAACAATAGCTCAGAAGCTTCATATTCTCTCGCTAATAACAATGTTATGTTTCGGAAACTCTAATTTTTTGACATTCAGATTCTGCTCTGGAAGCATAAATTATGTTAAGGAAAAAATTACTCCTGATAATAATTTTACTGAGATCAACAGAAGCATGTCCTAAAAAAATTCTACTTAGCCTTAAATAAAGGTTGGAAAAATAGACTCTAAATCTAGTTTTTATCTTGCAGATAATATTTGGAAGAGTATTGCACACACCTCTTTTTTCCTTGACATAGACAATTTAGTCATAAATCAAGTACTGTGTCCAAGTATTTATTCTTAGTCTAATGGCAATTTCCTTACCATCCTGTTACACTGCTTTTGAAGTTAGCCTGACCTATAAAAAATTTATTTCCTAAAGCATAATGAAAATATTTAAAAATCTCCTTTTTTGTGGGATACTTTTAAACAGAAGGAAGCACTTGCTTCCCTGAGTCCATGTTTTATTTCTTTTTTTTTGTCTATGGATTTTAATTTAAAGCATGCACTAGTATTTTTCTTGGCTCACTCTGCTAGACCCAACTGTAACATCATTTTCCAAAATGCCCACACAGTGAAATCTACTCTGCCATAAAAGATTTAATTTAAGTAAAGTTGATCTTAACATCAGATTTAAGGGTTTGGTTTAAATTTATAAACACAAGGAAATTCCAGGCACAGTAAATTAAAGATTAAAAAAGGTCATTCATTCTTTAATTGAGAAAGATTATAGTGATATCTGCCTATTTATTTATTCCATCAATCCCTAGCTCAGAATTTTCTTCCTTGATCTCAGACAAGCAGCCGCTGTGTTGTCAAAGACACTTTTGTGTAAATTAACAATTTTTGTGAATTTCTTTTTTTAATAGAAAAAAAGCAGCATTTGAATTCAAGAAATTCTGAAGGTCTCCTGATATACTTTAGTAACCAAACAAACAGCGATTGAAATCTGACACTGTCAGTGTGCTTTAAAGACAAATTTACTGACAAGACAGTAACAAATAATAAATTATAAACCCCCAAAGGAGGGCATGATCAACTTCCCTGGCGGCTCCGGCTGGAGCAGGACTTGCCGAACCAGGCTCCCGAGTGGGTGCAGGCTCTCGTGCCTAGGCTTTCCTAGGAGGCTTCAGTTCACAAATCATTTGCGTATAGACTGCAAAGCCTCCCAGGGAGCTACTGCAATCTCATGGGTCAACACAGACCAGCGGGGGCTCTTTTTGAAGTAAAAAGTTGCACAGAAGATGAGGGACAGTTTTTAATTCCACGTCTAGATTAATAGATAGATAGATAGATAGATAGATAGATAGATAGATAGATAGAGGATAGAGTGTGATTCCCCAAGGCTCCTGGATAACCTGCATATTGACTAATTTTAAAAGTTTGCTGAAATATTCACTTTCTGCACGCACATTGAAAATTAAATCGCATAACATATGCATGCTATACGCTTCATACATCAAAACACAAACACAGACAGTTTGGCAGAAAGAAAAGTAGTGTTAATGAAGCAGTTAGATGTATAATAAAGAATTTATTTGAAACGTTATTGTCATACCAGGTTTTATTCTGGGAGAATGTTGCATGCTTTGAAATCACAGGTCTGGTGAATCTGTAATGGCAAGGCTGACAGACACATTAGCACTCCCTGTTCAGAAACCATGGTGATGGTCACCTTATACATCTGAAAAGTAAATACCCGATATTGCAGTAGCAATATCTAGACTTCCAAAATAAACGGGTGACATGGGATAATTGGTTAATCAAGGTTTTGGAAAGGTAAGGATTTTTTAATAGGTATGTGTTTATGCGGAATTGGAAGCTTTGAAACTTTAAAGGTTTTAAAGATTTGAGGGATGGAGAACTAAGGGGAGAAAAATAATGGTATTATGCCTATAATAATTAAAAATAAGGAGAAGAACAAATAAGTAATTCTATGTCAATCAACTTCCTTTTGCTGAGGAACACAATACTCAGGTGCTTATGCTAAACAAACTAAACCTTTATAAAAGCGTATTATGGGCCAATTCTTCTAGAAACAGCCGCAGTTTTACTACAAGTTCATTAAAAAAATAAGTTAATGAGTTTGAAGCAGTTTCTTTAGCTTTTTCTCAGAATAGGGAGTGAAATTTGAGTTACAAGCTCGAAAAGAATTCTAGCACATAGAAGTCTATAATGGTTGCTAATTTTTATATCCATTTGGTTAGATTTTCTAGCATTGAACCTTTCCCATCTGTGACCTTAGCAAAGCTGGTGTTCTTTCTCAGACAGACAGAACACAGTATGGCAACTCGAAACCTGGGTGCCTTTGCTGAACTGTGAATGAATAACACGTCACACCACAGTTTCAAGACAGCGGATAAGACGTAGAGTGGATTAAATCCCCAGGAACGATTTCCCACAACAATTTTGCCAGTGTCTTTCTGTGCAGGCCAGGCAGGGGAGCGCTGGGAGGAGGACGGAGCTGCCGGCGCTGCCCCCGGCGCTGCCTGCCCCGAGCCGGGGATGCAGGAGGGTCCGGTCTCGCTGCCGAGGTGCCCGGCCGCATTCCCAGCCTCCGTGCAATGCTCCATGACAACAAGGTGAGACGGCAGAGGTTACCCGAACAGCTGCTTCCTAAGCCAGAAATTCCAGGCATTGAAAACCATCTGTCTATACATTCACAAATGTATATAAGGGCAATCTATCAGGCTGCGGCACTGCAGCTGCCACTCCATCAGGCCTGCTTCCTTTCTCCAGGCTGAACAATAAGAGCTAGTTCTTCACTTTGTGTCACACAGAATGGCTGATTTGATTAAGTCCCCAACTCTCATTATGCTAGGTAGGGGTGTAGAATTTCAATGATAATCCATAATGCATGACCAGTTTGTCGCCATGGTAACATAAATTCAAGGTTACTAGCTCAGACGCATAATTGGGTGTGCATTGAGTGCTGAAGAAGGGCTGTTAAAATTCTTGTCATAGAAGAGTAGCATCCATCATACTGTCTGAAATTGCAAAGTACTCATAATCAGAAAGAAAAATCCTTGGAGAAAAATGTTAATAAAATAACGATTACATCTAATATAATTGTTTAAGTTTAAAAAACCAAAGTGGTTAAAGTATTTTAGTTAATAAGAATGGAAAAGGCAACTCATTAACTGCAGAAGACTTCGTTTGAACATTCCCTACTCCCCAATATTTGCATTGTAAGATGGACCCAGAGCGGTTCAGCTCTGAAGCTGACTGATTAGCTCAGAATCTAATCCATATGATACAGTAAAAGATGACGCTTCGCACGCGGACGGCACAGTCTTATAGGCATCGTTTGTCCAGTTTGATCTTTTGTGGGTAAACATATCTTCAAAATTAGCTGCACTAAAGATGAGAGGACTATTGCATGCTGATTTTTTAAATTTTTTCAGATGTTGCCCTGAATAATTGCACTGTACAGCAGCCATTTTAACTATCTAAGATGAAATAGGTAAGGTCAAATAGAACAGATGGAAACAAGACATTTAAAATCAGACTGAGAAAAGCCCTAGCATGTATATAGTAGGTAGTGATCTTACTCCAGCAGATGGATGGAATAGATGACCTAGAAAGGCTTCTCTTTTTTTTTTTTTTTACCCTCTGTCTCATTTCTATGCATTTGTGACTGCAACATACCTGAAACCTGGCATTCAGTATATTAATGTAGTGTGGGGAGGGGATTGGGTTTTCTTTTTTAAAAATATTCTGGTGTACATCTCTCCTGTATTCCTATATTATTAGCAAGATTGATGTGATGTTTGCATTACTTATTCCCCAACAAGCCTTATTTCGATGACCATCTTTGATAGCAAGGAAGAATAGGCAAATCAGATTTTACGTGAGCATTTCCAATATGTCAGGGGCTTAAACCTAGCATGTCACTACAGGAAGAAAGATCATTACTAAATGAATATTTTCCTGAGCTCCAACCTCATTTTCCTTGATATTGTCTGACTTGTATGTATGTGTTTTATAGCCTTGGCAAATTCTAGCTGAGATGCTTCAGCATATGGTTTTATTTATTAGGATTTTTAGTAGAATTGGACATTATTTCAATGTATGTTTCTGTAACAATTTTAGAAGAATTTCTTCAAAGGAATAAAACCTCAGTTTATGCCTTTTGAGTTAAATCTGTCCCTTGTTTCTGGAACTGAGCTTTTATCTAATTCTCCTGGAGATTTGTTGGGTGAACTGCTTAAAAATAACAATAGAAAATTCCCAATATATGGAAGTGGAAAGGCTAAGGAAAAGGTTATTCCAGAATGAATTTTCTGAAAATATTAAACTAATCTATTTGGGCTTTCCAGATTTCAGATTACACTGTTTTCTAATCTACCCTGCATTTATATTTTGAAAACAGAAATTTTAGGCAAATTAACGTAAACGTAATTCAAATACAGTGAATTTAAAAAAATTTTGTGAAGTGCAATTGGTATTGGCTATTTTTATACTTTTCACGTTTATTTCTTAGAAGATTATATTTTGAGAACTGACAGTTTTCATGAACAAAATTGCATTTTTATAAGGTTAGAAAATATGGATGCTAACCTGTAATTTTTAAGAATTAATTTTTGCAGTGAACCATGCAGCTCTTTTTGTGAACAACTGAGTCCAAGCCATGCTTTCTCGTCACCATTTTAAAATTGTTCAGATCTGCAACTAATTTCCATTACAGAAAAATGTGCTGGATCATAAGCCTATATGCACCTTGTAGGCAGCCGGATTTTTCACATGAGTGAGAAACGGCAAGATGAGATGCTACAGTAATGGAGGCTGTGGTTGTAGCATACTGAATTTATTTTAGTCTGTGTGTAAGACCTAGTCTTGTACATAAACACATATATTACTGTTCAATATCAAGATAGGACTCCGTGTTCAATGTTGTGTTTTATTTCAACACAGCCTGGCTTAATATGAAGCTTGCAAATATCGCATCTGGAGGTGTATTCTCTTCTTGATGTGCACATGTAATTCCAATTAACATTAAGAATGTTAATGAGAATATGCCCCTCTAGGGGCTGGAGAGGGGGAGGTGAGGGAGCAGGTTTGTAGTTCTGATTTAAATAACAAGTGACTTTTGTGGAGAATACCAGCATGTGGTCTCATGCACTTATATTGTGGAAATGCAGTGGCTCTGAATGAGAGTGCAGGATTTAAACATTGATGCTCAGTGATGCTTAGCCAAGTGAACCCGTTGTTGGGGGCAAATATTAAATCCCAATGTGCCTTCTCCAGGAAGGAATATTTGTAAAAATGCTTACTTCTGTATTTGTCCACAGGCATAAAATGCTCCACTGTGAGAGACTGGGCTGTGGTTTTGTGATTTCATTTTGTTTTAAAGACTAGCTTAGTTTGAAGAAAGGAACCATTTAATTACTTCTTGTTTCTCAAGTATGCAGAATGTATAGGAGAGCTTTCAAAGCCTTAAACAGCAATGTGCTCCTATGCTTTGATTAATATATGTGTTGTTCTTTTAATGCTACAAGGAAGAAGTACATTTAATATCAGAATTCAAAATAACAACATCTATGTTAAAGCGGTTATTAAATCATTATCTTTTCTTTGAAAGTGTGATGTCACAAGTGATATTTTAAGAAATTCTGTGTAAACAAAGAGCAAGAATAACTATGGCACTTCTATTTCTGAAAGTGGATGATAACAGACTGTTAGGTGGTTTTAAGGCAAGAAGGTATGCAATATATATCTTATAGTTGCAAGAAAATGTGCTTAATAAATTAAATGGAATTATAATTTCATTTCAATAGATAAAAAGAGACAGTGTTTATGTGTAGAATATCTTTTCCTATGTTTTTTGCCAGAGGACATAACCATAGTACAACAAACAAGGATAACATGCAAAATGGTTGAGAAAGAAAAATAGAAATAAGAAAGATAAAATTTTTACTGTCCTAAGAGATTTTTTCTCTTTTCAATATTTTTTGATAATGATTATTGCAAGACATAAAAATGACCAAGATATAAAAAGATATATTACTGTTTAATGTGCCATATAACTCTTTTGTTATCAGTGACAGAAAAAAACACCCCAAACAATATAATTTATCTGTTTTGTCAATTCTTGCTGCATAAACTTTCTGCATGCCTTTTCAATTTACACATAGAGAAGTGGTGTTCATTTCATTGATCTGACATGTCACATTTCATTGTGTTGATTTCAATGTAAGTGCTATTGCAGGATGGACAGCGTGCAGCCAGCAGGATACATTAAAAATGTAAAGTGAAAATGTGAGTTTTGTAGACGTCTTTTACTGTGACATTTTTTAGGTCAAGCAGTTGAAAAACCATTATCTGAATATTTGTCTTGTACACATTATTTGTTGAGTATGGTATTTGTAAAATGTATATTTTGTAAGTACACAGTGGTATATTTGAAATGGTAAAATACCATGTACCCTCATTTTTTACTTTTACAGGGGCTGATCATATAATCTTGCCTGCACAGGTAACCCAAGGCTTTTAATAAGTCTATTATAGACAATAAGAATTGTCCTTGTGTTTAGAAAGTTATCATCTAAGGCTTAGATTTGTCCTTCTCCCACATTGTTCAGTAGTCCTGTGTGAAATTTTGAGGGTTTTATGAAAAAATTATTTTGCCCTGACTGGTGTCAATGATGCCTCATTCCCATCTCTCAGTGTGGAAAGACTACATATATACAAGAAGAGGTGGGAATTTTAAGAAGGCATGATGGGAAAATCAGAATTATTGCCAGCAGATATAGGTGAGTGAATATGTTTAGGAAAAACAAGGCCAGAACATTTTTTTTAATCAGAGGCATTCACCCCCCATTAATCAAATTATTCAGGTCTAAAAAAGGACAGTGTTCACCTGCAATACTTCCATGTATTTATCTCATTCTTCATTTTGAAGAAAAAATCAGTCATTAAATCAGAATAAAGACATCAAAAGCAAATTAACAGATTAAAAGGATTATTACACATGGACGACATGGTGACCAAAACACCAAGTCTAAGAGGTGGTTAAATGTGTGTCCACCCCATATTGAGAGGGCACACACTTGAGCAGCAAGAACCAGGGAACAGGCTGCTCCCAGTTCTAATGCTGCAAATCCAAGGAAATTTCATTAGACTCTAGAGAATAATTACAGAAAAGAACAGAATTTGTCTGTCTGGTTCTATCAGTCACATTAACTTGATTTCATTAGATATAAAGATTACTAAAGCCATATCTTCCAGAAAAGCAGAAACGTTCTCAGAAAAGCACTGCTTGTGAAAAGAAGTGTTTAAATATCAAGACAAAGGACAAGTTTCCTGTTAAACTTTGAGCAGTTCTTTCTTCCAGTGCCAATTCCTGAAAACACACACATAAATTGGTCTTTCACCACATTGCAGAGACTAAAAAAATTAAGAAAAATATTATGGAAGTAAATACGGAAACATACAAAATAGTGCACTAGAGTTTCCTTTAATTCAAAAACAAAACCCTGAGGACAACAGATTTTATATTAATCAGGTGCAGTTGGAATTAGCAAAAAAAAAAAAAGAAAACCAAAAAGAAAATGTCGTGGCACATTTACAAATTACATGGCCTCTTGGACTGCATATAAGAAAACAGACCTATAGATGTGATGATGCTTTTGCTGTTGGCTTACCTCAGACCTGACTGTTGGGTTATTGCTTTTCTAGATCTGTGTTGCTGTTTCACAATGCTCTCTAATGAAGAAGAAACTGCTGAATGAGAAAAGTGCCTGACAAGGATGAAATTCTCTGGCCTGTGGTCTGTAAAGGTCATGTTGGCTGGTCATAATCTATCAAAACAGTAAATGTAATACACATTCTTTAGGTGTTTCAAGGCTCAGTAGCAATGTGATTTCCAAAAATTTACAGTGGTACCTTGTGTGCAGAGAAATTATCACAACTCCTCATAATATTGAATTTGTCTTGAGGTGACCGAAATGGGTCAGTAAGTTAAATATTATATCCACAGAAGCTCTGGGAAAAAGGAAAAAAAAAGAGAGAATAATTGTTTCTGCTCTTAAAGGCAGCACTAGTAGCCTATCTTTGCTCTTTGGGTGGTCAGGAAGAGAGGAAAGGATCTTCTTATTTCGTTTAAAACTTCCCAAAGTGTATTCTAAGTTTAAAATCAGTGAGTTATTCACCGGGAGTGCTAATGGCATTGAAACAGTCTTGTATTTGATCCCCTCTATGGTCCTTTGATGCTGCTAGTGGTGGCATTTAGGAAAAGAAACCTGAGCCTAAAATAGATTTCCTATCACAACTGCATCCCTATCAGTTCAACTTCTTCTGTTAAGAATGTGATTTATTTTTAAACATTGGGCTCAGGCCATTTGAACCTTTGGTGTAGGTAGAATCATACCATTTTATGCATGTTAATACCAGTATAGCTTGTTCATTTCCCTTTCTGCACTGGAATCAACTACCCTGATATAATCACTTTATATCAGTATAGCTGAGCTTGAAAAGGGGAAGATGGGATGTGAGTTGCAGTTTTACTACTTTAAATGAACCAGAATATTTAAAGCAATACAAACCTTATGTTTAGACTTCAGGCCTTGGAGAATTATGGATATGAGTCATTGACTGTCTTTTGCACAAATTGTTCCAGGAACAAACTCCAGTCCTTGTCCAAACCCCTAATTAATGAAAACCAGCTAACCCTGATTATCATGTAGGGCACAGTAAGTGTGTTGAAGGGATTCTACTCAGATTTTAGCTGATGCGACTGAGAACCTATAACCTTGTTTTCCCCTTGCCAAGCTCAAGCAAAGGTGTTTCATCATAATGGGAGTTATTCCCAAGTCAATTTTCACAGGTTTTTGCTCTATCTCCTTTCAATCCATCTGATCACAGTTAGCTTTAACAATGAGGAAGACAAGAGACTTTGGTTTACTGTAAGTACATTTTTTTTATCTTCTGACTCAGAAGTGACTGAAAATGTTTTACCCTGACTTCACAAAAATCAAGTAAGTTCTACAGAGAACAGGCAAGGAGATGTTAGACCAGGGAGACAGACAATTTAAAAGTTTTGCACATAACAGGATGAAATTAAAGTGAAATAAAAATAATAACAACACAGCATTTAAATAACAATAAATATCCCAAAGCACTTCACAAGTAGGTCAATATCATGACAAGCATTTTATTGCTGCTTATTTTAGTGGAAATGGTTTAAGAATTAAAAACAATTTAACCCAGTCTCCCTCTCTTTGTGGCAGTTCCACAAAAGTGACAGTTTCTATAGAGCATCCTGCTGCTGAACACTCAGGCAGGAAAAGCCTGGCCAATGCTGAATTACATCTCCAGGTGCACAGAAATATTAGTGTTATTTTCAGTTTGGTTTATGTTGGGTTTTAGGGTATTTTTTAATAACGTAAACATTGGAAACCGGAATAAAATGCAGATTGGTTACCAGAATGCAGCTTATTTATATCATTAAGTCATTTCAAGATCTAGATGCAGCATTCATGTGTCCTTGAAGCTGCAAGATGTGGGGATGGGAGGGGTGGGTATGTGCACTCTGCAGGACTCAAACATTAATCTAAGAAATCATATAGGGAAAAGAAAGCCAGTTTTCATACCACCAGTATTCCTATCCTAACAAGAGCTTTCATTAGATGATATTTAAATCAGATAATTACCTTTCTAGCTGACATTATCCATAGGAAATCACAATTTCACTATGCCAAAAAGAAGCTAAGTGGCTAACTCTCTTGCACTCCATACCTTTCAAATGATTTTTCAACTGATAATTTAAGGCAAAATATTCTCCCCAGTCCCCATTCAAGAGTGCATTTCTGTGTGGATGAAATCCTTCCTTTGTTTTCATTCAATTCTCCTGAAAATGGATAAAATTATATCCTCTAAAAAGCTGTTTAACAGCAAATCTTTTGCTTTTATGTATTCCCTGGGTCTCAAAAGGATTAAATTCATAGAACTCATCTTCACCTTGGAGTTACACACTATGAAGTATTTGTTTCACTCATTTCCCTCTGAAAATTCACTGGCTGGAACCAACTTTTCCCACTCTGCCTGAGGACCAGAACACTTTTGGGGGCGCAGGTGTCCCACTCTGACATGCAGGTATTGCAATGCATGGCATTGTGGGCACCACAGGCCTTCTCTGCCAACCTCTTCCTCAGAATTTGGGCTCCAGAACCTCCATTTTGTCTATATTCCCAGCTTCTTTTCCAGTTCAGTCCTGTCTGTCCTCCCCTCCAGCACTTCAGCTCCAAGATTCTCAAGCACAGAATATAATTCCTAGGAGATCTCAGAACATAAAGGAAAACAAGCTTTGTCTTTAGGGAGACTGGCACTAGTAGAGAGTGTAGCTGCTCTGTCCCTTGTAAGGTCTTTGGGGCACTTTGGGGGTTATTGGGAGGTTGAATTAAATACTGAGGGAAGGGATTTGTTGTTTGAGTTCGATTTATTATTTAGACAAGCACCAGTTTCAGTGAACAATAAAGCATCTATTAGAGAAAATTATTAGATGTCTCTCTACTATGACAGATACAACTTTTTGGACCAATAGGAAACTGACACATATACTGCTTTACTGATTTATCAATTTAACTTTATTTTACTGTAATGCAGTAATTTTTAACCAGTGTTTTAATTTGCACATTTTCACATATTTCTTATTAATTTTTAACTTATTTTATAAAATTACATTTCAATTTTTATTTTTTTAAACTTTGCTTACTTAAAACACTTTTTATCTTTAACTTACAAAACTACAAGCTTATTACTCTTTATTTATTGTCTGTATATACTACTTATTTTATTAATCTAAGATCCACTCAGGACTTTAGGTTAAACTTATTAAATTTTGTGTAAATTTTTATTTTTTGATTTCTTACAGGGCAGGAACCAGAACTATTGAATTGCAGTTACCCAATGTGGAACACTTGTCCACTGCAGAACCTCAAAATTCTATTAAAAGTAAGAGCATATTAATGACATTGTTTGTGCTTGTGTGTTCCTGTGACTAAGCTTAGAGTATTTAGCCATTGGATTTGCAAGTATCATTTCTCTCCTGCTCTAGCATTTGTTATCCCAGAAATATCACCCCATAACCTTCATAACCAGGCTGATCCCACGGATGGACCAGGTTAAGGGTGTCTCTCTTCTTTCCTGATTGTCACTACGCTGCTTGGCTCTAGGGCACATTTTACTTCCACCAGCAAAGAATATTTGACTTTTCTTCAGGTTTGGCCAGAAGGTCTTCAAGGGAACTGCTGGTTTAATATGTAATGAACATATGTGGGTTAGTTTGGTGCACATCTGATTTGCTTGCTACAAAAGCAGTGCTCATGCTGACAGAAACTGAAATAATGCAGGGTTAAGAGCCTGAGGTGTAAACTTTCCTCCGTTTGTCCTTTTCCCTTTACATCATCCACTGTGTAACTCAATTTTAAAAGGATGCTGTTCAAAAAACTAAGTACAGTATAAAACAGAGAATCTGACTTATATCTGCTTTTAGCCAAAAAAAATGCACAAGGAATTTTCAAAAGCATAAAAGCCATGAAGATGTGTCCCGAGAAACCTAAAATTGGATAAGCACACTAGCTACTTACCAGATTAAAGCCTGTATACCATTTACTGTCAATTGAATGTCTTGATGTGAGAAGAGTATTGAACCAGTTGACATTTAGAGGCCCCTTCCAGTTCAGATTTTTCTATGATTCTATAATTGGGCTAAAAGTCATGAAGAGGCTGGGTTTATTTTGGTATGAATTTCCAAGAACAAAAATCATTGTTTTACTCTTCATGGGTGGGATTTACCTCATTCAATTTAACATGCTTCAAAGTAGTTTCCTTGCCCAAGCTGCTGCTCTTTAGGTCACTAGAGAGGAAGAAGCATCTCCAGAACTACATTTTGTCCCCTTAGATACCTAACATGACCTGAACACACACATGTTCCTGAACAGGAACCTGTTTCTCTCCAGTAGCAATATGAGAACAGCATGCAACCAACTTTCTGATGCTTGAGCTGAGAAAAGTCAATCCCACCTTACTAGAATTACCTATTTTGCATAAACATACACACTTTGATGAGTTACATTTTTGTGGTGATAACTTCTTACCTTCAAGCTGACTGCATCTTCATCCAAAATTTGAAAGGAACAAATCAGACATTTGAATTGAGTTGTAGTGGAGACATTCTAGCAAGACATAAAGCCAAGTATCAAAAATGACAGACCATATTATTCTGTGTTAACTTTCTTCACTGACAAAACTGTAGGGGAGAAAAAAAAGGAGGTAGAAAAGCCTTGTGAGTAACAAGCCCCAAAGCATCTTTATGAAAATGGAAATGTTATTTGATATTACAAGTAAATAATGTTGCATTGTTGACAGATCTCTCCCTGCCAAGAACCCACTTGCATTTATTATGTTTTACAAATGCTGAACAAATCATGCAAGATCATACTGGAACTTAGAGCACAAGGTTACCATTAATAGCAGGGAATTAACAACATGATAAGCCACTACAAAACTGCTGAAATCAACTTGTGACCCAGAGTGCACTCTGGGTTCAATTAGAACATTAAATTCTTCATGGACTTAATAGCCACATGCTATTAATAACAACAAGAAATTATGTCTGAAGAAACTGTTTGATAAAGAGGTTTATTTGGCATGTAGGGAAATCATCACTGAAATCTTTTACATACACTTGCAGGGCACAGGATAGCTCTGAGTCAGGAAATAGCTCTCTCTTCTATATTTGTAATATTAAAATTACAAAGTCTGGCCCAGCAACTACTTTCTTACTCCAGTAATTGGCATATCAAAAATGCACTCAGGGTCTTTATTTTCAGTATTTTAAACAACTATCATTGAAATTTTTTTCTTCTTGAGCATAGAACCACAGAACCGCTAGGGTTGGCAAAGACCTTCTAGATCATCAAGTCTGACCTTTGACCTAATACCACCTTACCAACTAAACCAGTGCTAAGCAGTGCACTCACTGAATCATAGAGTAGTTCAGACTGGAAGGGACCCACAGAGATTGTCTAGCATGGTCTCTTGGGGCAGGTGGCTTAGGACCATGTCCAGTCTCATTCTGAGTGATTCCAAGAATGGAAACACCCTGTCTCTGGACAACTTGGTTTTGAGTTCAGAAGGATTGCAATCAAATAAAAAGATAAAATGCTAATCTCTGCTTCAAATGAAAATTCATACATCACAACTAGAGTTTCAGTTTGAATCATGAAGTGTAAAAGACAGCTAACATGTCCTCCCTGAAGCTGAAACTCAGTTTGCAACTCATTTATTCAGGGTAATCAGTCAATAGATTTGCAGAAATGATGTGTTGATTTCCCCTTTCTTTAATTTAGTCATTTCTGTTAGCTGCCAAAATTAATTAAATAAGGCACAGCTCTGAGAGCTTACATACTAATCAGAAATAGCAGGTGCTTTCTCTCAAAAAGCTGTCAGGAGCCCAGCTTCTGGGCCCCCCATGGTCTGGGAAAGTGACTGTGCAACTTTGGCTCTCAGAGGAGACATGTTTCTTGGGAGTGTTGCCTGGGAAACTGGACAGCACCAGCAGAAGAGAGTGGGGAAGCACTAACCATGGCTTGGGAGCTGCATCAGGCCCAGATGGGCACCTGGAAGGTCAAGAGAACCTTGGAGCAGCAGATCCCTGCCTGTACATCACGGAGCTGTGTCAGCTGCAAACACCTCCCTGCAGCCCACCCTGCAAGGCAGACGCCTGTGCCTCTCCTCGGAGGCCACAACCAGCGCTGGGGATCCCCAAGCTCCTTCCCAATTGGAAAAGAACAGGCACTCAAAAGGTTTTGTGGATTATTATTCCATCTTTGTTTTGTTGGGGGCTTTTCTCACCTGAAGGTATTTAAATGAATTCACGCCAAATGACAATTGAGATAAGTCATTTCAAGTTTCAAATAATTTCCTGTTTCCTAAAAAAAAGCCAACAACCAAACCAAGACAAAACAATCAAACAAACAAATCCCCAAATAAACAAACAAAACCCCCCTAAGAACAAAGAAACCAATGCAAGACTCACCAATAAAAGTCTGACTCTAGTTAAAATTTATAGCAACAAGTAGATATCACTGAGATTATTTTAATCTTTTCTATTTTCTTCCAAACACTTTGGAGAAACTCTTTAAATTTTAAAAATATAAAAATAGGTCATTCAGAATGCTGAAATATGGAACTTTAAAATTGTCTGGATTAACAACAACGTTTGGCCTCCACATAATATTCATATCATCTGAAAATTTGTTGTTTTGTTTTATTGGGTTTTTTCAATTTTTTTAGAATCTACAGACCTATTTGTAAAGTTTGTAATTTAATAATAATCAGCAATGACGAACTAGATCAACTAGGTAATTTAAAGCCTGGCATATGAGTGTTAAACTGGCAAGTTGTTGGTTCTCTTTGAATTGTGTCCATATAATAAGGAAAGTGAATTTAGCTTGTAAAACACTTACGGATCTTTATATGTTTTTTTTAAGGTGAACTTCTTTCTTTCTGAAGTGAATCTTCCAGAAATGAAAGCAGTGGATGACTTAAAAGACTGAAAAATTAGTAATAGGTAAAAGAGTGTGAAAGAAATAAAGAATTTTCAAGGCCAGTAATACTGGATATTTAAAATTACATGAGGCATCAAGGTAATACACATAGCATTCTTCATCCTCTGATCATTTTTTTTAGGGTGTTAGATGTACAAATACCAGTTGTACAAGCCAATTTCCATGGAATTAGCTCCAATAACAGTCTTGACTCATGAAAAATTGTGTCTGGGAGGGAAAACATAAAGGCTGGCATTTCAGAAGATCCCTTTCACAGCACTAAACCTGGGAGCTGATGACTCCCTTAAGCTTTTCACCTGCCTCACACAACAGAGCACCAATTACTGTCCAAATTCTCTTCTTGTCCTCAACTGCCAAAGCAACAGAGGGAGTCACTTTTAGCCCCACAAACTCAACAACAGACTTCCCACTTGTATCAGTGAAACCAGTGGGAAAAAAATTTTCAGGGAAAAAAAAATTTTCACTGACATCTTCTCCTTACAGACAAGTGTTCCACTTGTGTACCTGAAAGTGTTTCACAGTGGTGACTAAGTTTCACGGTGCTTTTGAGATGCAGGTAAATATTATTTAGGATTTTCAGAGCATGTTAAAACTGTCCTGGATCATAAGTACACAGCAGAACCAGCAAAAGATTTCCAAACAACCGAATTTCATATTCCCTCATTAGAAGGAAATATGAACTATTATATGTCATCAATATTGCCTTTGGTTTATTAAGCCTAGCTGCTGACTCTTCTTTTTTTTTTTCCTTTTTATTTTTTAACATGGATATTTTTCTAGCCAGTTTCACAGAACTTTTCCCTACCAGGTACCACACTGAAGTAGGCTGAAATGGATTAGCTTAACAGTTGTCTCTAATTTAGGCTCCTCCTGAGAAGCCCCAGTAATTTTTGAGACAAAAATACAAGTGTACATCACCACCGGAATTTAAAGGCATACATGAATATACTTAGAAATTTGACCTATTTGGAAAGACAGCTTCCCTGAGTATGATGCAGTGGGTGTACCTATGTGTTAGAGTGAGAAGCAGAGCAAAGGTATGAGAAGGAAAGGACCAGGATAGGCTGTGACTGAAACAGAGAAGGGGAGAGTCTCTTCATCAGATGGCAGAAGGGACCTTCTGTGTTCCTCTGAAGACTCACATCCTACCAGGGAGACAGGATTCTGCACTCCTTGTGATAAAACACTAGGGCAGCAAAAAGGACCTGGGATTTTGGCTAGCAGCACAATATGACCCTGAAAGATTTAAAGATATAACTATCCTCAGAATCCAGACTGATGTTCCTCCCTCACAAAATAAATTTTAAAATCACATTTAATATCAACCTTTTCAATAAAAGTGTTTGAAACATTCAAATATCCTATTTTTACAATCATGCTCCACTGAAAAACTCACTGGAAGCCAATTAAGCTTTGTTTAGTTTTTTTAAAATGTTATCACTACTGCAATCAAAACATCTTTAAAAATATTAATTACTACACCACCCAATAAATGCCCTAATAACAAGGACCTTACTAAACATGAAGTAAATCCTCATAAGGTTTAATTCATATTTATTTTGTTTCTAAAACTGAATTTCAAAAATTACACTTTTTCACATTTATTCACTGGAGTCTCAGATCCTGCTTCACAGCAGAAATAATTGTCACGGCTTTTGCTGTAGCTAGGGAAGACAAGAGGATTCTTTGTACGTCTTTTTATTACATTGTCAATATATTAATACAAGTTATATGAGCAAACCTAAAGAGACAAAGAGCTATTTGTTATGTTATTATCCAGAGGTGAAAGCACAAATCTTAGGAAAAAAAATCCAGTAGGGATCGCAGCTGAACAAAAGGTCTAAGCAAGGCAGGCTTCGACACCTGATTATATGCAAACCCAGCAGCGCAGCCGTGCAGGGATTCCCTTCTTCTGTTTGCAGACAAGGATTGAATGAGAAGTGGTGAGATAACAAGGAAGCGTGCAAGCTTAATGATATGCCTATTTTTTCTATCAGTTGCTAATCTGTAGCTCTGGTGATGATTGCTATTTCATCTCCAGAGAGAGGCTATTCAGAAACATCAAAATGACATACAATTGAACGCCTTGTGTTTCCGTGAGTACAGAGCCAGATTGTCAGGGCTGTCAGCCCCAGAAGGGAGAAACTCTTCCTATTTCATTCCGCTCTTTTCCCCGCCCCGAGTGATGCCTTCCAGCAAATGGCAGGAGGAGGCTGAGCCCAGCCCGCTCACCTGATGTGCGGCAGGGAGGGGACAGGAGGGGACAGGAGGGGACAGGAGGGGACAGGAGGGGCTGGCTCCGGGCTGCGGCTCATGGCCAGCGCAGCGAGCGAGCCCCGCGACAAGGCAGCGATGCCAGTGAAGGCAGGGCTGGCTGCTCGGTGCAGGAGAACAGAAAGACAAATGAAAACCTAGCCTTATTAAGCCTTGCCTTATTTTCTAGTTTGCTCTTGCAATAGAACAACACGGAGGTGACACTTACGTACATCAACTTACAAGGGTGCCAGGGCGCTTTCCACTCCCGCTCACCGCGGGCCAGCCTGTCACTCTTTTTGGACCCGCTGAAGTCAATTCACTCCCTGCTGTGCACAAGAGTGTTCGCTGTACAAGCTGCAGCACCCACTGGTAATCACACCCTAACTGGCATGGCTGCAACTTCAAGAACTTATCTCAGTATAGCCTTCTCTCCAGCCTGCTAAACATGAAGCTGCGTGTCCTGGAGGAGTAGGATGCGTTTTCACTACACTGTGACAGGTCCTGCATCTAGCTAGTTTACATCCAGCTCGGGAATTTTCCATGAGCAGCAATTGCATGTCTGGGCTTCAGAGCACATAGCCCAGTGTCTCCTTCCGTTGTCGCATCAAGCACTCCATGTGCAGAAGCTCAGATCTCTGACTTGTGTACCAGTCATTGGAATTATGAAAACTTCCAGAAAACATCTGATTTAGAGAAAATTTAGAACCATTTCCTTCTGGCGTGGAACAATTTATATTGATGGTCTAATAAGCTCTGCAAATTTAAAATACCTTCCTTCGAGAAAAAGATGGAAATTAACACAGTTCTCTACATTTTGTGTGGGTTCCTGGTAGAGCCATGGGTCCTTCCTGCTGACAAACAAAGGTTTGTGCCAAAGACTTTTTGGAAATCAAGTCTGGTGTCAGTTCCTTCTTTGTGAAAGCACTCATAACTCAGGCATGTTAACATTTTTTTTTGTCTAGGTGCCACTTCTTTGGGGCAAGAACTCTTCCCAGTTTCGAAGAGGAACACATCCCATGTTCAAGTGATGTGCCCTACATACGTGTGCTTTCATTACAGATCTTCTAAGTTCATTCTAGTACCTCTTCATTGCATAACTTGGGGGACCCAGTTACTGCCAGAGTCAATCCAAAGGATTTGCCCCTGCACTGCACACTTTCAGCAGAATGTGCTGAAAGACTTTAGCGGTGAGGATGAAACAGGCAGTGCCTTAATAGTATATATAGGAAAACTGTTTATTCTCTGTACTAATAAAAAGATAAGTTATCAAGTGGGACAGGAATTGCCACTAATTTTCTTGGGCTGTACACTTCATGCCTCCCTCTGAGACTATTTCCTGGGGGTGCAGAGGTCTGTGTCCTTTAAAGTTATGTTAGTGCTGCTTTGGGTGCCTGCTCAGATAAAATCAGAATGGTATGTGACTTTGGTGTGAATTGCACATGAAGCATGGATGTTATTTGTATGTTAATAACTGTGTGGCCTCTTAAATTCTGTATTTGTATTCTGTATTTGCAGGTAAAGTGACCCGCATTTTCCTCTGACACTTCACACACGGCACTGCCCAAGCTCAGAGTGTGCAATCAATTTTTTCCCTGCTGCATACAAATACAAACACAAACACAAACACACAGACAACCTTAATCACAGCGGCTGGTGGAGGAGCAGCCTCCTCCCCTCCTCCCAGGCCGCCTGGCAGATGGCACAGCAGCAGCACAGCTTCACAGCTCCAAGACCAAAGGAACAGATGTTGGATTACCTCACACTTTCTAGAGCTTTAATCTTCGAAGAAATTCTGGATCTTACCTGGCTTCTCCTTTCCTCCTGTCATTCACAAAGGAAAGAGAAGCCTCTGAAAACAAGATTATGCAGGCCCTTAGCACAGCCCGAAGCCATGATGTCAGCAGGGATAACGACAGTGTAGTTAATAATGGGTGAAATACGTGTAAGAGTGCAATCCTTCAGAATGAGGATTTTTGAAGATAATTACAGGGGCGGAAAATTGTGTTGAGAAAGATTTTAAGAGGAAAAATATTTTAGTTTCTTAAAATGCTACCTTGAAAAATGTCACAGGGTGAGCTGGTCCTATCTTACATGGAAACTGAAAATGCAGAGAGCTATTTGAAAGATGATTAGATAACTATAGAGAAGGAAGCATGTTAAAACCAAAGGATCATCTGCTCTCCTTCTTCTTGCCTACAGGTGACTGCCACTTTGGAAGCCAATATTTCATTAGGTTAAGTTGGGGATAAAGAGCATCTTTTAACAAACCCCAGATCCAGAATATATTTTCAGTGGACAGACATGGTAGAGCAGCACCTACAGTCAAATCCACAGATAAGACTTGCTTCATTTTGTTTGTAGGTCAAATTTTGGTTTCACTGAGGCCAAGCTGCATTAGTGGTGTAATCACAGCATTATATTGTCAACCAAATTTACATTATCAATAGAATTTATCATTAGAGCGCTTGTTCTCATTTGATCTGAAATAAATTCATAGTAACTTCACGGAGTTTGAGCAAAATATTTGTGCATTTTAGCAGATGTACTCATGGTCATGACTCAACTTTGAACTAAAATGTTTTAAGATGAGACAGATTAAATAAATGTAACAGGAAGGAAATAATTAATTTGGAAGCTGATAATATTTTGTTCATTGAGATCCAAATAAGACCTTGTTGCATAAATAATTTTTATTTATTATCCAATCCTAAAAAAAAGAAAAAGAAAAAGCATTCCACTTTATTTTATTCACATTACATTTTTCTCTTTCTTAATTGAAAGAGCAATGTTTAACTTTCTTTTCAGTTATGAATTACATCAAATGATTATTGAGTTGTAATTTAAATGAATTATTGAAAGTTTAATATTAAAGGTCTCATCCTAATATTGAGACATTGATTATTTCTTTCTGAAGTGTAAAAAGTATACTCCAAAAACATGCAGCTTTCAATCACGTGGTCTTATAGATTATTTTTGTAGGGGCTGAACTTCAGCAAATGCATCCTTTCTTTTCCTGTATTTTTACAACTAGTGATAGAGACCTGAATACCAAGAAACTTCTAAAGCAGTCAAAAAGAATATATTAAAGGTCAAGCCACACATTCTGAATTATGGTTTCACCCATCTGCTAAGAGTCACATTTAACCAGTCTCTCTAAGAAAGTATTTGTAGCATATGAGAAGCCCTGAGAGGACTGCAGGCAGATGCAATGCCTGTCCCTGTTTCCCCGAATTGCAGGAGGCTGCTAACAGGAAAATTTCATTTCCTTTTCATTACGCAGCTGCTGGCTGTCTGAGCTGGCTGATACAGGGAGGATATGGGCAGGGATGTCTTCACAAGTTCTGGGGAAAGTGCTAACAGGATTTATACATTATCAGAAGACCACTGAAGTTCAAAAATACAGGAGGGACTCTTACACATTTGCTAATATAGGTGTTATCATTGGTGCCAAAGAGAGTCGGCAACATCTGTAGTTAGGTCTTATGTTATTTCACTCTGTTTACTTATTTGAAAATGGAGACTTAATTATTACTAGAGATAGATGAAGACTGGACAAATTTTCATGAAATGATAATAAACTTTAAGATAATTTAAGATAATAAACTCCTTGAACTTGCAGGATGCTTTAATTTTGATGTCCATTTTCCCTCTTCTTGGAAATCCCACGTCTTGTTGGCATCTACAGTTGTGATATTCTGTGATGCAGCTTTGTGTTCATTCTGGAGAAGGTGACTGCACACTTAATTTAAAGGCTATGCTCTCTACTGCATTTGGCAGTTGTTGAAGGGATAATTGGGGATGGTTTGCCTTAATTTGCATTGCTTCCCCAACAAATGCCTTCTGCAACTTGTGTGACACTCAGATCACAGGCTTCCTCATTGTGTTGTTCATGGTTCCTTCTCTGTATCAGAAGAATTTCCCTTGCACAATAGCTTTTTAGTTTTCATATCACATTTTTCAACAGAAATCTTCCCCATTTGAAACTGGTTCTGGTATCTTCTCTGAAAGAAAAGAAAAAGGCAGTTGATAGAAACACAGATTTGGTGGGAATAGCTTAAATCATTGATCTGGATGCTTGCAAACATAGAAACTATGCAATAAATGTTTAATACCAAAAGCACAGTTCACTCAGGGTATCCACAAAACACTTCCCATCACTCCAGAAAGAGAATAAATGTTGTGTAAAACTCCAAAGTTAGAGGCAATGTTCAATTACAAACCCACAAATTCCACCCTCTGCTTTACCCCATTTTCTAAGTATCAGTCCTGCCACAAGCCTGAAAAGCAAATGTTAGATAAGTAGCCTCTATTTCACCTTTAAATGCCAAGGACATTCCCAAAGTTAACCACCTCTTCTTTGCATTGTTTGTCAAGGATACATAGAGAAATGAATAATACAAATTCATCTTAGTTTAGAATTCCCTAAGACGTAACTGAGAACTATGGACATATTATTGTTGGCCTGTTCCCGAAATAATGCTTGTCACATTTCTTTTCCTTGTGGAAGCTGAGACCTTGCAGCATCCATGGGATGGTCACTTTCCTTAAAGGAACTGTCAAACTTATCTCCATGGGAGGAAAAAGAGCTCGGAAGTTTTTATCCTCCAAGAACTTCCCCAGAGAAAAGCAGGGAAACATAATGATGAGGAAAGATGAGATTTATACAGTCGTCAGAAAAAGACAAAAATGTTATACCTCAGTTATACCTCGTAGCTGTCAGTGTAAGAAGCGGGCAGCTAATATAATACAATTGTCTGTATGTGACTATCAACCCAGGACTGCAGCTGGAAGAGCAGAGGAGCAGGAGGTTATGGGATGGTCTGACCTCCTGCTTTCAATGATGCAGAAATGCTTAGTGGGCTGCAAAGCTGAGAGGCAAGGACATTGTAATCATGGAAGGACAATGCAGTGACCATGTAAGCCTCACACAACGGGTGGAATCATTTGGTGTGACACACAAAGTCAAGGCTATATAGAGAAGCCCTACCAGCCTTCCAGCTACCCTTACCCTTGAGCTACACTCAGGTCCTTACCTTCAGTATATTGCAAAATAGCACTATGAATACTCCTCCAAGTCTGACCTGCTTCTGAAAATGAGTTGTAGCCTCAAAAATAACTTCTTCAATGACAAAGAATTCTAACTGCTCAGATTTAATTGAGTCTTCGACTTCCATGCTTCCTTTTCCTGAAAAATTGACGTTGTCTGGGGAGGGAGACCCCAGGAGAGTTGATTTTTTTAAGTTTTGTTTTGGTTTTTTGGTTGTTATGTTTTTGTTTTACTTTGAACACGCTGAGAACTGCAATGCTTGAGACCTCAGTGATTAAAGCTACCAATTTACAGTTATTTAATAGTGGATGGATTATGAGGGTGTGTATATCAAGACAAATTAGCACACAGTAGTGTAGAGAGGGATCTGCATTAAGTGTTGGATAAACATTCCTCCCATGCAGGAGGAGGAAGGCAGTGTGTTCACTGCAAATGCGTGGCTTTAAAGGTGGAACTAATAATTTTTCCTTTGCTTAATAGTACAAACTCACCTAGGAGTTGTTGTTCAGTTTCTCAAATACTATAAACACATACACTTTTTTAGGCTGCTCCTTTGGGACATAGTGCCTTCCAGCCACTCCAGCCACCAGAGCCATTTATTTTTGACTCCTAACTGCATTTTGCCACAATCCCCCTCTTCTGCTGATGTAAGTTATGAAATGCTTTTAATTTGTAAACCAAATAAATAAAGTAATTCAGCTCAAAAGTTAATCTTCAAAGAGAAGGGAGTGGTACTTTCCTGAGTAGGGTTTGCTGAAAAGCAGTTTTTTCATGGGAACAGGGTAAACCCTGGAAAGGTGTGATTCAGCATCAGGCAAGGGTAACACCATGGCCTTAATGTACCAAACTAGCTGATAAATTAAGCAATTGAAAGTATAGTGAAAACTAGGTTTAATCCTAAGTAAATAAAACACCTGGCTAAATAATCCTGAGTAAATAAAACAACTGTCCCCAGTATATTCTGACCTGCTTAGTTTGTGCTTTGCTTTTAATTGCCTAGGACCCCCTACAATATCCTAGAAACCATGGGTGCATTGAGGAGACTAGGCAGGCATCCACAGCAAAGATCAGATTAGTCCAACATATCTCAAGGATGGTTTAGAAATAATTGATTCTCCTTTGGGACCAGGGAATGGAAAAGAAGCCCTCTCAAGCTCTCTTTGATCTTGTTATCTTGTTTATTGTATTATCTTGTAGTCGGTTCAGATGTAGCACAAAAGAAAGCAGACTCTGTCACGTATTACTCCTTTTGCTGCTCTCTGAACTTACACTCCAATAAAAGCAGCTGAGACTACAATTCTTTGATTTTACTCTAGAAGGGAGATTCTTTAGGGGCAACTAAGAATCAGAGATTCTTGTTGCTAAGTATTAAGTTTGGGGTTCATAGCCCATATCTCATAGTCATAACCTGCTGGCTGCCAAAATGACTGGGTGACTCCACGTGAGAACTTGTTCTCTCCTGCTTGGAGCTCAGCTGGGAATTTTTCCTCTTCCCCATCTAGTGTGTTTCTCCAGGTCAGCCCAATCCGTATGTGGAGGATGGTCCTGAATGATGCTGTGTTCAAAAACGAGTCTGAAGAAGGGGTCTGCAGGCTGAGAGAAATAGCTTAGTTATGCAAATAAATAGGGATATAAATGGATGTTGAGGGATTTCTCTTCTTGCCCTAAAACCAAGAACTGCATGAGAAGGGGATACAGCTAAACCTGTGCAGAGAGTACTCTGTTCCTGAGAAAATATGGAGGACTGAAGTGAGAGGGTTGGGTTAGGTGTTCTGGAAGGAAAGATAAAAATATTATCCTTATGGTTTTACGGAGGTTTTATAGTACTTTGTTGTTCTCGTATAGAGAACATTGTTGTTCTCATTGCTGATACATTGCCCATGGAAAGAAAAATGAGTGAGTTTTCAGCCTGTGCTCCTGCGGACAGATATGGCAATGGAAGAAGAGGAAAGTTCAAAAGATGTCTGGATGTCTGTAGAGGAACTCAAGCCCCAAAACTGCTTGTTGCTGCCATGGTAACTAGAATAAAATGAAAATATGAGATAACATTTCCTCTGCTTTTGACCTATTTGCTTTTCCTATGGCATGTCTCAGCAAGGTCAGACTTGCCTGCGAGCATCTCAGCCCAGATGCTTTACCCTCTCTGCATCTTCTCAAGT
Organism: Erpornis zantholeuca; assembly: GCA_013400515.1. Taxonomy (NCBI): domain Eukaryota; kingdom Metazoa; phylum Chordata; class Aves; order Passeriformes; family Timaliidae; genus Erpornis; species Erpornis zantholeuca. Next base: position 113,211 of record VZTN01028507.1, read on the forward strand.
GCCTGCCCTCCAGCCCAGATATCTCCTCAGGGGGTTTTCTCAGCCGTCTGGAAGCATTTCCACCTGTGTACCTTTAATTTTGCTGCAATGAAATCATCACACTATGACATGCCCCTTCTTGGCATGGATATTTCTTGGCAATGCTTCTGCCAAGACTGTCCTTCCCTTTCAAACAGCCCAGGTTTGGAGTTTTAAAAAGCTGAAAGGAGGAAAGGAGGAGATTTTGAGGCTTTAGATTTTTGCATTTGTTTTTCTGAATGTTTATGTGCAGGTAGTTAGCTGAACCCAAAGACACCAAGAGTTCACTTTTGCTTAAAGATGTTGAGGTACATCTTTACCATCAGGCCTTCAAGTGTTTCTGCCTGTGCTGAGCCCAGGAATGGGGGGTTTAGAGACAGCTGGGAAGAGAGAAGCAGCACAGCTTGTTTGTTTTTTTTTTTGCAACTTAAAAACTGGAACCTTAATGGGAAATGGGGTGTCATTGTGTGATGCAACATAGGGATGTGATCCACAGTGAGGGAAGGAAGCAACATGACCCTTTACCATCAGGGCTGTGTGCCAGCAGTAGCTGCACAATATCCCAGCAGCAGTGACTTGTCCTGGCACAGACTAAGACCACCAGGAGTGAAGGGGCAGGACAGACCTTCCAATCTCTGAGCATTGCCATGGGGACCTCTAGGGCTCCTCTCAAACCTGCACTGCCCTTCCTGCATGGTTCCCCAAACTTCAACACCAGCTGCAACTAATCTCATTTTACCACTTTGATCTAGAAATTGATCTTGCAGGCTACAGAAGATTAAGGCAACTGGTTTACGATAAAAATATCAATGAAGACCAGCATGATTACTGTCTGTGGGGTGGCCTCTCATCTCATTTGGACCTCACATCTTCAGTTTTCACCTAGCAAGATATTTTTTTTAAGGTTGGGGATTTTATTTTCCTTTTTTTTTAAGCATTTTTTTGAAACCTATATATGGAGTTCACTTTCTGTTTCCAGGCTGATGTAAGTGGTTATTTGTTCATATTTTTTCATAGCAGGAAGGGTAGCTCTGTTTCCTCAGTCTAAATATTTTCGTAATCAGTTCAACGATTTATGTCTCCTGCAAATGCTGAAACTTCATTTTGATATATTTTTAAACAAAATTTTAGAATAAATTTTAAATAAAACTGCCTGATATCTTTTATTGGGGGACCAGGGATGATTTTCTCCTAGCTATAAGTAAATATTGAAGGAAAATCCTCAGGCAAAATTTTAAACTAGGCAGTGCTATCAGAGAGCTCAAATACTTGCAAGGGCAAATTCAAGATACAGATACAACAAAACCAAAAAAGCATGTGTTTGCAGTCCCATCATGTAGATATATTAATGGTTTATTGTTATTTCAGGAAAGTAATATAGACACATGGGTAAAAATTCTGGGGGACAGAGTGCCAGGTAAGAGCAGCTTGTAGAGAGGAAGAAGCAGGTGAGTGCTGAGGCGGGACAGTGATCCTGTTCGTGTTTGGGGAGGTGCTGCTGTGCTCACATCTGCTCCCGCACGGAGCGCTCCGCGCTCTTGCCGCGCCTGTCTGCGGGGGCTGCGGATGACGGGCCGGCAAGCACACAGCCTTCCCTGCCTTTGGAGGAACGAGGGCAGTCCCTGCCTCCCAAGGGTCTGGTTGCAGCGCTTTTCCGCAGGCTTGGCAGCTGTGGTTTGCCCTGCCCCTGCTCGGGCTGTGCTCTCACCCGGCCCTGCCATCCGCCTGGCGGGGTCTGTGGCATTTCCTGACACACACCGCAGCCTCCACGGCGCTTCCTTTCGGCCTTAGGATGTTTCCTCCACAACCATCGCAGTGGCCGTGCCTGCCTCTCCCAAACGCGGAATCTCCTGACTGCTTTCCTGCGGTTTCTTGCGCAAGAGAAAAGTCTTTCCCAAAACGTTATTGGCACTCTTACTGAGCAAACAGATGTTGTCTGGAAATCCCACTCTCGTCAAGCCTGCGTGGCTGGGTGTGCACAACCCAAACATCTTCAGCTTGCAAATCGCCTGTCTTCTCTGCATGGACAGTTCTACTTCCCATTGATTTTGGACACTGTTACCAGGGTTTTTAGCTTCGTGGGAAAAAAAAAAAAAAAAAAAAAAAAAAAAAAAGAAAAAGTTTAGCCTTTTTCTGTTCTGTGAGAATAAGCTATTTCAGTGGTACCTATACAGTACCAGAGTTTTATATGAGGATTTTTTTCTTCCACAAGAGGGGAGCATGCAGAAGACAATGCAAACAGACAATTCTGCCCACGAATTACACTGCAGTGAATTTCTGTGTCTCTGCCCTTAGACTGGCCAAATGTACATTAATGTAATTTAACCTCTTTCTCTGAAGTTTAGATTAAGGCCAGTTACATCACAAATAAAACAGACCAAAACTGATAGAGACATTTATAAGCAATTATGGTTATCATCCAGTGACTGACAACTTGTTTTACATCCCTGACTCAATTTTGTGTCCAAACTCTAGAGGAGAGGGGAGTATAACATTTTACTTGTAGCACTAAGGGTAGTTTAATGCAATTTCTGTCAGTAAAGTGGATCTCACACACTATTTCATTCACCTTATCTGGGAATACACAAATTGTCAGGGGGTCCAGGACCCTCTGGTATAAGTAATTTGCAATTAAACTTATATTTTCCCATTGAACCAGCTCTCTAGCTTTGCTGATATTTGTGTGGTTTTCTGGTTTTGGAAGATGTTTAGTTCATTTTGTTGATTTTGGCAAACGTTAACCTAATTGCTTGTCCATGTTCTGGGACATTTCCATTAAACAGTCCTTCTCTTTAAAAATTTAAGCTGGATGCTCTCACTCAGATGTACAGAACTTTAAGCCACTGGTTGAATATTGATTATGGATGCCACTCTGTTCAGTTTTGTTGTTGGAATCTTTTGTATGATTGAAATGTGGAGAATATAACAACCAAAAAAATTTGAAATTATTACACCAGCAGTAGACTAATTCACTTTTTTCCTGTGATTTCATTCCACATCATTTTGGGGTTGAACCCAAATGATTGTCAGTCCTCAAAATCTACAGTTCAATCCAATTATATTAATGCAAACCTGAAAAAAGACTCTGACATTAAAAAATTTGGCAACCTTTTCCTTTTTCCCCTACTCTCAAAGTCTGTTACAAGCTCGTGCTGCTCACAGCTGGTCCTAAATTTCCTCACTTCAAAAATTTTCCTGTCCTTTGCTTCCAGAGTGCATTTCTAAAGCAAATCACCTACACTTACTGTACATTGGCATATTTTGTGAGAAAGCACAAAACTGGTTTATTTTTACATAAAACAAACAAACCTGGAAGATGTGTTGGAGGAGCACACCTCACATTGTGAGAACCAGGAAGTTTTCATTCAACCTGATTAGATCTGGTTCAAAGAAAACATATCTGGGACAGATGCAGGGTCCTCTGCACCATCTTCTTTGCTCTGCAAATAGTGTTCTGCTTGGCTTCAACATTTGGTAAAGACTGAAGATGTCAATATGTTTTGTTGTCCAACGGTATATGCCAAAACTAGATATTATATACGTATATATATATATATGCATGCACCAACCTGTCTTTGGAGATGTGGCATGAAAAAAGTGAAGTATGAAAATTAAGCTTCCTAGCAAAGAAGATTTTATGGGAAAACCATTATAACTTTTAATGCATAGGAAATAAAACCTTGTAACTTTACAATCCCTTTGGTCTTAGAAGTTATTAATTTATTTAAAGTATCACTCCTCATTATACTATTAATGCACTTGTGTGTGGAGTTCTACAAGTGGGCCAAAAATATCCTAGGGTGAATAATAAACATGTGCAGAGAACAGTCAAAACTGCTCTGAAATCATCAGATATGTATTATCAGGTGGTGGTGCAGCACTGACTCTGGCTGGGTATTTAGAAAGCATTATGACATTACCTAATGCTATAAATGATGTTACTTATGGGGATACACAAATGCTTTGGCCAGACTCTCATCAGGGCAGAGCCCCCAAAATGCATAGCTGCTCTTCCAAAGAGCTTCCGAATCAAGAAATAGATGTGATGAAAATGGAAAAGGCCAAAGGAGATATTTCAGCAGCTATCCAAAACACCACATATCTTTGGAGACAAATATTCCAGAATTTTTTAGTCTGTACTTCAGGCCTCCTCTGTAACCTGTTGATCCTTCGTTCCTAAAGGATTTGAGGAGGGATGGGCTACCAAGAAGAAAATGAAAATACATTGCATTAATCTGCTCACCAGTATCTTTAGTTATGTGACATTTGGTATTCATCCTTCATTGGCATTTTGCTAAAAATGATTTTAACTATCCCTGAAGCAGGGCCATGAAGCTTGGGGAACTGAGCACACAAAAAGATTAACCAATGTGAACAAATTCCAATACACGACTCACTAATTTAAGTAATATTTTACCCAACAAATAATTTCTTCGATTTTTTTTTTTTTTTGCAACAAATAATGAGACAGTATGCAAAGTGAAAGTGTTAAAGACCCCAGACTCTACCTGTGAGGCTATCTATGGAAAATGATAATTTTCATCAGGGCTAACGGCATTAGAAGGAATCTTGAAGTGAATATGTAAAGTAATGACTCTGTTACCCAGAAAATTATTCCCCAAGGAGTAGGATGGACAAAGGATTTTATTGATTTTTATTTCATATTTTAATGATGTGTATTTTAGCCATCTCTGCCAGGTGAACCCCTGTCTCCTTCCTATGAAAACGACAGTATCATGTAGCAGTTATTACAGAGGAGTTGTTACTTTTCACGATCCCAGCTGTTTCATTCTAAGAGTAAAAAGATATTGGATACCTGCCAATTAAGTAAATGGAATTGCCATTTTCATTTATTGCAATACCCAGTTTAACTTGTATTCATAATCTTTTTGGTTAATGTAGATAAAATGATAGCACTGGCAAGAGAGAGTATTTTTATGAGCAGAATATGTGTGTTAAAATATTCAGTCCTTTCAGAGGATTCACAGCTGTTTTGGTTTCAAAATGTAGGTTTTAAATAATCACTAATGTTCTGGTGTCTCCTACCTGTCCACCGACGCCAGATCCCCCACCCTCTGCTCATCTTTCTGGTGTTTGGTGCAGAATGATCAATAAGAGGGAGGGCTACATGGGCATATCTTCCCACCTACTTCCTATTTCTGCTTTCCAGTTAAAATGCTGAATAGAATTATAAACCCATTAAGCAGTGTTAAAATGCACTAATATCAGAGAGTTCTCTTTCAAAACTGGATCGCTTTACAACAGAGCCACATCTTCCTTTAGTGTACATCAGGAAGGCTTATGGAAAGCAGATATAATCAGCTAGAGAATTTTTTGAAAAGTATTTCCTGTAGAGAATGAAATGCATCACAGTTTCTATTACCTACACAAAATTTCCATCAGAAAAAGGATTAAAAATTACTTTTAATTTGTTGCACTTACTATCAAAACGCAATGCTATCTCAAGAATGCCATAAATGTCTATTGCCGAGCTTGGAGACTCCACAAGTGGAGGCCCTTTTTGGGACAGAAGCATAGGTTTGTGACAGAGGATGTATTTGGAGTATAAGGCAAGGAAAGTAAGTTTGTGAAAGGGAAGGTGGGTCTTGAAGGAAGAAGAAGGATTCAAGCATGATGTTGTGCACTGCTCAGTCATGTGCTAAACACCCAGATTAAGGAAGGCGTTTAGAGAAATGATTATATTCACCTAAAGAAAGTGCAGAGCCTTCCAAAAACCCTTTTAGCAGAGCAGCCCTGTACCTCCGGCTACCTTCGAAATGCAGATGCCATTGGGGAAGATAAGTAACAACAAGAAAGGGAGAAGAGAGGCAGTGGGTGTCTGAATATCCTCCTCCACAAGCTGGAGCCCAAGTAGTGAAAGAGTTCTCCACTCCACTTGGTCATCTGGTGTTTGGGGTGCTTTGCTTGGCACATGCCAAGAAGACATTTGCATGAATAAGTGACCAAGATGAGTGCAGCTAAAATAAATTCTATTTGAACTGATTATTTCCACTCTGAGTTAGATTTTTCCCAGGAAAAAGTAGTGTGCTTCTGAACAATAGTAAGTGCAACAGCTAAGCTTCAAGTGGTGAGCCACAATCAGAAAATTCAGCTTCTCAATAATTAGAAACATACCCCTTCAGCAAAATTACAGACAAAGGCAAGAAGCAGACACACGAAAAGGTAAAACTATAAAGCAAAGCAGAAAGTAATCAATTAATGCACTTCAGCTTTGTACCTCCCTCTGAAATGTTTACACACATTCCTTGTTCTAATATCCAAATATCCTTGAAAGCACATTTCCTCATGTCATGACAGGCAGAGAGAAAATGGTTATCCCCATTTCACAGGGGGAGAACTGAGGCAGGAAAAGCCTGTGATCAAAATGAGCTCCCTGGAGAGGCAGTCTCCAAAAACCAACTGGCTTTCTTATGCTGCATGGCTATCAGTGGTAGAGATATAATAAAGTCTAAATACTAAATTGGTTTAAGGTCACAGAATTTGGGTGAAATCTCCAAATAATACAGAAATTTTTTATTTGTCCTATCACTTTTATAGTCCTTAAAATATGCACTACCTTTCCATTTTCAATGCTTTCTATGCAAATCTGAAAAAATGAGAGAGATATAAAACATATAATGTTATATATAATCTATATCATACATATTTAATGAAAGATTATATTCTTAAGCAAGATTGCAATTCAGGGAACTGGAGATTAGAATGATTTAATTATGTATCCCTATAAAAATAGTACAAGTAGAAATTAACTGAATTTTATCTGTTTCTCTATGTACTTTTGTATGTGTGCAGATGCATCTTCTGACCTTGAAAAAAAAAAATCTATAAAAGTTGTCAGCAGTCTTTTGGATAGAGGTGAATGAGATTACATTGGAAGTAATTACAGAAATAAATGCCGACTTTGTTGCCAATTTGTCACAAAGTAATTTCTTGTTAATGTAAAGATAATATAAAAATGAGGAAAAATCAAACTAACTAAAAAANAAAAAAAAAAAAAAAAAAAAAGGTTGTTTCTTGTCGTTGAAATCACCTTTGCTCTTTCAGTCCTGCCGGAGTCTGTGCCCATGTCCGCTGCACGCCCCTGCCGTGCCCTTCCCCAGCCCCGGGCAGGCAGGAGCTGGNGGCCCTTCGCAGGGACTGCGGGGAGCTGGGAGTCACCCCTGGCAGGCTGAGGGAAGTAGGAGGCATTGGGTCTTTTCTGCTCTCCAGACCCTCCGGCCAATCCCTCTACAAGAGACCCTCACTTCAAACAGATTTAAATAGCTGTTTTCCAGGTGTCTCCCAGCTGGCTGGTAACCAAATATCCTAAGGGTTCATGTACCTATTTTTCCTAAATTTCCTCAACTTCCCTTTCCTCTGCATCAACATCTGGCGTCAACCTAACCACAAGCTTGAATATCCCTTCAAATGGTTTCAGGACTATTTTCATTAGCAGTCAGGCTCTTTTTGAAATCGCAGTCATTGTATGCATATTTTCATAGCCTTCAAATTTCATAGGCCTAGCTGAAGGCAGGATTTTATACATGACTTAGATTGCTTATGTCGTTCATGGAACACCAAAAGAAAATATCAGAACTCTGCATCTCCATTAACTTCAGTAGATTTAAGCTGAGATAAACACAGCCTGTTATGCCATGGCATCTGAGAGAAGAGCACTCATTTCAAAGCACTGTGTGTAGTGAATAGATTAGGCACAAATGCCATCCAGAAGCAGTAACCTAACTGCAGTTTCCTTTCTTCCATTTCAGCTCAGCTTTGACAGTGCAAACTTTTATAACTAGTGTAATCATTTCGGATGGCAGATGATAGCAAAATATCCTAGCAAATACTTAGCTGAGTTGTTTGGGGTTTTTTAAGAAAACTTTGACAGTTTGCAGAATATGATCAGTAGGCTTAAGCCCACTGTTTGAAAGGCTGGGGTAATGCACACAACTTCTGTGGGAGAAAGATGTAAAGAAGAAAAATATCCTGGTAGTTGATGGTAACAAAAATTCTAATAGTACGAGCTAGGGTCAAAGCATCTCAGTTAATTCTACCTCAGTTATCCAGATGTTAAAACATGTTTCTCCTCTTCAAGAAGGTTGAGGGGTTAAGGTACATCCCCTTATGGATGGGAAACATACAGTGATTGTCTCAGAATTAAATAGAAGGGTATTAACATAGATGCAGTGTCACGTCATTGGTGTAAATTGATAAAACAAGTGCATTTTCTGAGAATTTTAAAAGTGATTAATGGTTCTGGAGGACTTCTAAGTGCTTTGCTTTAAAACCTTTTAGGAGGACTGGTTTCCTAAAGGTGAGAGCTCAGTGTGAGAATAAGTCTCTTTTACATATCTGAAGGAGAGCACTGTGCTAGAGATGAGTTTTCCAGAGTCACTACCTGTGAAAATGCAGATCCGAATCCTGGATGTTCCTAAAAGGTATTTTACAAATGCTTGATTTTATTTAGTTACACAGACTCAAACTTACTATATACAGACAAGAAGTAACTCAAGTTTTCCAATTTATTTAAAGAACTTAAAAGCAATCAATATGAAGTTGTCATCATTAAAATCTAGGGATGCCTTCAAGATATATTTTAGGGCTGCTGATCTTACGTGTTAAAGCCAGACATTTATTTCTTTCCTATGAATTGAAGAGTCTGTTTCTGCTCCTCTTTGAAGTCAAGGAGAGTTTTATCACTGTCTTCAAGGACGGGCAAATTAAAGCCCAAATTAGCATCTGGAACTCTGTACAGTAGGGTGTTCGAGTGGTGTACAACTTGTCACCACAATTATAGTAATTTTAATCAACCTCATTTGCTGTTTGCTTCTCTGAGATTTCCAGGAGAATTTGCTCATCTGTACTTCAGTGTTAATATCTCCCTACCCTTTCTGTTTTACAAGTCATGCTTTTATTCTCTCACTCCTGCTGCAGCTGAACCGGAGCATTTTAATAAACCTCTTGTTACCCACATCTTCCATCCATATGTCATTGACTTAAGCAGAGCGGTTTGTCAGGTTAATATTTTATACATTTTGTATTTAGACTATTACTTAGCTGATCCATAACAGGGGATTATAGTCAGGGATAGGAATATTGAGTGGCTTTTTTTTTCCCACGTGCTTGTCTCCAAGACAACTAGATGGCTGTATTTAAAAGAGCACAAAGACCAGAACGAGTAGCTCATCCAAGTCTTTTAGCAAGTGAATGCTCTGCGGTTTTGCATTTTCAGGCAGGCCTTTCACTCCATCCCCCTGACATTTTTCACCTCGGGCTCCGATGGGTGGTAACTCCAACTGGGAGCCCAGCTGATAATTGCAGCTATTAAGCTGCTGCTAGTGTAACTCCAGTTCCCCTTTGTTTCTGGTTTTATCTGGTCTAGCTGGAGAGTTTCAGTCCTGATAGTCATATTTAAAAGCCACAATGATATTCTTCCTTTTTCCCCCTTCAGTCAGGGCTGGTGATTATGAGGTACATCCTCTCTCCAGTTAAGCCTGCTTGCTGCGATTTTTCAAAGCGCACACTAATTGTGCTTCCTGGATTTTACACACAAAAACCGCAAAAAACAAACAAACAAAAAACGTCACGACGCGTGGCCATAACAAAAGGTCCCTGGCAATCATAAATTAGCAATAGGAACTGCGGTCAGTCCTGCTGGAAGCCCTCGTGCTGAAGGCTCAGACAGACCAACAGCCAAGCAGAGGTTGCAGCTCACTATTAACCAACCATGATCTGCCATTAATCTGAATCTGCTTCTGAAATTCAGCTCTGCACTCCTTGAATTTCCTCTCGCTCCTTGGCTCTGTCATGAATAACACCGTGCACTGGAAATGAAATGTTTGAATGGTCAAGCTTCATTGCTCCCCGTATATATTTTGGCCTGACAATTACATTAGGGATGTAAAATATGTAATGTAAGTTTCCTGTGAGAATTTGCTGCTGAGCTAAGTGCTATCACATGTCGTGGGGGGTTCAAAGTGTGTTCAATACAAAACCCCAAACCTGTCCAAACAACATATTTAGATGGGCACTGCAAGAAAGGCTGTGCCTTTCAGCTCTAGATGAGGCTCGCTGCCGCTTCGGTGGGTAGCTGGTTGTGACGCCTGTGACGTGCCAGTTTTTATTAGAACGTTTCATTCCTTTGAACATGAGAGGCACAAACTTTTATGATTCAGATAACCTTTCAGAGGTTTCATATTCCAGAGGGATAGTATCTTCGTATAGACTCAAAAAAATCCAGCCAGCCATTTCCACCCTCTCCCTAAGATGATTTATCTTGCTTGGTTTCTAACAACTCCTTCTGTACTTAACTGTCTTTGTGAAAACAGAGTACACCAGTCAAAACTCAAACTAGATTTCATGTGCTGGCACTTCACGTCCTCTTCCTATCAGTCAATTCTGCTGTTAGATACACATTGCAGACACCTTACTGGTATGAACACTTACTGTAAATATTCCTATAAAAGGGTTGTTGAGTTAATGTGATTTCCTTGGGAAAATTAAGTATCGGCAATCCTTAGTCCAGAATTTTAGGGCAGCCAAATGGGAGCCTGAGTCCTTCGTAAGGCTCAGCTGATGTTCTTTGGGAAATTTTAGAAAACAAAAATGCATTAATCAAATTGCCAGTGAAATGAAATAAATAAAACAAATATAAATATATGAAAAGTGCACACCCCCCCAGCCATTCTCTCAATCTTTCCTTTCTCTTCATAGCTAACAGTAGCAGAAGTAAATAAGCAGTATTTGAGTACACAAGCAGAATTAAAAGTTTTGGAAGTTAAGATGAAACAATGAAGTGCTCCAATCAAAAGCTGTTTTTGACAGAAAATATATTGTGTAAATAAGGATTTTCCCTCCTGTTTTCCACAGAACACATTGCATTTTCTCACATATATCCAGTAAAATCTGCCTATCAAAAAGGTTCCTTCAAACAAAATCTTTCAATGTCCCTCTAAAGTGGAATAAAAATTTTAAGGAAATCCTGGGAATAGTAAACAAGCATAAAAAAAAAAACAAAATTCCTCACATTTTGCTGACATCATTCTGTTTGAGAATAAACATATCCTCAACCTCTAGGCTAGGTCATTAAAAAAAAAAACTATATGAAAGCAAGTCAGTTCTCATTTCCACTGGCTCCTGTTTCAGTCTTGTCCATGGGAGCTCAGTTCTCTTCTGGTTCATCACAGAAACAGGAAAGCAGAAACCAAACCAGGAAGTAACTTGAGGCAGGGAAAAATGAGATAAAACTAGTGCAGAAAATTAATTTAAACAAAGATTTAAAAGATAGGAAAAGATTGTGCCTGCCCTTTCTCTCACATTGTCTCTGGTGATGACCTAAGGAGCTGCCCGAAATTGTCATGTACCAATGGGTTGTCAACATGACAGACTTCCAGAGGAGTCTTGAAGTAAAGGAAATCTTCTCTGCACTGCTTATTATTTTTCCAATTTCTAAGCATCTGAAGGGATGTGGTCTTCATCCACAAGTGAGTATTTTTAAGCCCTTTCCCTGTTTTATGTGGGGTTCTGAATATATATGTCATTAAAACTTGGACTGGCTTCGGTCACTTGCCAAAAATCCCTTGGGTTTCACAGTGGTTAAGATAAAAATGTATACTCATACATACACATATTTTTTCTTCTAAATCAGCAGTAAGGAAGTATTTTCTTGTAGAAAACATCAGCATTTTCATTACTCTCTTCTGATTTTTCTCACATTTATAAAGAGGTAGAAGGATCATTTTGCTTGTTAGAAGATTTTACAGTTTGGATTGTGCCGAGTATGGGAAAATTCAGACTGAACACTGAATAAAACTTTCTGAAAATAGATGCTATTAAGCTTTGTGATAATATCCCAAGGGAAAGGAACAGCTCCATCAATTGTGACATTTAAAAGCAGACTGGACAATGCACTAATAAATATTCTGTGTGGACTGTTTTGCATTGTCATGGGGGTAGATGAAGAGAACTATAAGGTCTTTTTCATATCTAATTTCTCCAGTTCTGAGAAGCAGAAAAATATCATGCTCTTGATGGAGTTCAGAACAGGAGCAGTGCTAAGAAACACAAAATACCAGTTTATTCTAGGATGAGTCTTAACTGGTGCAAACTCTTTTATAGTTCTGGGGCTGTGATCTCCAAAATAATTTTGGACAAAAATAAGCTTTCTACTTTTATAAACTTCCATCACCGATATTGTCAACTGAGGTCAAAAAAGATCTTTCACAGTATTTGCATTGGGGTTTTTTTGTTTTTTTCTGGCTAGGATCTGCTCATATTGATCAATTGAGCTGAATTTCTGCTACTCATATAGACAGTTACTTGCTGTATTATTTTAAAATAATTTATATTTTATGGGTGAAGTTTTCCAACTCTGATATTAAACAATCTTTACATGGAGAGACACACTAACCCCTCTGTTCTAAATGTTAGGAGTCCCTAAATAAGGTAATTCTCATTGCTTGTGATCTGATAAATTCAATTGTTACCATTTAGCTTACTTTATCCTGAAAAATAAAGTTTAGCTCCATGACCCCTTGATGCAGCAACTTCTGCAGCTGTGACAGTGGTAAGGATGGGAAGGATGGGACCAGTGCACTCCCTTCCTGTGAGCTACCAACCCTAACAATTTGTCAGGGAATCCATTCTGCCCCAGTGACCTGCTGGTCAGAGTGGTGCTACAGCACATTGCTCTGAATGACAAATGAGGAGAGAGAACAAGGGTAGCCACTGAGTATATGCTGAAAAGAAGCTGCTCATTTATCATGAGATCTAGTCAACTCTTCTGCAAAATATTTGAAGAAATGTGACTGTGAGCTTGCTTCAGTGATCAAAATTAGGTATCATCTGGAAATGGGAGAGCAGTTTGCTCTAAAATAAAAAAATTATTCAAAATTATCTGCAATTCCTGCATTCTGTGCATTCATAATGTTTGTGGAAACATAAATGCAAATAAATGTCTGTTTCTGTAGAGATAATTAAATATCTTAATTATTGTTGGAAGACAAGGAATGGGAAAAGATCCCAGTAGTTTCTCTGTAAATTAGTTTCTGTCTTAAATCCCTCAGTTTTCAGATGTCCAGGTAGGCCTGTTTTAGTCATTCATTAATACATAAAAGGGTTTTATTCTACTTCCTATTTAGGTGCAATAAATCTAAACTGTAAGGAAGAGACATTGAGAGATTGATTGATTTTGCTATATTTATCAAAACAATCAATCTGCTACTGCAAGCACAGAGTATTAATCTTATAAAGAAACATAACCCCAACCTTATCTGATCTGAGCAGGCTGAAGCAGGGACAGCAATATTCCCAGTCCCTCCAGTGTAATGTCACCCTGAAAAACTTGATTCTTGCTATCTCTTTGCTAGGGATGTGCTTCCCCTGTGCCTTGGAACTAATCACTGACTAGTTTTAAGAAGTACCCCAAAATAGAGGATGCCCTTACAAGCATGAGGGCAGGGCATCTTTCCTTTCAAAACCACTTGTCAGAGGGACCTACCTGGACTTGAAATGTACCAGTTTGCTGAAACAGAGGCTGCTCACCTCAAACTCAGACTTTTGGAAAGTCAAGCTCTCCACCATCATGTCCAAACATCTGTGAAGGATCTGACTGTGCCACCACATTAACCTCCCCTTTCTCCTTTTTCAGAATGACAAATATTCTCGCTACGTTTTCCCACAAACATATGTAAAAGCTTCTGAAGCACCTACAAAGTGCTCTATGAGAATGCAGGAAAAACAAACAAACAAAAAAAACATATTCCAGCCTTCAGAACACTGGCTGAAGAATATGTCTCATTTAAACTGAGGGATGTAACTTCAGGTACATTGGTGATAATACTAATGATGGGATTATTTCACATAGTTAGGACTGAACACAACAGACCAGAACTGTCATCTTAAACTCTACCTAAAAATCAGCTTGATGTCAGTGCATATTAATATAAGAAAGGAGTCTTATCCAACAAGAAATGCTATTCACAAATATTCTGACACTAAGCACCAGGGCAGCATGTTGTAGTAATCCATATCTGAGGCAATAAAAACATTCCACAGGCTCTACAAATTACTGGAAAAGCTCCAGTTTTTGTGAAGTAACACATAATTAAAAGAAACAAACTTGTCAACATTTGCTACCTGAATAGCCATGAACCTCATAAAGAAGGTGGACATACTGGATTTTCCCTCCAAGGAAACTTAATTGTAGTTGCACTATTACCGATTTGGAAAAATATGTCCTTTCATATTCAGGTTCAGCTGTTCAGTGTAACTGGTGACAGTAGTAGTAATATGATAGGAACTGAAGAATAATGATGCACGGAAAAAATAAATTACCCTTATACAGAATTAGGGAGAGAGGGAGAAATGGAAATAGACAGAGAGCTTTTAGAAAGAATATGTAATTAATTATCAATTTTTTTTTCTCACTATTTTACAGTACAAATAGCTGAAAATGTTTATATAATCATACCATCAATGCTAATAAGCTTGTAAACTTGAGCACTGTAAAACATGGATTTGAATACATTAAATTCTACTTACATGTTTGACAGGATGCTAAAATCTGACTGTACTACATCTTGTTATGAATTCACACATTACTGTCGGTCAGAAAACCCTGACACTAACTTCCAATGCTAATGGTAATGGGTGTGGGTGATTTTAATAATAAAGTGTGCTCATTATTTTTCAGAGACAGTCTGTGGAAAGCAATTCCAAATCAAGAAATATGACAACAAATGAATATATTTGCATTAGGAAAATATAACATCCCTGAAGGCTGAAGGGAACAGTTTCATAAGCATCTGAAATAAATTGTATGTATAACTTCCACAACTGTAAATGTGAACAGAAATACAAAAGATCAAAGATTTCAGTGCTGTATATTATGCATAGCTACACCGAACTTCCACCTAGAAACTCCATGGCAATAAATCTGTTTTGAAATCAGGTGCTCTTCCCAGAGCTTTCAAGATAAAAATTGCACAAAGAGTACCTGAAAGCTAAGTATCAAGTGAAGGTTTCAAAGTTCCTTTCCCAAAGAGAGGAGCAAAGTGGGGAATTTTGTTTTAGCCTTGTTTGTTTATGAGGTACAGAAGCTAAAAGATCAGGAGTTAAAACCACACACTTTTCTGTTCTCGCGATGAAAACATCCTGGAAATTGTTACCCATGTACCTAAGTGTACTAGTTTGAAATCAAACCAGTGGGAGATTGCAAGTCAGAATTATAATTTAATAGGAGAAAATTAAAAGAAATAAATAAAAGCAGTAGTACAAGGATACTGACAAAGTCAGAATACAACCTGACACTCTATGGTGGTAGCACTCCAAGGAAAGCAGTTCTGTTGACGCAGTGATCCTGTAGAAAGAAAGGTCTGGAAATCCAGCAGTAGCTCTTTCCCTCTGGGAGTCCAGTAGGCAACTGCTGCTGTGGTGTTCAGGATTTCAGCTTATATCCATGATGGAATAGTTGGTTCCTCCCTCTGGGCGGAGCATCTCACAATGGGATGGTGAGTCATGAGATAAGGCACTGATGGGCCATTAACAGGAGGTAGTCCAGGGGGGTGTTATCTCTGAGTCATGGGACCAGGCATTGATGGCCCATCAACAGCAGATAGCCCACGGCGAATAGGCAAGGAAAACACTGCTCCACCTGGTTCCAACAGCTCGCAAAGATGGTAACAGAATATACTTTAACCCATGACACTAAGGATTTTCATTCTCTAGCACTCGTGGCTTATGTTGTAAGCAATGCTGCACCAACCCTGGCACCTTTCTGGTGACAATGCTTTGGACTGCAGCTGGTGCACCTGAGAGAGGAGTCAGCAAACTTCGGCTATGGAGGGCTTAAGAAAGAGAGTCAAGGAAAGAGACAATGATTTAGAGTGATTCTGGAGAAGCTGTCTAGCCAGTTCACCTGTCCCAAGGCAGGATGTCACTCATAGCCTACACTTACTTAATATGTTCATACAAACTGCTGCTGGGTGCATATTCTTCAGTCTTTCCACACTATAACTTTTAATGCTGCCCTGTTCCTAGAAAGCTTTCCCGAATCTTTGATCTTAAGCTTTCATCCCTTTTACTGTGTTTGCTAAAGAAGCAAAGAAATTAATTTTTCTCTTTATTTTCACAGAAAAGAAATTTCTATTACACATTTTTTAAAAAGTCTTAACAGGTCTTTTTTTCAGATTAAGCAATCCCATTTATGTCAGGCAATAGTTGTATATCATGCAATATGGTCACAATTATCATAATTTCTTCTGCTCCCACCTGAGCTATCTGTGATGGGTACTTGTATTCCTTGCAGTCCCATGGCCAAAAATTGAATAGGTGCTTGGCTGAAGCCTTAGCTGTTCTGCAGAGAGTACCAGGAGGATTTCATCTGTCTTATAGGTTATTCTGTTAATGCACTCTTATACGACACTAGTTTTGTCCACAACATCACGGTTTTTAAATTTTCCTGACTAATTGTCCTCATCTATCCCTGGAATACAATAGCTGAGGAATTTGTATTCCCATAATTTAACTCAGACAAAATAGATATCTTATGTTTTGCATTGGCTTCTACTGGAAATCACTCCAAGTTGTTATGAGTTCAGAGACCAAATCACATTACTAAAATGTTAGCTGACGTTGTCTGTGTTATATTTGTTTGCACTTGTTCCCACACGGCAAAGCTATGACCACTGATGACTACAGACTGAAGTAATGATAAATTCACCTCACCAGAGTAGCTGTTGCAGTAACATTCTTTGGTAATATAGATGATTTCTGGGTTGTGTGAATAACTTCTGAGTTAACTTCTGAATAACTTCTGTAAAAATATTTGCTATTCAAAAATATGCAGTGATGACTTTGAACAAACAATTTGCTAATTATGAATTATCTTCAATTTCCTTTTTTTACTCATTCACAAATCAGGCTCATTTGCTTGCCAAATGTCTCAAGGCAGCACTTAAACATTTTTTGTCATATCCCACTGATCTGAGAACGACCTGGTGCACTCAGTACAAGCCTTAGAGGATGAATGTGAGGGAACAACCATCCATGGATGACTCACAGGAAGGATGGAGGAAAGTTGGAACTTCATGGCATGTACTTAGCAAATCTGTCAACCACTGTCACTGCTCCTGGAGTGGGCACTAAAGTGCTGTGGGGCTTGGTACTTGCATTTCTCTTCTTTCTAACTCCTTTAATTTAATCCCTCAAAGGTGTACAGTCTTCAGTTTGAGTCACATGCATTACACTTCTTAAATGAATAACAAAACTTTTAAGATAGAGTGATTATAAATAAATAGTAACAAATACAGGGCACAAATAAACAAGATTCCCCAAAAGGTAATTTAAAAAAATCATTTTGCCAATATAGTTCTTTATGAATATAGGAAATCAGGCACTTCACATACGAATTTTGACACTGAACATTTTCTATTAATAAATGTGTACTTTTGCCCAAGATGATAGGTAAGCACTGTAATTCAAATTGAAAAAAAAAAAAGATAAAAAAATTTTAAATGTTTTTTATCTGAAGTTAGACAGAATCCAGATCTGATTTATCTTCGTGGATAACACTATCATTAGGAGAATGACCCTTTTCATTCATCTGACATACAGAAAAATAATAAATGACACCATGGGTAATAAAAATAACTTTTTTTCAAGAGGTGAGCACTCTTCTACATTTTATGAATGAGCTTTGAAAGACTGATGGATTACAACTGATCAGATTTGCCAAAACTGGCAAATCAGTGCAGACTAAGTTTCAGTACTCTAAGAATTTATCTATGTTTGTGTGCAATTCAGAACAATAAAAGCAGACTAGTGGATCAAAGCCCTTGCTGCTGAAGCCTCTGCATCTGCACCACACATGGTCCAGAGGCTTTGCTTTGGTCTGAATTTAATCTAGGCTGAGTATCACCAGGACACATATAGTTTGAAGCTGTCCAAAGGCCCAGTCACTACTTTGGACCCATCAGAGGTTGGAGCAGGCTCAGTGCACACCTCCAACAGTGCTCCTTGTGTCCTTTGGCCCCAAAGGCAATCCCACGGGCTCGCCCTGGAAACAGAACCTTGGTACACACCAAGGAGCTGACCAGGGGTTCCACACCAAAACCTCATTGCTCCAGCACAGCTTGTCACTGGGCATGCAGAGCAGCCAGCTGAATCTACAATTAGGCAATTTCAATGTGCTAATTTCGAGTAATCTGAAAAAAAAAAGTCAAAGTAACCTCTAAACTTTGAAAGATGCTATTTGTTCTGAGGGAGTGCATGCTGCTGAAACCTTTCTGCAGACTGCATTTCTAATTTTGTTGCTACTAAAGGGGAGGATCAGCTGGTCTTAGTGTCTGAAGACCCCATGATACCCACTGATGGGGTACTTTCCTGCCAGATTTACCCTGCAGCCATAAACCTTGGAAGACTGACCCAGGAATTCCAAATGTTGGGAGGAGAATGAAGATCATGGAAAACAGCTGACCTTACAATCTTCTGGCCATGTATGCAAGACTATAAACTCCTTATTACAGCCTGGATTCACCCTGGGGGTTCCTGGGAGATCTAACCTTGCTAAGGATCCAGGAGCCACAGTCAAGTCAGATCTGGGGCTCATAAATTATCAAGTTT
This sequence comes from Erpornis zantholeuca, assembly GCA_013400515.1. Taxonomy (NCBI): domain Eukaryota; kingdom Metazoa; phylum Chordata; class Aves; order Passeriformes; family Timaliidae; genus Erpornis; species Erpornis zantholeuca. The sequence goes on from VZTN01028507.1 coordinate 131,853, forward strand.
GTTGCCTTGAGGTCCTGGGTGCTGAGAGGATTTACCAGTGACCCAGTTGCAAGTCCATGTCACAGCACTGCAGATCTTAGAGTGAAGGAGTCCTTTGTGGGAAGGAAATGTGAAAAAGCCTGTGCACTACACGTTCTACAGCTTCGGGAAAATCACATTGAATGTAGGAGGTGTCTGTGAAGAGTATCAGTTAGCCGTTTTCTAACAAAAATCACCTTTCTGATTTTTATTTTTCTTTAATTTAGGATTTTTTTATGTGCTTCTAGAATTATGGCAATAGCAGGAGAAAAAAAAATTAAACAAAAATCACAGCCAGGCTCTACATCTGAAACTGTTAGTCTGGAATGTTCCTAAAAGGACCCAAATTGTATATTCATACCATCCCTTTGCTACTTTAACTCCCCACCCGCATACAGTATGCCAAGCTGTTTCTCTGTAGTGATGTGTCCCTGCCTGTGCTCTGTATGTCTATATTAATACACATATATGAGAAATGGCTGTGATGGTTGGAGCCAGGGAAAGGAATATTTGTGCCTCCACAGAGCTCTGTGGGGAGGGACTGCTGAGAAATGATCCAGAAGGTTCTTTACGACACTCAAGTTCAGGAACTGAAATTAGTAAACTGCCATTTATGTAGTAGCAAAATGAATTATTCAATCTGCTGTGTGGACTGAAAGTCTAATTTTAAAAGTCTAGCTTGCCTAAAGAGCCCTGTGCAAAACATTCATTAAATGTAAGGCAGTACCAAGTGTTACTGCCTGGCTGGATGTCTTGGGAGGGGTTGTCTGGTATGAACCACCATGGCTAATCTGTTCCATAAACTGTGGGTTTATGAAAACAGAACAAGAATCTGTTTCCCACTTCCATGAGTATTTTGGAAAAGTTGTGGGTCTCCTCCTTATGCCACATTCAGGGCATTTTTGCATGGATGCTGCTCAGCTCCACAGCAAGGTCGGTGTGTGGGGGTGCAGGAGGCAGCTCAGCCCTGGGGGAAGGCCCTCAGATGGACCCTGCAGACCCATGGAGGGGGTAGAGCCCTGCTGCTCTTGAAGCCTTAAATGGCTACCTAGAAACAGAGACTAGACAGGAATAAAGGAATAAAGGAGGGATTTATTTGAAAGGCTTTCAGAGGTACACTCTGGGCTCCAGAGGGTCCTGACTCAGTGGATCCCAAAATGGACAATGACAGCTCACGAGTTCTTCACACTTTTATATCAGCATAAATTCACCAACCAGAACCCAGCCAATGATGGAATTTCCCCAAGCTTGCCCCCCTCTCCCCAAGATGATGGTTTACAGTTCTTGGGCCTAGGACAGTCTGGGTGTCCCAGGAGAGCAAATTAGAGAGGCTTTGTTATGTCTGTGTGAGCATGAAAGAACAGCGCTTAACAAGCTACATGAAACTTCAGAGTTCGAAACTTCCAGTTTCAAACTACAAACAAGCGACATGAAACTTCCAGTACTAGCAGTACAGGATTTGAAAAATATAAAAGTAAAAACCTAAGTCATCACTCTGTGCTGGAGCTTTGCTGTGTGCCTGTTCCCAGAGGACAGGGCTTGCAAAGTGTCAGGTCACGGCCTGAGGGTGAGAGAGGGTGAAGTGACAAAGCTTCTCCCTCTCTCTTAGGGTTTGACTTTGATAAGACATCAGAGTGCATCTGAGCATCCCTTCTCATGGAAACTTCTGTCTAGCTCAGCGTTTCCCTGTAAGAGGATCCACTTCGGTGTATCAGCACTTTTCTGACATAAAAATATTTCCCTTAAGAATTTCTGAATGACCAGTTACTAGCATGAACATCAGTAATGAGCTCCTCCAAACCAGCAGCCAGCAGATTATGCTTGTGCATGTCATCCAGAGAAAGGTGTAATTTGTACATTGCATGGCAGTTTGTCCTCTAGACACTGAATATATGAAGCAGGACTTTATTAGTTAGCAAATCACCCTTGCTTGAAATTAAGGAAAGGTGACTTGTCTTAATGTGCCTCTGTGATGTAGCGACTTTTTCTGCCACCTTCATGACATGACTCAGGTTTTTGTCCTGTGGGAAATATGGTGCAGGTCAGCCTTGAACACCTTCCCAGGCTAGGATCATATTCTGCACTGTAAGGAAGAAGTGATAGAAAACACTAAAGTACTGCACAATTCTTTCTGTTACCGTTGGCTGCATTTTAATATGTAATCCTAATCTGAAAGAACTAAAACCAAAATACTGTCATACGTCCCCAGAATAAAAATACATATATTCTTTCCGTGAGTCAATTATTTTCTAAGTACATATCTGTACATATAAATAAACATTTAGATTATCCAGATGAGTAGCAGGCTCTGAAAGAATTATGAAATTCTTAACTGAAAAACTGCTAAGAATCTGCTGAAGTAAAAGCTACCAGATGCATGTGTGAGTTGCCCCAGTGAGATCAGGTTCAACCATCTTTAGTCTATTTGCTCATGAATAGCAAAGTAAGGAGATTTAAATCTTCATTGTTACTTCGGTAAAGTCTAATTAACTTCCCTGCTTCCTCTGAGGGAAACAACTACCAGACAAACACGCCCGGATAACATCACACAATATCCTGAAGAGCTTTGGGGATTTTCAATTATTTCAAAAATGGGGTTGTTTCTCTCTTTCTCTTCTCTCATGCCACATCATATATCTTAGGCAAACACCTAAGGAGAAAAAAAACAAGCAAGATGCCATTCAGAGATGTTTGCATGGCTTACCCTGACGAGGCACAGGAGATGATTGTCAGAGATAGACAATGCTGTCTCTGGTCCTTAAGGGGAATGTTTCTCTTCCATGAAGTGCTGCTCGCTCTGCTAAATAGAAAACTCCTGATTTTATTTCAGGCTATCACTTACTGGCTTGTGCCAGCATCTTTCATACCAGTTGCAAGTCCATCTCCAATTGAAGTGAACTAAACTTGTACCTGAAAATACTTCCCTGAAAGCACAGTTTGGCACAGTAAGCTGTGCAGCTCGATACAAAGGCCGTGCTTCTCAAATCTGTTTTCATTCTAACCTACTTTTTGTGCCAGAAAGTATTCACCTGGAAGGCAGCAGGACATGGAAACATTCAAATCAGTCTCCTGCAAGGCACTTATAGCCCGTGTTTAGCATAGGGTAACTCACCAGAGAATGTGACTTCAGGCATTGTCATTGCAGCACTTCTTTCCCACTTTCTGTTCATTCTTGTGCCCCATTAAGTAATTTTTTTGAGTTGTCAGTAAGGAAAGCCTCACATGTGGTCTTATACTGCTGTTAAGATCTTTTGGCAGCCAAGATCTTTGGCTGCCAAAGGAAGGTCAGAACTACATCAATGAACCTAATTTTTAAAATACAATTTTTTTCATATTCCAGATACAAAAAATAGTTATTTTGCTCTGTCATGGTTTAACTCCAGCCAGCAGCCAAGCACCACACAGCTGTTTGCTCACTCATCCACCAGCAGGATTGGGAAAAAATTGAAAATGTAAAAGTTAGAGAATTTGTGTTGAGATAAAGACAGTTTAATAGGGAAAGCAAAAACCACACAAGCAAAACAAATCAAGGATTGGTGTTCAGCCATCTCCAGGAGAGTAGATCCTCATCACAGGTAATGGTAACTTGGGAAGAAAACCACCATCACTACAACCATCCCCCCTTTCTCCTTCCTCCCCACCCACCAAGGAGCATGATGGAATATCCCTTTGGTTACTTTGGGTCATCTGTCCCAGCTCCCCCCAATGTCTCATGTACCCCCAACTTCCTCACCAGCATGGCAGCATGAAGAGCAGAAAATACCTTAGCTCTGTTTAAGCCCTGCTCAGCAATAACAAAACCATCTGTATATTACCAACCCTGTGTTCAGCACTAGCCCACCACATAACCTCATATTAGCCACTGTGAAGAAAACTAATTCTGTCCAAGACAAAACCAACACTTGGTCTTAATGTTGACTTAAACTTTACCATAAAAACTGTTCTGCAAAGAGAAAATAGCTCAGAAAGCAGCATTTGCTTTATGATAATTTGCAGAGGTAAAATTCAGGACTTTTAAAAAAATAAAAATTCCACCCTGTCACATTATCTTGACCCTTTTGCAGTTCTAACAGGCTTGGGCTACAGTTTCATTGTTACTCCCCTTTTACACTGCACAGCCATTATTAAAAAATAGAGCAACTACACTTTCAGTTCAACAAGCTGGAGATTACCTTGCACCTGCTTATTCTGGTATTTTACAAAATCTGTATCTTAAGTTCCATCATGTTAGGCAAGGCCTAAACCCCACACATAGATACCTATTGGCTGCAAAATCAATCCTCATGACTATTGCACAAAAAGTGGGTTAGGGTCAAAGCGCCTGCAGAAGGAATTTGGCATGCTGAGAGTACAGCTGGTGAGCTGTGTCCCTCAGGGGACCTGTGCTGTGACCCCCTCCCATAGCAAAACCTGTTGACCATGCTTGCATCCCTCCTGCCACTGTGTTTCTCCTTCAGCATCATAGACTTTTGCCTGCTCCAATTTTGTGATGTAATTCCTCAAGGAGCAAAGCTGTAAGCCAGACTGCAAGAGTGAGCTACATTGAAGCACTTATTTTTTTTTTTTTCTCCAAACAGAGGTCATTGTAAAAGTGCCACTTACTGTAAAGCCCACAGACAGTTGCAAGAGAGCAACTGAAAATAAATTGCAATGCTGGAGTTGGAATGACAGATGGGGGAGGAATTTCCTCAGCCATCTGCACTACAAAATTAAACAAACAACTACACAAAGCTGCAGCCTCAGGCACTCCTCAACCTGAACTTTTCATCACAGTGGCCCTGAAGTAGGAATCAGTGCCAAATCCCCAGCCAGGTGCTCCTGAAAACAAGTAGGAACACAAGTTGAGGAACCCTGGGAATTTTCAGGTTCATCAGGAAGATTCCAGTAAGTTTCAAAAGTCTCCAGGGTTAGGTAATATCACAGAGAAGTTTTTGAATTCTGTGACATTAACTGAGATTTGTGCTTAAATTCCAGGGGTGGACTGGGGGAGATCTGGACCTTGATTTTTACTAGACTCCATCGAAATAAGTGTCAAATGTTTCATGGTACCTCTGGAGCAGGGCTGCACCCTTTTTGTACTGGAAGGCCACATGATGCCATATAACACCCATCTGGTACATCAAGCACCCTCTTGACAGGTTTAGAGACTCCAGTTATAATTTCTATCTCCTGGCATCATGGTTTGTTCCTTCTTTCCTTTGATTTGGTCTGTATTGATTTGGTTTGGTTGTGTTGGTTTATAGGTTTGTTTTGTTTTCTATTAAGAGAGGCAATTCTGTGCTTTTCTAGCAGAAGCAGAAGATTTTGTGACATGGGCTGTTATTTAGAAAAAAACTTAAAATTATCATATTAGGCTCTTTTTTTGTCCCTCATTTTTCCAAGAGGTTCTTCATGCTGGTGTTTCTATTTGGTTTCAGATATTTTCTATTAAAATATCTTTTGCAAGGAGTTATTTCTGTTGAAGCATGTATTGAAATATTGTGATCACTGACATCCTTTCTTTCTACTGAATTCTACCTAAACTTTGCCAATGTCTTTAATGGAAACCATTGATTTCCTCTTCTGACTGCATGAGTTGACCAGCCTTTCTCTGTAAATTATTTTTACCTGTAATAGTAATCCCAAACTTGGCTTTGACATTTCAGAAAAGTCTGGAGAATCCCTCTAGAAGTGCTGCTCATTTGTTTTTGCAGAAAAATGAGCCCCAAAAAAAAACCCCTTCACACTCACAGCAGCCTCTGCCAGGCTTTGCAGAGCTCTCTTGTGCATTTCACACCTCCCAGTTTCTGTGTTTCTGTCTAGTGGTGGGGTTGTTTCCCTGCAGAACTTTCTTCCTCCCCTACCTTCAAAAATTGTTTTATTGTTAGTGCCATTTCACCTATGTTTTTAATCCTTGTATTTCTAATCCTTCTACCCTTGTTGGACTCAAAGCACAGACACGTCTATAAAGATAAAGTTTTCAAAATATGAGTTATGCAAAGAGAACATTTTTGAAAGTCTAACTCTTGTGTTTCATGATTAAATGAGCTCTGAACTCTTTAGAGGACATGGGTAATTACATTGGTGGGTAAACAATGAGTCCATTTCAGAACTTGGAGAAAGACTGGAATAGAGAAAAAGAAATGAGACTTTCTACATGAAAAGATTTCTATGAGCTGATGCTGGTCTCTACTTTTCAGTAGCTGGGAATAAAAAAAAAGGATAAAAACAACAGAAAAAAAGACCAGTCAAAAAACCATCATCCAGCTCATGAATGTGAATCCTGTGCAACACATTAACTCACATTTTTCTTGATGTCCTCAATTTTCCAATCATACCTTTAGTAAGTATAGACTGGCACATGTAATGAAAATCAGAGAAAATTAATCATATCATTATTGAGTACCATGTATAATGCTTGATGCATTATTTATGCAGGTAGAGATAGATTTTAGGGCCAAAGGTGTCACTATAATTATGTAGTCTGACCTGCTTGACTCAGTCAATACAGTCTCACCCACTTACTCCTTTTTTAGCACCAATGCCTGCTAGAACTGCAGTCTGTCTTTCAGAGAGGCCTCCAATCTGAATGGGAAATCTTCATGTGATGGGCAGCCTAGCTCATCCCAGCAAAAACCTCTTCCAGTTTCAGAAGGTTAAGGAAAATGAAAAAGAAATTTGTGTTGAAAAACTGGAATGCCAATGGATTTCTTTTTAAAACAATGCTGAACACTGAACTTCTAACTTGCAAAACTTTTAGAAAAGTTTAATCTCACTGGATTATGTTCAGCAACCCAGAATTATTTCCTACATATAATTTAGAAAAAAAATTAATAAAAAGTTTTTCTAACTGTCCTTTTTGTCAGAGTTTTTAAGACTGCTTTTAAGATAACTTGTAAGGTTGGTTTTTGTTTTAATTTAATTTTGCCTTCACAAGGCAGAAAGTATTTTTTGAGAACTCTAGTTCTAGCCATTATTAAGAGAAACATAGAATCAGGGAATAATATATTTTGGTAGGGACCTCAGGAAATTATCTACAATCAACTGATGTCATTAAAGAAAGAAAGCAACAAACTCCTTGTCCCCTTAGAATACAAATATACTTCCTCACTGAAGACATATTTCTTTTCATGTTCATCTGTTATCGTGCCTTCAAATTCAGAAAGTCAGAGTGTTTATGAGATTACTTATGGAAATATAGTTTTTGAATAATTAGATTAAAATTTGAGCCTTTCAGTGAGGTGAATTATGGGAAACAATGAGCTCATTCTGCCTCATATCTGAAGATAAAAGCTCTTGCAAAAGGCTGTGCAGAAAAACAACTGAACTATGGCTTCCAAATAGCCACAGAGGAAAATGTGCTGTCTTCATGTACGAGGAAGATGAGGAGTTGTGAGGCAGAACACTTCTCTGCAGCTCCTCAGTGAGGTGCCAGTCATGTGAGAGCACTGCAAACCCCATGCTTCTCCCTCTTGCTGAAGCTTCCATCCTGTTGCTGAAGTGACTCCAGGCCTGGCAAAAGCCTCAACCTCCAACTGACTGTGGATTAGCAAGGAGGTAAAAAAAAAATCTCTAGAATGCTGCTTACACTTTTCAAAACTGATGTTATTTACTATTGCCTTTTTCCATATTTTGGTTTCTGATATACTGAATTTCATTATAAGATTGAAACTTGCCTTTCAGAAACAGTGTGTACCTTATTTGCTGCATCTGAAAAGCAGGTGTTCTCAAGCCAATCTGAATATTTTGAGCAAATCCATGCTTTGAAATGCAAATGAATTTGCAATGTCTGCATAGTTTGAGATAAAGCAGTTAACAATGAATTAATCCTTGCTTTATGCAGTTCATTATCAAGAGACTATGACCAGGCCAACAATGTATTTGGAACATAATAGGGTCTTGCCAAACAGGTAGAGACTCTTTATTCAAACTGAGCACTTACAGTTGCAGTGCCTCTCATTTTTGGGGACTGCATAAAACAACACGATTAGCATGATGTAATTTTTTTGTTTGTCCCAAAAGCTGGTGCCTAGGTACAGTCTAGCCTTATTCCAGAACCAAAGTCTCCTGGATGGTACTAAAACATTGTCATATGAGGAATTTCAAGTAAATTTAGTCTTAAATGAGAATAGGCTGCATTTCAGGGGACATGGGATTTAAAAAGATGGTTCCAAAACCACACCTTTTTCATGAAAAGTTTACATCCTCAGAAAATCTAAATCACTGATGATAAATACATCAGAAATATTCTCTAAATCTGCTATGGTTTAAATCTTTCTTTCCACCAGGTAATGTAGTTGGGTCAGGTTTAGATTCCTGTGCCTGATTAATGTAGTGACTGCAATGGCCTTGCCATGGCAGTCAGTGTGAATGATGGGAGAAACAGTACAAAATTAGTAGTTCACCAGTATAATGATACTGTGCAGTGCATCTAAACAAAAATTGTGGCCAGGGGTCTTCAGTCCTGCTGCTCTGTCTCTTGGGACTCTGTAGAGGAAGGGATAGAGCTGAGCACCTTTAGCACTCCTGTGTGCAGAGGACACAACACTGCTGAGGAATGAAGGTTTATTGTGCAGACCTGGGAAGGATTTGCTGAGCTTGGCTCTGTGGGATGAGGGAACTGATTGCAGGTGATCCCTTTGTAGTCCCACTGCCCCTGGGGCTCTGGGTGGGACCTCTCTCCTAGCCCTGAGCCTTCCTGGGGGCTGGGCTGAGCCTTAGCCATGTGCCCCCACTCTGCTGTAGCTGAAAAAGGTCTCAGGAAATAACTTAAACACAGCCTAGATTTGGCTGAAATTTATAATAGAAATGCACCCCTTCTCCCATTCAGATATGTCATGGTTCAATTAAGAGAGAACAGCCTAGATAGATAGGTGAGGGGAAAACTTTCTGAGTAGCTTGCTGGAAATGGAATTGTTTTCAACTTATTTGGTTTTGATGTTTTTTTAACAATATAATTATGTTATACCTCCCCATAACTCTGTCACAACTTTATAAGGCACTGTCATAAGTGAGGAGTTTGTTCATTAGATTCTTTTTTACATTCTGGACCTAGCTACTCAGTGGTGAGGTGCTGAACAATTATTTACTTGAATATAGAAGTTTCTTCCCATTAGTGCAGATTGTTTTGCTCAGTATGTTTTGATGGTTGATATTCATGATCTGCAGACAGCTGAAATGGAGGACTTCAGTTTTGCCTCTCTCCTCTAATCACTGTAGTACATAATGACAGATGGCAGCATTCCTAAACTGCCTTGTTCAACAAATGGTATGAGATAGATATTTCAATAATTTAATCATCCTATTAATGATATTATTAATGATAATTATTATTAGCAAGAACTAAGAATGAATTTTCATATGATATAAACCTCTTCACCTACATTTTGGGATTGCTAGCGATTCTGGTTGCCTCCATTTTGAGCCTAAAGAGAGCAGACTGTAAAGACTCCTGAGTCTCAAACCAAACAGACCAACATGTATTTGAAGATTAGGCTGCTTTAAGGGATATTATGTTAGTTTAGAAAAATAACTAGTTGCTTTTAACATGTTGGCTCTCCTTACATAGTTTGCCTTTTTTTCAGTTCAGGTATTGGTTCTTTTTTCCTTATAGCTGATAGAGATCAAATATAAAATAAAAATTTGCGTTATGTTTCAGAAGAGCAAATTTGTCCACGCTTTTATCATGACACATCTGAACTAGTTATGCTTAAAATCAAGGGGCTCATTTCCCCACTGTCTGAAGACGCAAGCAAGTAGAGCAGCAGTGGCAGACGAGAGGAAACACTTCCTCTCGGTGCTGACCCTTTTATTTTACTACAGTGATATACTGTGTTACTGACCTGAAGAGACTTTGGGCATCCAAAGGTTATTGGACTGCAATCAGGATTGGATTTGAGGTCTCCTCCCAGCTAAGAAATCAGGATTCAATAAAATTTGAACTGAGACCAGTTCTCTGCTACAGCTTCATGGTCTGGCAGAGAATTATTCTAGTTTAAATTGCAAAGCACCCTCCTGTTCTAATATTGATACATTTTGTGAAAGACAGAGTTTGAAGATATTTTTGTTCAGAATAACCTTTAAAATATAAAACAAAGGAATTACTTTTAAAATATTCTCATTCATGAGCTACTTCTCAAAACATTATCTTGCTGCCTGACAGTACTAATGAGACCGAACATTCAATTTTTTTCAGGGTCTTGAAGACAGTGTCCTCATGTATCCCAGAGGGAAATAATCTCTTGTTTAAAAATTAATAAAGAAAAATTACCTGAACTTTTACAGGTGCCATGTCAAAGTCCTTATCTAGCTTTAAAGGATTTTGAAGCCAATCTTTTTAAATTTTATTTTAACACGTTTTCACCACTGATGATAGTAGAGGGAAAACATTTATATCAATGCAAGGAAAAAAGTGCTCAACAATGCTTCAAAAACATTTGAAACCTAGGTTTCAATCAGTATTTCTTAAAGATTCTGTGTTCTCATGTAACAGGCTGAGACAAGTAAGAACAGGTGGAATAGCTGGCTGTAAACAGCTGTTTGTGACTAAAAAGCTTAAAGGACATTGCCTTCACTGAATGTAAAAATTGAGTAAGGTGCTGAAAAAATTTCAGGCATAATTCATTTCCTGAAGACTTATAATTAAGGCAGTCTACCAAATTAAGGAAATCATGGAGCTGCCACGGATGTTGCATTAGGAATCATTCATGTTGGTCTTCTTACATATACATATAAGCAAAAGGAATAGGACTACCCAAATAATCAATTTTTTTGGTCTAATTTTTCTAATGTGAATTTGCTTGACTTAAAATGCCCCCTTGTTTTTCCCTGGTTAAACTGTCTTTTCTTTGAATTCGTCTTCTTCCCATGAAGATTCATTTGCAATAAAACCAAATCACCCTGAGTCTTGCAATAAGCTAGTCAGAACCATGGGTCTTGTAGAGCAGATGTCTGTTTGAATTCCTTGTTCTCATTGCTATTAATTACTCCACTAATCTTTGTGGAAAACTTGATCACTAGTATATGTATATTTAGAATCATTGGCAAAGTTGTGCTGTAGACCCAGGTTTGACACTGATCCTGGCAGAAGTCTTCCACTTAGCTCTCTCTTTGATGATGGGTTGCCATAGAGAGCTACTTTTCCAAGAGCTATAGAGTAGAATCATTGATCACTAAGGCTGGAAGTCCTCCAAGATTATCAAGTCCAACCTTTGAATGGACACAAGCTTGTCAACTAAACCACAGCACTAAGTGTCACATCCAGTTTTTTCTTGAACAATTCCAGGGCTGGTGACTCCACACTCCACCACAGCTCTGGGCAGCCAGTTTCAATGACTAACTACTCTTTAATGAAGAAATTCTTCCTGATGTCCAATATGAACTTCCTGTTGTGCAGCTTGAGGTCCTTTCCCCTTGTCTTGTCACTGGTTACCTGGGAGCAGAGGCTGACCCCCACCTGGCTACACCCTCCTTTCTGGTAATTGTAGAGAGCAATAAGGTCACCCCCGAGCTTTCTTTTCTCCAGGTTAAGAACTCCCAGCTCCATCAGCCATTCTTCGTAAGACTCATGCTCCAGACCCTTCACCATCTCTGTTGCCCTTCTCTGGACTCACTCCAGCCCCTCAGTGTCTTTCTCGTCATGAGGGGCCCAGAACTGAATACAGCACTCAAGGTATGGCCTCACTGGTGCTGAGCACGAGGGGACAATCACTGCCCTGGTCCTGCTGGCCACACTGTTGCTGATACAAGCCAGGATGCCACTTGCCTTGTCGGACACATGCTGGCTCATGTTGAACTGACTGTCAACCAGCACCTCCCAGTCCCTTTTCCCTGAGCAGCTTTCCAGCCATTCTGCTCCCAGCCTGTAGCACTGTCTGGGGTTTTTGTGACCCAAGGGCAGGAGCTGGCACTTGGCCTTGTTGAACCTCACACAGATGGTCTCAGCCCATTGTTCCAACCTGTCTGGATCAAATGCCAATTGGTTGACTGACACTGAGTGTCCACCAATTATGAATTCATTTCTATGTGCCTTCTTGAAATAATTAAGTGCTTTCTTCCTTTTACCCCAGGAAGTCAAAATCCTGGCATAACTCTAAGCATGTTGCATCTATATAGGTTCTTTGTCAAACTTGAAATCTCATCAAAAAATGAATTCAGGTTTTTATGACAAGACCTATTTTCTATTAGATCTTGTTGTCTGGCATTAAATATATTCTGATCCTTTGATTGTTTTTTAATTGAATTCCATACAACCATTTCTATTATTCTCCTCTCACTGACATCAGAAAACAGATAATAGACACCTGAGCTATCCTGCTTGCTGTCTTTGATAAAATACTGGGTTTTGTTCTTTTTGTGAGAAACATTCTGATATTTCTTCATTGACAGTCTTGCCAATTTTTTCTTCAATTTCAAGCTATTTAAACTCACTTTCTCTTTCCTAAACATTTGGTTGAAATCTGTTCAGCAATACAAACCAAAATGTAGTAAAGAAATATTACATCAGATGTAGCATAAAAGTCACAAGAACTTGCAAACACTGCTTGACTTGCAAGGCAAAACACGAGGTGTAAATGTTGACCTGTATCGTCAACAAACACTAAAAAACTCTTAGAAACACAGGCCTACTTTTGTCACTTCATAATGAAATCCCCAAAGAGGTCAATTTCATACTGTCTAGCTTCATCAAAAATGCTTCACACAACTCTACTGTTAATTCTCTACATGTTATATCCATACTGCAAAGGATTTTCCAGATTATAGACAGTAACCTCAATCAAACCTCCAATTCCGAAAATAGGAAATCCATTTAGACCTGGTCTACATGAAGAAATTTGCTATTACAGTAACTTTATTAGAGAATAATTGTTAAGTCCACAAAGCAGTGCAGAATAAAAATTATTTCAGCTCCAGAAGTGAGTCCTGTCCAAGAGTAGTAGGAATGGAGCTTCCCTACAAGAGCAGAGGCAGCAGGAGCCTGGCAGGACAGTGAGGTTAGCTGGGCAGGGTATTCAGTGACTCCAGCCCCATCTCAGAGCCCTCAGATAAGGTGAGAAGGGTTGTCACAGTAACTCTGGTCAGCTGAGAGCCCAGTGATGTCCAGCCAAATCTGTAGCAGCAGAGCTGAGTAGCCAGCAGACATTCTTGCAGTACTTCTGCCATGCTTTCAGTGAAGGTGCCTCAGTGGAGAAGATTCTGTAGGTCAGTGTCTGTAGTTGTCTAGTGCAAGAAGGATTTAATGTGCTGTGTCTAATTCCTGCTTGTGTAATGTGTAGCCATATCACTGGATTTCAGCAAGGCAACAAACTCTGTATCAGAGTCCTGAGCATCCCACCTCGTAGCTTGCTGCAACTAATGTTATGAAGGAAAGTTTCACTTGGGGTTGTGAAATTTTACCAATTTTTAAAATCTGTTTTCTTAAGCATTCACAGAAGCTCTGCTTTCAGGTGAAACAGAAAAAGCAATACTTAGCATGTTTCCATCAATAGGTTAAAAGCTCTTTCTTTTTTTCACTGGAAGAAGATTAAAATTTCAGGAAAATAATTCTTTGCTGAAAAAAAGTATAATTTTGTAGCATAAAAGGATTTGCTAGAGACATAACCATTGTGAGCAATCCAATTGTAAGAACTTAGTTACCACTTGTCAGCTGAGATACTATGATGGCTCATGTTTCTCCTAGCAAAAACAAAGTGAGACCAAAGAGGAAGTTTATGGTATAAGATTTTATTTTACAATTGCAGCAGGCACAAGGCAAGCAACTCACATAAACTCATACACTATGGATGTCTGATAAGCAATAATTTGCCAACTGTGATAACAGATTTGCTGGCAATTGTAAGAATATATGCTATTATATTCTTTTAATTTTATCAGTATATTTTAGTAGTATACTTATTGCAGACTTAGGAAGCTTTGAGAAAATTTAATTATTCAAAACCTTCTGAATATGAGGGTGCAAAAGTGCTTTGATGTTGCTCCTTAATTCACACTTTACTGGTTAAAGCTCTCATAAGCAGATAGCTCACTAACTTAAGATTCAGGGACATGCAGTAAAGATTTATGGTCCCAAACTCAGGTGGCTTCTTAAAAAAGTGGTGTTTCCTTGTGTCAATAGCAAATATTTTTAAGAAGTAGAGTAGTTTTAACTCCATCAACCTCGAGTTATCTGATTCAATGGCAGTGACTGTCTAAATGTTTTTAGTAAGAAGATACACATACACCTACTGATGTCCTTCCAAAAGGCTCTGAATGCATATGAATTGTCCATTTGACCTTTACAGGGTCCTGTGGTTTTGCATAAATGGACTAGATAAAGGCTTGCTTGCTTACTTAGTACCAAAATCTTGAAAATTGAGTCTATCAAGGTGAGAGCTTCTAAACACCAATGAAGCAACATTGCAGCAGGTTGCTTTCATGGTTCATGTAGCTCCATGCAAGAGGAGCAGGACAGTTTAGCAGCAGGCTGATCAGTGAAGAACAGAAGCTCGTTCTGGAAAACAAATACTTTGCACTTGTTAGTACTGGGACACTAAGAGTCAATATCTTTGTTTTCTCATTCTGCTAAGAATTCAGGTAGAATCTGGCACATTTAAATAGGGTCATACACTTTGTCATTCCTGAACAGCACCCACTCACATCTGCCTTATTTTTTCCTTTTCTTTCCTACTTGGAAAATCTAGAGCTGTTATAATACAATAATGGTCCTAATGATATTGTTCCTGGTAATAGATGAGTGGTGAGCTAACCTCTTTAAAACAGCTGTGTTGTATCACTGACACTGACAACTTAAATATACTTGTCTTTCTTGTTGTATGCATATATATACATACCCACAAACATATATGAGTCAACATATAGGGAGATACCATGCTCTGTACATCCTTATCAAACATACATTGCATGAAGTGAAATATATATGGGGTGAACAGATGTATTCGTCCTACAGACACAGAGCTTTATTGATAGAGCAATAATAATAATGAGATTTTACCTCATCACCAGTACAAACCCACAAATAAATAATCACTTAAAACAATTGGCTGGCTTTTTTTTGTTGTTATTTTTTGTTGTTGGAGGAGACCTTTTTTTATCTGGTTGAGTTTTGGTAACTTGGTTTTTGTTGGTTGGTTGGTTGCTTGGTTGGTTGGTTGGTTTTTCGGGTTTTTGGGGATTTTTTGGGTTTTTTTTTTGTGTTTTTTTTGACTGCCTAAGAATATATAGCTGTATACATACCTCTATGTCAGTGGAGTAAAGCAAAAAGAAGCAGCAGTAAAATATTAAGTCTTCATACATCTGCCTAATAAATTGTTCATGTAAAACCAAATGTATCAGAATCTGGCTATTTTCTTTGACAAGGGAACACAATTTTTCCTTGAATATGGATTTTAAACTTGTTTGAGACTTCCTGGAGTCTAATACAGCCTTGAAAATATCCTCATAGCAGAGGAACCCATGTTCTTTGGGAAAGAAAATAATACAGCTTCTTCTCTCACAGTAACCAGCACATAACACTGATTCAGCTAAGAAACAAGAGGCTACTACTGCCTAAGCTTTGCTGAATCTCATTTCTGTGATTTCTTCATAGGATAATGCTATTTTAAAAGCTCTGACATAGATCATGTATTCACTTGTTTCTTTTCCTGTATTAAATAAATACACAGATATGGAGCACTGTGCTCTACTCCAAGCAGTAATTTGTGAAGGCAACTGCATCCATATTGTTATTAACAAGTCCTACCATTTCTAATCATTATGCATTTGAATATGTTGAGAGGAAGGCATAAGATAAGTTAGTACCAAGAGAAAAAAAGTTTAGTGAATCCAAGGGATAAGCCTGTGTGTGCAATAGGACTCAGAACAAGCAGAGAGACCAGCTTATTCCCTCAGTGTTCGCACCTCACTCTGATGAACAGAAACTATGAGTTAGCTGAGTTTTTTCATAAGTATTGTGTTAGCTAACACACAGAGGTATGCAAGCTAGTGGAAAGCAGGCTAGACTTACTGGTCTCTTTCTTCAAGGAAGATGAAGCAGTTACATCAGCCAAAGGTTTTCATGTACAAAATATTAAATCCACACAGGCATTGTAGGCTATTCAGAATTCCAGTGAAACATCCACTTGGGAGTATACACCACACTGAGGGATAAGAAACCTTAAGCACAGATGTAAATATTTTTTTTAATCCAAGCAAAATATTTCCTAAGCAAGAGACTTCTTGACTTAATACTTCACTATAAATATTCTGTCTCTGAAATCTTTGTTTTTCTCCTTGTATCATCTCCCTCCAGCCCTGCTCCTGAAACAGTCAGCAGCACAGGCTACAGCACAGCTGAACTTCTGCACTTCCTTTTAATAAGGACAGATATGCAGGGAACCAGAAACTGAGTAATCAGTTTACCCAGCTAGACAGGCACTCTTCTCATCAGAGAAAAGCATGTTATTTTCTGAGGTAGATATGTCATATCACTGCTAACATTATTTTAGTCACAATTTTTCTGCTTCCTTGATGTTTCTATTTCTCATCTATTTCATATAACAAAGGACCACATTTACAGTAGTAAGCATTACACCCTACTTTGGAATATTTTTACACATTGTACTTCTCAATATTTTAAAATTATGTAGTCTGACTTCCTTGTAAAGATCACCAATGCTGAGTCATCTTGACTCGGAAGCAGCATTTTAAACAATTTTCCAAGCCCAATAATCAAACAAATATACAAATATTGCATTACTTCCAGTAAGGATTTCATAATGACCTGCTCCATGAAAAAGTGATTAAGGCAATTTGAGTTCACCAGCCCTATTTATATTGTCTATTTCTTTAATATTGAAAGAAAAATGCCTGATGTAGAAGTCTATCTTTACACCAAGAGTCAAGCCCCAGGCATTCCTTAGAGACTTTTTCTGGCATCTTGAGAAGACAGCACAGAAGGGTGTATCTGTGGCAGCAATTTGAAATTTGCACCCTCTGGCAGATCTCTTTCCATCCACCCACACTGGAATCATCATTTCCCAAAGTAGACATGCCATCGTATGAAGTATGATAAAGACACAGCAGCAAGACCAACAGCGGGGGTGGAGAGTGGGGGAAGACAAGAGAGAGAAAGAAAACCCACACAACATCCTCTGCCAGTCACCATAAGAAATGTTGTCTGGGAAATCAATGGCTTAAATGCCACAAATGTTCATTGCTTGGTATTAAGGTGTGGTCTGAGCTATTTCTTATAAAAAGAACAGCAGCATAGTCTACTCTCGGATAAGCTCATGCTTATTCTTTGGTGGGAGGAAATTTGGGCTTGGATTTCTCTTGGTTTATAATGACAAAGACCAAGCTTATAGAAGCAGGAAATTACATATGAGGACATTATACTTCTGTTTTCACATCTTGCCAAAGACTGAAAAGTCAAACTTTGACTGAGTTTCTGGAGCTCAGTTTACAAACCCTTGAAATGTCACCATTTCAACTTATTTCTACACCATGAAATGGACAAAGCTTGAGATGCCCAGATGGAGAGTGATGCAGAAAGTATTTTCTGAAATTCCAGTGGCAGCTGTAAAAACAACAAGAGCTTAAAGTTTCCAAACTGAAACCACTGTCAACCGTTCTAGCCTAATTTTCATTTACTCTCCTTTATGCTTTAAGTATTGTCAAAGTTGTCTCAAGTAATCTGTTTTCTCTCCATGATCTCCATTTTCCTCTATGAGCTAAAAAAACTTTTTTATGTGTCAAGAAACATATCATCCAGATTTGGTTATTGAACAAGTATTGAAGAGTAATACTGAGGTTTTATCTGCCGAACAGTATCTCCTCACAGGCAAACACCTGTGTTCATGGTACTTTCCACAGAGCGCTGTGGAACCTGCAAAGCTTTAAAGTTGGGATACTGCTATGAAGAGCAGAGACTGCACTCCTTTAGCTAATTCTAAACAGACAAGGTTCATTGAGATTCTAGAATTGGTTCATAGGTGTTAAAGTAAAATTAAAAGCTTTTTGCTTTTGTGAGAATCTGAAAAATAAAAGTTCAAAATTACTTTCATGCTGAATTTTCATTATCTACATCTATTTTCACTTGTTTCATTTAACTCCATTTATTTCCATCACATGTATGAAAAAAAAAATTGCTCTCTTCGGCATGTTTATTTGCTTATTCGTGACTGAAGGACGACTTTATCAGGAATTTTTAGAATATTTTGCTTTGTTCAATCTAATCTCCTACTGAGATCAGTCAGAGTTATACACCACATCCTTAAAGAGAAGCACAGATATAATCCTGGTTTAAAATGTCTGATAACTCACTACTGTGGTTGTCCATGCTTATAACTTCAGGGAAAGAAATAATGATTTGTCATGGACATAGAGGCCACATATCTTTTCAAGAGGCTTCCAGTGACTGCAACTTGCAACTATGGCTGTAAATATAGCACACTAATTTAAGCAGTATGTGTGCTCCTCTGCTGACCCTTACTCTGAGATAGCCTATTTATAACATTTCTGGAGTTTCCTACAGGCTCCTGCAATGCCGTGGGTGGACAGCAGGTGGGAAGGGGTTGGGCATGTGGGAGGGAATGCAGCCGACTTCCCCAAAACCCACAGCAGCCCAGCACAGCCCAGCACAACCTGCCAGGACAAACCTACCTCCCGAGCAGCAGCAGGCAGGGCAGCAGCAGCCAGCAACACAGTGATGGGAAGGGAAGTTCCCTTGCCACGCTATAGTTGCAGCTGCCCTTGTTGGTTCTAGGAAGCAGGGCTCATTTCTATAGGTGCATGAAGCATGATTTGATACTCAATTTGCGAGAGCACAGGAGCTGAGAAGCTATAAAATGAACATGTTAATACAGGGGAAATGGTTACTTATACTTCCCTCTTTTGTCCCAGAGAAAGGTGGTTGTATGGATCAAATCATAGCCCTATTTTGTGTGGTTGTGGAGGATCCTTGCTGAAACTGAATAGTGGAGTTAAAATGTACCTCTGGAAAGCCAAGAAACTGACTCTCCTTGAGGCTTGAGCAACTGACAGGACAGTACAGCAGAATGCACACAGATTAAGTTAAGGTTGTCTTTTCGGTTCTCCAGAATGAGGTTTCTGAAAATAATGAGAATATAGACAGTTAGGTAGTATCACATTCCCTATTATTCTAGCCTATTTACCAAATTTTCTACTTAAAAGTAATATTTTCACAATACCTGGAGTTAATGTGTTACCATGCCAAAGCAGAGGAGTTCAGAGTGGCTGGTAGTATTTCTTGTTCCAGCTCCCTCTTTGGCTCAGCATAGCTGTGAAGATGAAATCTCACTTTTCCAGAGAGCTGTAGCCCATTGCAGCACACTGGGAATGCCTGCCAGTCGGTACCCTTGGCTAGAGGCATGTGTTACAAATGTTCTTGTGTGTGACTTACAGCAGGATGTACAGAGGAGCAGTGCTGGGGAGGGGCACAAGGCTTCACTGAACACACTCACCCTGTTGGATTCTTCTTTTGTCGGCACTGCCTTTTTTTTCAATGTGTTCATTAATGAGGGAGGGAGAAGAACAAGGAGGTCCTGATCGGACATCTGGAGCCTTGTTTTGTGCTCCCACCCAATAAACAGGGTATGTGCTTTAGACAACACAACCAATTATTTACACTAAGAATCAAACAAAAGACATCAGAGAGATGGAAGGCAAAATTTTAATATGAACAAATACTATCACTTATTTCCCTGAATTTAGGTCATCACTGTACCATTAATGAAAAATCATAATGGTCAAGATGTCTTTCCTGAGATCTCTAATACTTGTTTTATGCAGGTAAGGAAACTAGCTGATGCAAACAATGACATTTTCCCCCTGACTACTTCTGTTTGGAAGAGTCATAACTATAAATATATTTCAACTCAATGGCTTGCACCAGAAATGCTGCAGGATTCATAGGCTCCAGATGGGCTCCCAGCTGGCCAGCTGTGTGATCTTGGGAAAGGCACTTCACATCTGTTTTCTTCCCCCATTTCCTTTGCTTATCTAAGCACTGGTCTCATTGTATGTAATAGGGTCCCTCCCTTTTGGCCTCCAGTTGTTGAAACAGAACAAACTTCAGCTTCCTCTCCCCAGTCCCTTGCTTTCATTTTTATCTTTAGTTTCATCTCTAGGAAAATGTGCCTCCTGGCTCCCCAAATGTGCCTGTTTCTGACTGGAACATCCATGAGAGTCTTGTCAGCAGAATGGTCGGACTCCTAATGACATGTAAACCTGGTGCAAACGTAGGCACCACAGAATACAGCTCCACCTGGAAGGCCCAGGTGATGTCCAGCAACACTGCCAGCAGTGGGCCAGCTGGAGCTGTGTGCCCTGTGGCTGCTGCAAAGGCTCAGGCATAAAGGGACTCCTTGTAAATCTCCTGCAGGTCTCTCACCTCCATAATTTCACTGCTTGCAAGTCTGGCGGATGTACTCTAACCTCAATACTCTGGAGCCACTGAGTTTCATCCTCTTATCCCTATCTACTTGTGCAGGAGAACTTGAGTAAGATGAAAGCACTTCAGAGGAACAAGACAGACTAAAGTTTCCACTAATGCCTTGTATCCTTGCAATAACAAGGAATCCATTAGAGAGCCTGTAGCAAATACCCATCAGTCCTCTCTCTTCAGCATTTCCCACAGGCTGCACATTTTCTTCCAGAAGCTGGATTAATGTGTCCCTGTTTTACAACTGCATTTATACTAATGGTGAATTCACCAACTTCATGTGAAGCAAAACCAGGTTCTGATCTTTAGTTACTTTCTCTGTTAAGAAATAACTTCTTGTTTTGAGATTGAATTTGTTTAACTTCAGCTTCCAATCACTGGACAGTTTGTGACATACATAAGGAACAGCTTCCAGACACTGGCTGAAAGTTGATGTTAGATAAATATACATTTGTCAGTGAGGCCGAAATGCCCCGGCCTAATTATTTTCAGCTTCCAAACCTAACTATGTATATACTGAGACCAAGTTACTTTTCATCCTTCCCTTCATCTTACCAAATACATTTGGTTTATTTACCCATTTATTTTCTAACCCCTAATTTATTTGCCCATCTGTTGCTGAATTCACTCTACTATTTCCAGTGGACACCATATATTTGAGGACCGATGTGATGCAGTAGCTATGACCCTAAGTGTAATGACCTATTTACACAAAACAATGTTGCATTATTGTAACAGTTTATACATGGACAACTTTAAAGTCAATGATTACCCTTAAAATATTCATTAATATTTACTACAAATTTTAAAACATATTCCCTAGGCCTTATCATCTGCTTCCCTGTTTTCTCAACTAGAGGAAGGACTGACTAAAGACTTTCATTTCTTGGGACTTGAAAGTCTTCTGTGAAAGGTTGACCCTTCTTTTCACTTTCTGCTAAGGACAATATTTGAGGCTATGGATTTTTTTTTTTTTTGGTGTTGGTTTTATGAAGAATCCTGCTACTGAAGTGGTTGTGTGCCACATAGTTTGGTCTTTTCATGGCACTTGGATTAATGTGCCCAAATGCAACTTTGATAATCTGCTGAAAATGATTCCTTTATATGGTACAGTCATATAAACAACTCCAGTTTCTCGTTGTTTTGTTTGTAATGGAAGATTAAGTCAATTATAGGTAGGCATTAGCAGCAGATTCCTAGAAGTGTCACCACCTACACAGTGAGTTTTTGTAGGAGATTTTGGTTTCTAAAGCATTTGGCAATTTTTTTATAATATAAATGCTGTAAATGAAGAATTTTACCAGTTAAAGTATCAATATTGATATCCTCAATCCATTAGATGTGAAAGTAAATTAAGACATTAAAAGGAAAGTGGAAATATAATCCCAAATGTATTATAAATTCTATAAATTGAGCATGAGAGATTAGGTCAGAAAACCCAGTGAATATTTTCAGTGAGCACAGCATTTACTGCCTTTCTACACCTTATTCTAATTAGTTAGTGCATGCAACAATTCTGTTAAAACAATATAAGAGAAACAATATCAGTCACTCAATAGGGGGAAAAATCCAGGTGGCTTCTGTTACTTTAACTCCACACTTCTTTCTGAATCTCACATCATGGAATATTTGATTATGTGGTCATACCCCTGAAAGATTAAAAAATATTTAGGTGCACTGGCCTAAAAGTAGAACCAGACCATAGTTCAGAGCTCCACTTACAGAACTGGTCTACTTTTCCTAACTCCAAAATCATTTAATGTTTATTAGTAGAATCTTTTTTTCATGAACTAAATGTTCTGCTCAGCACAGACTATACTGAGTGAAAAGTAGGCTGAAGACTCACTTTATGATTAGTTTTTTCTGCAAATTCTCTCTGTATTATTCTTCCAGTGTAATTTCTCATTTTAAATAAGCATCAGTCTTTTGGGTTGGATTTACTACACCTATCTTTAGTCACCTAAAAATTAGTCCCCTAGTCTGAGTTTGAGGTTTAAACTTTTTTTGACACATTATTGTTAAATGATTAAAATTAATTTTCTGTGCGGTGAGCAAGTACCCACTCTTCAAAGCCACCAAAAAATGTTTTCAAATCAAGGAGTAACTTCAAGGAGGTTTTTTTCTTCTCTTAGTCTCCATTACTGAGATGACTCTCTAAGAGTCAAGTCAAACCCCTGCACTAAAAATTCCAGTGACTTGAGAACTGGAAACACCAAAATCTATTCAGAAAAAAACAAAGGCAAAAATCAATAGCACGGAAGCAAACTTGTAATGCAAACACTTAACAGCTCTGGATAGCACAAAATACCAAGTTTCTGATGCCATATGAGCATGTCTTTGAACAGGCAATTCTCCAGCATGTGCTCTCTAGACTGTTTGGGGAAGTATTTGCCGTGTAAAGATGAATCACGGCCGTGAGTGAATCTATGTATGTTGCTATTTAAGAGATAGGGCACTGTGAATGTGTTGCTACGTACAAAGTTGGTTCATCAAGTAGTTAAATCATTTTCTTCCCCTTATTTAGTGCCTCTTACACACAAGAGAGCTCTTGCTCCTTCACCTTATCCCCATACAGAACTTATTATGCACACATAGGCACCTCATTCCCTCCATATGCTCCATCGTGCTTTCCAAGAGAATTATAATAATGTGGTTCCAACTATCATGCCAGTATAATTAACCCCTGGTCTTTTTACTGTATTTTGATACACTTGAAATATTACCCACATTTTAAAATCTCTGCACATTAAAAAGGCCCGTCCTACAATCATTTTTCCTTTCAATTTCTCTAGTTCATTTCAAAATAATCACCAACTTATCAATATGCTCAATTTGCAGAGTTAATGGAATCTCCAAGGACTCTTGAGAATCATCCCTTTCATTATTTTTCATCAAATAAATAAATCAAGGCGCGACATCAGAGTGTCGTAGCACCTGCCCAACGTGCCCATGCTGGGGAAGAGGGAGAGAACACAGCTCTGCAGTTCAAGAGGCTCCTCACTGGGTTTCTGGACACCACTGCTCATAAATCTCCTGAAACTGAATTTCCTGCTGCTGACTGCAGTCTGCTCTTTTCTCCGATAATGCACTTCCAGAGTGCCATGATACCTGTCCTCTCCCCCAGTGGATCAGGGGTCATCCCCACCTTTCACTGCAATGACTTGAGCAGTGCAAAAGGTCAGTGTTGATTTCTCTTGTTTTGCACAGCTCTTGCTTCCACTGTCACCTCATTCAGTCCTGTACTCTGGTAAATTACGCATCTGCTGGAAGGGTACTCAATGGTGCGTGCTGCTGGCACCTCTCCAAGTGGCAGCTTGATGCCTACCACCAAGCAGTGGTAAGAAAAAGGATGGCTCTTTTAATTGCACTAAATAAAGCTCTGCTAAGTGCAGATTTGCTGTGTTAGGACCTCATTCTCTCTTACTGCTCTTTCGGAAAGGTTTCTGTGCTGATAAAATTGTGTAGTGTAACACAAGGGTTCCCACATAGTGATTAGTAAAAATAGAATAATAAATTAATTTAAAAAAAAAGAAAGAAATAAACATATTTCACTAGAGAAAAATAAACCAGTGAAAAATAAGGAAAATCCAGTTTAATAACTCCACCGATTAATTAAAGTAATAAATATTTCATTTAAGTGAACTAAAATTATGCCAGATTTCTTTATTCCAGTTGAGATGGCATTTAAAAGCAGCAGTGAAAAAGAGAGTTTAATAAACTGGTGTATAAGTAACACACTTCCTGTTCTCGATTTCTCCACTTGATTTAAAACATTATACAATGGGTGTATGTGACAAACAGCGAGAGGGACAAGGGAAAGAGGAAATACATGCAACCTATTGAATGAGTTATGACTTGATTACCCTCAGCCCTTAAATAATTCTCACTGCAATAAATGGCATTGATTATTGACTTAGAATAATTCTGAGTAATTACAAAATATAGATAGAATAGAGAGCAAGCATTTTGCTGTTGCTTTTCTAAGATTGGCTTTTGGATATTATCTCATTACATTTAGGTACAATCAAGGAAGATAAAAGTTTCCTTGTCTTTAGAGCTCTGGAAGAAGAATGAGGTTGCCCTTTTGGTCTGATGACCCTCTTAAAGATGGAGATAAAAGGTTTCCCAATATCATTCATTATTTAGTTTTGGAAGGCTGGTTTTCTGCCTTTTCATAACATATTGAAAATAAACCCTTTTGAATATAGAATAATTTCTAGGAAAAGGTCTTTGTGTTTTGGGGTTTTTTTTATTAAGACAAAACTCCAAAACAAAATGCTTTGCTTTTGAAGGCTTTCACTTTTATAAGCTGTCTGCTTTTCACCTTTTGTGGTGTGCCATTTCCCTTCCACCCTCTATGTTTGAAATCAAATGGAAAAGATGAAAAAGGAAAGAAATAATTAATTACAAAAGACCTGTAGAAAGGGGAAATTTGAAAGCTAACAAAATGTCTTTACTGTTAGAAGTTGGAAGATCTTTCTTTGTGGTCCCTGTACCAGTTGTTGGTTCCTAGGAAGAGTTCTGTGGCAGGTATTTCCCTACAGGTGGTAGATCATGGTGGACCAGATATCCATACTATGGATCAGATCACCTTGTGCCTCTGAAGGTGGATGTACCCCAAAGAGAGCTGCAACCCATGGAAAACCCACACAGGCACAGGTCTTTGCAGCCCACTAGGAACATCTGCACGAGAAAGGTGGGAATGTGAAGGAGCAGCAGAGAGGAAGAACTCTGTCCTGACTGTAATCTCCTCCACCCATCCTTTGGGAAAGCGAAAGGAGTCTGGACTTTAACCTGAGAAAATTAAGAGAAAAGGTGTTGGTTAATGATTTGCCTGTGTTTCTCACAACTTGAATCTATATTCATCGGCAATAAATTGTTTTCCCCCTCACTGAGCCTTTTTTTACCCACAAGGGCAATTGTTAAGTGATCCCTTGGTCCTTTTCTTGACTGAGGGGTTTTCTCATCTTGTTTTTCTTGTCCTGTTGCAGAGGCAGAGTGACTGGGTGGCTGGATGGGTGTGTGGCCCTTGGCCAAGGTTAACTCCATTTTTTAAGAGGTATTCTTACTGAGTTTATATGTCAGAACATCGTATATGATGGGAGTGTGCCTAGTGCATCAGCATGGACACAACATTTTTATGTCTCCTTTTGTATATAATCTTTTAAACTGCTCTAAGAATTCCCGGATCCTGTTTGTTTGCTATTTAGAGATAAATGCACACAAGGGCGTAGATGTCTCAGGGCACAGTGCTGCCACGAGAGTCTCAGCCCCAGGTAAAATGCTGGCTTTCCTACCATGAAAGGAAAGACTTAGCTATTGACAAACAGGAGTCCCCACAATGATGTGATGAATGGGGACACACCTAACCTACGCAAAGAATCATGACAAGAGGAATATGCCTTAAAATCTCAAACACAGTGGGACTGACCCACACAGACTTCAACTAAACAAACACTAGTAACATCTGCACTGAGAAGGTCATTTATACTCTCTTTCTATACCCAAAGGAAGATAATAGGCATCTGTCAATGACAAGTCATACCACCTATTTCAATCACATTTTGTTCTCTCCACTAGCTATTGAGAAAGCCCATAAGACAAGCTTAGATTTGATGCCTAATATTTAGTCTGCAAAAATAATTTCAGATTAATCCCAGCCCCACAGGTGTTAATATGCTTAAATATGCAATAGACTTCTTAGGAAAGACAGAGAGTCTTGGAAGATATGCCAAAAATCAGAAATATTGGCACGGGGTTGGGGACCTCTAAGTGTAAAGTGCCCAGAAACTACTGGCACAGATGATCAAAGAAAGTAAGGGAAGTATACCTTGGATTATTCCATAAGTGCTGAGGGTCAGGGCACAGTGTCAGTCAAATGTGAGGCTGGCTGTCTTTCCACCTGTGTCAAACCAGGGGACTTTTCTTTCAAAGTTGTCTCCTGTCTCACAAACATCTCAGTTTCTTTACCCATGACATAGTTTATTGAAGTCTATGTCTGCTGGAAGCCCAAAGGCCTCA
The DNA here is from genome assembly GCA_013400515.1 of Erpornis zantholeuca. Taxonomy (NCBI): domain Eukaryota; kingdom Metazoa; phylum Chordata; class Aves; order Passeriformes; family Timaliidae; genus Erpornis; species Erpornis zantholeuca. The sequence goes on from VZTN01028507.1 coordinate 158,308, forward strand.
AAACGCAGCTACATCCCCATACAGATGACTCCCTTTGCAATATATCTCCTTGCTTTTCTGGTCAATGTTTAGGTGCAGTCAAAAATGTCAGCTTTCAATTTGTAATCTTCATAAAGTTTGAATCCTGACTTTTTGTCCCTTCAGCACTACAACTGAGAGTAAGGGACCATTGCCAAAATACTGCAATGCAACTGGATCCAGCGTTTAGCAAATGAGCTAATGGCCTCAAGTATAAGCTTGTTTTTGGAACCTGTCAGTGGTTCCTCTGAACAAGAAATCATACTAAGTTCCTGCTATTTTGTAGTGTAAACAGGCCCTTAGAAACTTCAGGCCAAGGCTTCGGCTGGCAACATCACAAAGCATGGCTGAGCTCTTCTTTCTATGCAGATGAGATCCTCTACTAATGTCTCTCAAATTTAATCTTTTTTTCTCCCTTGAAATTTTTGTAATGACTCCAATAGAAACACGTTCACTGAAACTTACAGTTCTCCAGCATCTGATACCAGCTGTCAGGCTGTGTTTCATCAGACTGAACTCTTTGTCCAAGTGCTACCAGCTGGCGTTGCTTCAACCATCTGGGATCGCAGAGCTCTAACCTACAGACTAACGCAGCTCCGGCAGTGTCGGGGCTCCCTATCCTTTCCTACAACAGCATTTATTAGAAAAGTTAAGGAAAGCAAAAGCCACTGCCCCTGATCAAAGCTCAGATCTTCCTAGTGCTCACAATCTCCAAATGTCCACCTCCATCAGAGGGAACTCAGTGCTTTACAGCTTGCTGGTGTTGGCTGCTAACAGCTGGCATAATTTTGATTCCCAGACTCTGTTGTTGGAAAACACACTCTATAATGTACTCTGAGGACAGTGCAACAAGATTTCCTCTATTTCCTGCCTCTCCATTTGTGGTTACTTGTGTAATTCAGTGTTATTTGTCACTTTCCAACCCGCGCACTTCTACCCTGCAATATTTTACAAATTTTCTACTCTTTCTTCCCACGTTTCTTTCATTTTCATTAACTGTATATCACATCCCTTCTCAAGTTTCTTTTTATGCAACCACTAACGTAACTTTAGGAGCCTCTAAAAGTAGGAACTTGAAAATCTGTATTTAAAATTACCATGGGGGAAAAAAGCCTCCTTGCATTCCATATGTTTTGGACATCTGGATATATGATAGACCTTCCCCACCCCACCAAATTTTGATTCTTTATTTGATATCATTAGTTAAATTCTTCCCAGAAATCTTATTACTGTTACTGAATGCCAGTAATATTACTGGCACTGTAGAAGAGCCTGGGAATTGCCATACTGGATCAAAGCAGTGATCCATCTCTCCTAGTACCCTATCTCCAAGAGTGGTCAGTACCAGCTGCTTCAGACAAAGAAACACTACAGCTGGCAGTTTGGAGATAATCTGCCTGCAAGATAAGTTTCCCTTGTTTAGCATTACAGGCTGGCTTATGCCCCAAAGCCTGGAGATTTACATCCCTCACAGAACACTTGCTTATGAAATCAGGTACTGTCCTTGCCTCATAAACTTACAGATTGGGATAAAAACTGAAAAACAGGAAAAGAATACAAATGCTTAGGTCAATGAGGCAACAGCTCAGTAATCATTATCGCCCATGCTGCAAATTTCCCCAAGGTTACACTGGGGCCTGGTAGCAGGGGCTGGAATAAAACTTTGCTCAACCTGAGCTGGTCTTAGAGGATGATATTATGTCGGGGGCCTGGGCCCCCAAAGGGGTTGTGGCCCTTGGCTCCTGCCCCTGTCCTCTGCCCTGGAGATTCTCCTCCTTCTGTTCGTCGTGTTGGAAAGAACGAAGCAAGACATCTTCTTTGCTGTTTCAGGAGTTGTTTATTTTTCTTATCAAGACCTTGGAGGCAGAGGCAGCATCCTCCGAGGACACCAGGGCAGAAAGGCAATGGCTGCTAAACAGCAGCTACCTTTTATATCTTACTAACAACCATTCAAGAAGCAATATGTATTTTATTTTGTTTCCAACACCAGTAAACCCTCATCTTATTGATATGTGTTTTCAATACTAACTTTTTTCCACCAATCAACACACCACAGGAACTGGTGTCAGAGAAGAGAGGAAGAGAAAGAGGAGAGAGAAGAAGAAGGAGAAACTGACACCCAAAAAATCTCCATCTTGTCTCCATATAATACATAGAGCAAGATCCTAAAACTACAACTAAACTCTCTGTGGTACACTAAACAAAAATCTCTTCACCTCTCTGGTGCATTCAGGTTCTCCCAAAAGTGGAGGGAGCTTCTCCAAAAGCCTAGGTCACTGGCTAGGCCATTTTTGAGGAGGTCTGGGGACTAAAGAAATTCCCAGAGGAGCAGGAGAAGCCTCCAGGCTTCTCTGGACTCCAACGATATTACACCTTAAAGGTTTTAAGATGTGGTAAATTTTAATTTTGTAGGATGGATTACATACACTTTTTTCCCTTTGCTTTGCCCAAGTACTTTGCAGAGGTCAGTATACTTGGCTGTTTTCATCCAAAAATACTAAACTTCCAAAAAAATGGTACATGGTAATTTTGGTAATGATAAATCCAACCTGTACTATTTCTCAATCAAAATCTGTGCTTGGGCTAGGACAGTATGGGAGACCAGACCTCCCAGTAGAAATTGCTTTGGATACATAGGGGAAACTCAAGATTTCCATAGAATTATCATAAGGCTATAAATAGTAGACTTATACATTTTGCACAACATGAGAAAAGATTTTTACCTTTTTTTTTTTTACTTTAAAACTCTAAGAGTATTTAAGTTACAGGTTTTTGACTGAAAAAAGATCTATTAAAATATAGTTAGGAAAAATACCTTTCTCTGTCTAGCACAATGAAATATATTTGAGCTTCAGCAGATTAATTTGAAAACTAGTGATCTTATTGTTGAAACCATTTCCAGTATCATTGGTGTCTGATCATGGGAAGAGCAGGGCCTTATTCTTATTCACTGCACATTTGCAGCACATCCCTATCCAAAACCTCCCCCCATACTAGATTCCATTTATTTTTCAGAATCAAATGCTCCTTCATCTTTGCTTCCGTTACATACATTTAATGGTTTATGCATTACTTTTTGGTAAGTAACACATATTAAATAACCATTCATTTCCAATATAAGAAAGACCTCATCATTGCTATGTATATAAATAGAGGATGCATTTGTGCATTTGTTGCCTTTCTCAGCCTTTTCTGCACCAGCATGTCCTGTAAATTAAGTGAATGTTCAATTAAAAACATTTTCTAGCTTTCCTGACGTGGAAGATGTAGAAATCAATTCAATAGCAAGCTGGCTGATTCAGCAAGAAATCTGCCAGCCTCCAGGAGTCCCTCTTTAAATGTTTTCCTCTCTAATAAGGTAACAAACCAGAGAAACGTACCACACGGTCTGGGAGATAGGGACAGCTTATGCAGATCAGCTGCTCTGCTCCTGCAGGCTGCAACCCTTGATTTGATGTAATTTTTATCCTGCACCCATTGCTGCCCAGTTAATTTGTCATTAACATATTCTGTGTACTCAGTACTATTCATATATTCCAACAGGACCTTTAAATTTTCTATGTCCCAGAATGGAAAGTGCATTCAATTCCATACAATTCTTTCCAGTTTACAGTTTCATTTGCATGAGGCTTCATTCTCCACATTTCAGTCACCACTTTGAAAAATACGCATTGTAAAATTTTCAGAACTAATAAAAAAAATCCAAACAAACAATGTTATGGGTATGGGAATACAGAAAAATTAGCTCCAGAAACAATTCTGCCAGTTGAAGAATACAGTGTATTATCTCTGTTTTCCTCTTTCCATCCTCCATGTACCTTATTTCCAGAAAAGAATTCTTACAAACAATAAAAATTATGCAATATTAAAATACTGAGACTGAAAGAGAATAAACATGTGACCATATCACTGAAATAATGACAATTTGAGAGTTTTAGTTAACACAGTCTTGTTTTCACAAATACGTTTTACTAGTTAAAAGGAATTATTCATTCCTTTTTTGAAACATTTTTATCCTTACTCGGTAAGCTAAGCTCCTAGCATCCACCTTCTTAGCCTGCTTAGCCTGCTTTTCATTATAGTCTCTTTTTATTTTATTTAATATGGAAATCCCACAACAGTTAAACATATAAGATAAAATTTAGACAATTTTTGTGTGTTCCTTTTGATTTAGTGAAGCAGGGGTGTCTGTATTACATCTAGCACTGCCATTAAAATTTAACAGAGCCTCAAATGAAGGAACTGTTTTCTGGCTTTTGATTAATTTCTCATTTGCCTAAAAAGTTACAAGCCTTTGTAGAAGCTGTAAATCTGGCTAGAAGTGACACACAAAAAAAAAAAGCTGTACCTCCTTTCACCTAAGTGTGTGCTTCAGCCATTGTGTTTCCTGAATTTGGAGCCATTTGGTACAGTGCTAATTTATTTTACTGACTGAGCACATGAATCCCCGCTTCAGAGGAGCACGGATGGTGCTTTGGCTCAGAGGGGAGCTTGCATAGCAAGTGGAAAAGGGGTATCACTCTGAATGATTAATTGTAGTCTTCAGAAGGGTCTCAGAATATGATCATTCTTTATAGAAAATTGGATTAAAATTTGACACTTCCACAATTTTTTTTCTTTGTAGTGAAATTTTCATTTTTCATCTGTTGGCCAAATAATTCCATGTGCAGTCATCCCTAAATTAATCTTGAATTAATTTTTAAATCCACTGTCCTCTAATATATAATTCAACATAAGAAAACCCAGAGCAGTCAATCTTTCATTAGACATGGGGTGAGAAAGGGTCAGCAGACACTCCTGCAGTACTAAAAATAAAGGCACCACATCTGGTATGGAATGATGTCTGGAATTGTAATGCATATGCATCCACTTACTCCTTCTGCTGAAAACACAAACTACGGAGTGTCTGCATGTTGAAACATGAACCAGTGTAATAGGAGCCTAAACCCTGGAACAGACTGTTTGTATATGTAGTCAGTTTATTAGCAAATGTGCAGGCCTGTAGAGTACAAGGACCATCGTTTCAAGCCGATCTGTCACACATTTAACAAGCTGTTTGTAATACAGTCCATTTCAGATATAAGAGAAAAATCTTTCCCATAGGTATAAGAAATATACAATACTTTTAGCATATGGTGAGCTCTGGTTTTGCAGGTACCCTGCATTAGAAACTGCTGTAACATGTTGGCTTAACTTTTCGTTTGTTCCCAAAAATCCTCCTTTCCTTTGTTGAACACTTTACAATAAAGCATTTTACAGCGGATGTTAAAAATGAGATTCTGTGCAAGATGTGTTCCTAATGTCAGGCACAGCCATGCTCATCAAGAATAAATCTAACTCTGGTGCAAACAGCTCACACTAAACCTACTTTATAAACCACAGCAGGGCTGAATGGGCAGGAATAAATAGCAGAGGGGCCTCCATTACTCAAGTACAGCTGTGCCTCTTTGCCTTTCCATCAAGGACGAGCAAGATGCTGGAGTACCTCCCCAAAATGGTACATGCTGGCAGTAACCAGCAGGGAGGCGGTGGGGAGTAAACATCCTGCAGTGCCTGCACCATGCCTCAGCTTCTAGCTGGATTTGCAGATGATTCAGGGATTTCGCTTAGAGAGAGCTGCCAGTGCACCAGTGCTTCTTGACCTCGCTCCCAGCCGGTGGCTCCAGCCGGGCTCTGACACAGCCCAGAGGCCACGAATGCCCACCCACAGCACTTCCTGACCTGCTCCCAAGAGACAAAGCACAGAGTCCCAGTGGAGATGAAGAGGAGGGAAGGCTGCCTTCTCCACACTGCCCAGCCTTGCTGGTGGCCAGCAGAGCCAGCTCTAGGCCTAGCCTGTGGCTTGGCCGGTGCCAGCAGTGCAGGAGCCGTGGTCTCTGTCCTGTGGTGCTGTGGGTGCCTCACGGAAGGACAGGGTGGGAAGGATGCTTCTCCCAGCCAAGTCTCCAGCTGACTCCTGCCTTGCCTCCTTTGGGAGGAGACAAGAGTTGGGCTCCACACTGTCCTTACTCCAGCATTTTCCCAGCTGCTGTCAGGCTGGCTTCAATGTATAAACTTTATTTAAGCCTTTCTGTCTGCCATGGACAAATGCTGAGCAAGGAGGGCTGTAGTTTGCAGGCTGTACCCAAGCTGGGTTATAATTCAAAACAGATTCTGTAATTGTGCTGTGTTTCACCTCCAAGTCAGGAATTAAATCTCGCACATGTCGGGTGTTAGTGGTTACAAGCCGACTTTCCAGCCCCCGGAGGGAGCACAGGGACCACAGCTGCTGCACAACACCTGGGGGGCTTTGCTCCCCCAGGAGCAAAAACAAACTCCTCATCCCAACTGGCAAGGCTTAAAGCTGCTTCCAGCACCAGCTGTACCCTGTTCTCTGCCTCTCTCCCCAGCAAAATCACTGAAAAGGTTTTGTCTTTAACCACACGTTCCACAGTAACTACTGGCCCTTGTCAACAGTCTTAAGAGAAGTAGCCAAAGGCTGCTCAGCATGACTCTGTTAGTGGGAACATTTCCCTACATTTGAATGGGTATTGTCTCAGACCAGGAATGAACAAGCCTATTCTGCTTCAAGTCCGTCCATCTGAGGACAGAGGGTCAGCTCTGAAAAGCTACTGCTCCCAACACTCTGGAGCTGCTCCTCCTGTCCAGAGTCATTCTGTTTGTTGGCAGACCTCCTTCTCCAGGTCCAGCCATGTAAAGGAATGAGATTTCTTCTCCCCAGTATCTCCCAGTTACTCTTCTCTTTAAACCTGCCAGAGTTATTGCCTCCATAGTTTTGCTGGCAGGCAGTTGCTCCTAACTTTCCTTAATCTCTTTCAGACAGAATCAAAGTGGTTTAGCTCCCACAGGTTCTGCTGGTGATCTGAGCAAGCCCAGGGTAAACTCTACCACTTGTGTGGCTGGATCCAGAAGAGGATGTCTGCACCCACTGAATACTCCAGAGGATACAAGTTTTGCTCCTTTGCTACATTAATTCCAACTAAGTGCAGATAGGCAGGTACCCTACTGAAAATTGACAAGTGGTGGAAATATTTAGAGAAATGAGTTTGCATGCAATATCAGCGCAGATCATGTGAACTGACCTCTTGCCATCCACATGTCATAGAATCTTGAAGGCTTCATGCAGCTTTGATTACAAAAATGTGCATTTTCTCTCATCATGGTGATTGAATGCAGAAGGAATGGGTTTGTCTTTAGGTTTGTTTATTTTTCTTTTTCAAGCATAATGGAGTTTTGAACAGTAAAATTGCTTTCTGCCTTTTCATAGCTCTTTGACTATTTGAGTGATAAAAAGACACACTAGACAGTGCGGCACTGCTAAAGAGAGAGGTATAAACACAGTAAAAAGCAACTTTAATGAGCATGTTTTAATATTAAAGGAAAAATGTGTTTTCACTTAAACTACCTGAAAATCCAAAATGAATCCATTCAAGTTAGTGGCATTATTTACAATGAATCCATTCAAGTTAGTGGCATTATTTACCATATATTAAAGTTGAAGAACCTAGTCCTGAGCTGCCCTTCTAACTTAGTACTTTAAAAATAAGTAAATGACTACATTGTCCTATGCCTCTCTAAATTCTTCAATATATCCTTCATTGCTTGAAGATGGCTGATTATGAAAATTACACTTGCCCTTAAAACTGAAATCACATAGTGAGTGAGATACAGTTGAGCAATTTTTGGTGATGATGAATTTTTCCCCATATTTTTTAATATTTGCTTTGAGTACGCAACTTCAACAAAATGAATTAAAGCAAGCAAGGAGAGCAACTGAGGCAGAGATTAAAAACAAAGCTGTTTTTTTAGGAGGGTTGCCAAGGCATGGGGAGGAGTCTGTATTCTTCAATTTGTTTCTTTATATTAGTAAACACAATTTGACTCTTGGGAATTTTTCTGTGCAAGTTGACAGCTATGACAATATGGGACTATAATCCATGATGGCCAGGCAAAACCAGCCATGTGTTTCTGAGACCCAAATAGAGAAAAGAGGAAGGGTACTAGTGCTAGCAATTGAAAAGCACAGCTCATGAAAGGTCCTGATCTTGTGCTGAGAGCTCAGTAAACCTTGAGGGCCCATGAGAGCGGATAGGCAGCAGGCTGGAGCCATAACAAAAACTGAAGTTTTTCATGGTGTCGTCAGAAGGTCTTTCCTTTTTTATATACACATAAGTAAACAATGGCTTTTTTTTTTTTTTTAATTGCAGGCCTGTTTGAGGATGATGAAGAGAAACACTCTGACAGGACAATTCATCTTATCTGTCTGTGTGTTTAACTTGCCCATGCTATCTTTCATTTCAGCTCTCAGTGTCAAGCAACCATTATGTAGAAGTAACACAAAGGTCTTAGAAGTCATAACACTGCCGATAGCTAGTCTTTAGTTTCTGGTTTGGTTTTTTTTCTGAAAATGCTTAAAATTACATTACCTTCCATAAATACCTGAAAATTTTGGCTCTTAAAGTAACTGTGATTTCCATGGAATTTACCATTTTTGGCGAGGTTGGCATTTGTTATGTGACTTTCTCCCCAAACTGCCACAACAAAACTGAATTCCTTTAAATCACAGTCAAGTCAATCAGGGATCTGAGAAAATAAAACTGCAGCCAAATAACACGTTAGTTCTTGCTTTTGCTAGTCTGACCAGAAAGCTAGAACAGACAGCAGGGGATAGGCTAAAGACTCTAGGTCTGGCTGAAACAATTATCATCTTGTTTTGCTTTGCCAAGGCCCCATAACTGCATGGCAAATAAACAACAATGTGAGCACAGCCAATTCATTTGCTGTCTAGTTTTGATTTATGAAAGCAATAACTGAGTGAACAAGGGGATTCAAACCTTTTGGTTGCTTTTTAATTTTAGTTCTTTTCCGTTCTATTTTAAGCTTAATTTGAAATCGTTTTGAGGGGTAAGAGCAGCAGGGGGGCCCTCTTACACCTGCATAAGAAGTGCAATACAGAGCTTTTAGTTTTTGCCTTTTGTGAGGAAGTATTTTTGCTTCTCCCTATTACTTGATTAAGACATTCTCCACAACATTATGTTAATGCTATAATTTGGATCTTTACCTTTCAGATATTCAGCTGAGGGACTGACTTTTCAGACTAAGAACCCATGGCTCCAATTAGAGCTTATAGGAGCTATCTGTTCTCAGTGCTTCTGTAAATCAGCCTTATGACTGATCTGTGAAGCTAATTGCAGCTCTAAAATTCAAAACTACTTTGCCATTTTTCAAAGGAGCTTTGGTAAACCCTCAATTCCTCTGGGAACTGCTTATGCTATTTTACTGTTAATGAAAAGACTTACCAAAAAAGAAAGTTAAGGTATTAATATCGCCCAGTCAAATTAATATCTGCAAACATAGCTGATGTGCATTGAAAGAGCACAGATTAGATTTGTCATTGCCCTCAATCTTGTGTGTTCATTTAAATTACTTCAGAATTTTAAATGCTGTGGAAAGATAAAGCTGAACATTCATCATCCACCCTGTGCTGGTGTAAGCAAGCACACAAGATGTAAAGCAGCAGAAAACCTGTCTCCATACGTGTACATGCAGCGCTCCAAATAAAGTGGAATGATGTCTATCTCAGCAAGAATCAGGCTGCCCAAGAACTGAGAGTGGCTGAGGAGGGAGGCATAGCTGTCCCCAGCAGAAAAGATCTGTTGTCTGTAGTTGGTACAAGGCTTTATTATCTTCCTGAGTAGCCACAAATTCCAGTGGAGATCAGTGTCTGCTTCCTGCAGAGATGCCCATGGTCAGCTGAGCAGCCTTGCCCTCAGCTGTGGCCACCAGTGGGGCTCAGTCCCTTCCCAGTCCGGCAGTGGCATCTCCATGGGGCCAGGTGACCCTGCCACTGGGGGACTGTCCCCTGGTACAAGGGGTATCAGCTCCTGCTGATTCAGGAGCCCTGACTTTTACAGAAGCAAAGTAGAACCAGCCAGCCCCATTTGGCTCTGAGAAGCCCCACATAGGGCAGGCTTGCCTGCTTCCAAGCACTAGAGAAACTGGCAGCAATTGTGGTGGGCTGGGAGTGTGTCCACCTTGCCAAAAAAACCATGCTCCCAAAACCAGGTCTCTTTGTGTCCCATCACAGTTTTTCCTCCTGTCACACAGAAGGACACTTACAGACAAGCCCATTGCAAATAATTGCTGGATAATTTCCTAAGCAAATATTTTGATAATTCTGTAAGCATAAAATTGTTTTTCTCAAATCACAGCTGTGCAATTGGTAAAAGTATATGTGGTTTTAGTTAAAAAGGAAAATATGCCAGAAGGACTGTGTAACAGTAAGTGAACTTAAAATCAGTAGGGTTAAATAAAGGTAGAATATGCCAAATCATTGTCCACCAATCCCCCTTTCCATGGAGGCAGTTCATACAAACCTCATTCTGTATGGAAGGATGTAAATTGGCATTTTGTGGAGAGCACTTTGAGGACCCCTAGCTCTTATGTGAAATTGAATGTAAAGTTCAAACTCTGTATATATCTATTTTAAGAACAAATCAAAAATAAAAATATTAAAATATGCACACATCCAGCAGTTTTTTACTGATTACATGACATGTCAGTGTTGTAATTTCAAACATTCAAAAATTATTAATTTGGTGTCCAAAATTTCTGGGACTGCTTTAAATATTTTTTTCTCTTTCAAGTTTTATCACTTTGTAACATTTGATTACCTAGGGCATGGTTGTACTGGTTTTTATTTTTGACTTTGATAACAAAACTTTTTTTTTATAAATGTGCAGTGTAAGGTCTTATATAGATCCCAAGAGAAACATCTACTTCCAAATATCACAAGACTTAGAATAAAGTAATGAAATTTGGCAATATTATTTTATGATCAAGATATAGACATGCAACTCTACTTGGGCTGTACTCATTATGGCTGAGAACAGTATAATACAACCAGTTTTGTGTATGACCATAGCAGCCAGATTTTCATGAGGCCTCAGCTGAGGACCCATCAAGTCAGGTTGCACAGATGATTCCTGAAAAGTGTCTCATTTAGGGCAGTCTTAGCACAGGCTCCTTCTTAATCTGTTTCAGGGGCTCAGTTCCTTGCTCAACACAGACCATTAATTTGCAGTCTAGCCTATCACTGCCATTAAAGTCACTATCTACTAACAGTTATTACTTGTATCACCTTAACACAGCAACAGTTATTTTCTGTTCTCAGTTGAATAAAATATCGCTAGACCCAAAACACCTCAGTGAAAGTGATTGAATGGAAATTGCTGTTGCAGTTAGTAAACTGAAGTTTCCTTAGTATAAGGCTTAGGCTAAGGCAGATCAAAGGAGCCATGACACTCCACTGATAAATAGCAACAGCACTAGCAGCAGCATCTGCAGCACTGGGTGAAAGCCTTGGTTTCTAGGCCAGGCCTCAGACACTTCAAAATAAGATTGGCCAAGCACTGGAACAGGCACTGCAGAGAAGTGGTCACAGCACCAAGCCTGACGAACTTCAGGGAGCACTTGGACAATACTCCAAGCCATATGGGATGGGGTTTGGGGTTGTTCTCTGCAGGGCCAGGAGCTGGAGTTGATGATCCTGATGGGTCCCTTCCAGCTCAGGACATCCTATGATTCTTCAAATCTATCTCCATTCATCCTAGACCCACCCTGTTTTGACAGGTGGTACAAGCCACCACTGGTGAGCTTAGGTTGTCCTCAGCAACTGGTTGCTTGTTACAGGATGACAAAAGATAACACTGACATACCTGGGCGTTGGTTTTCATGGGTAACATGCATATATCTTGGGAGGTGACCTGAGCTGTCCTGCTGCCAGCACTGACACTGGCAGTGCAAGAGTGCAGGTACTCTGTGATATCTTTGCTACTGGTACCATAGCACATGTGGCCTCAGGCAAAGACAGTGGCCTCCATGAAGAGTTCAGCCATACCCTCATCTACACCCCAGTGCCTGCCAGGAGCATGTGGGGGAACTTCAGGGCCCATTGTCATGTCTGTAAGGTCAGCTCAACACTATACCAGAAATGTAACCAAGAGCAGTTGCTCTGTGCCTTGCTGCTAATGAGGAACAACAGCCTGTCCAATCCTTTTGGCTGAGCACTCACAAGGAGCAGTCCAGGACCAATGCTGTCTGAGCAAAGCAGCCATCACTTAACCATCAAGGCCATTTTGACTTCCCAATTTTCTACCACTTTCTCTTTTTACACTCTTTAAACTGCTATTATGCTTCCTTCCCCTGTCCATCAGAAGTATTTTCATATTGGAGAAAATAAAAACCTACATCATTAGGAAACAGAAGACTAACCTCTCCCACTACCCATTCTGCCTTACTTCCACATTAGTTTTAGTTCTCATATCTAAATATGGTAATCATTTGACTATTTGGATGTTAATCATGAGAGAGATTTCTTTTACTTCAGTGGACAAATGTAGGGAGCTAGCACTAATCTGGAAGTTCTCATTATCAACAACATTGTATTAATAAAATCTAAGACAGATCTGAAAGCTGAATATCTTTTTCTAATTTGCAGTTACAGCTACCACAGAACTGAAAGTGTCAAGTTACAAATTCCAGGGCTTTATTTTTTCAAAGTGGGAATCTGTGTTTGGAATTACCAAAACACATTGAACGAACATATTTTAAACTTCAGAGAAAATTTTCCATACTATATACAGTGACTTTATGGTTCAAAGTTAAATATAATTCTGAAATCATATATTTAGTCAGGATGAAAACAGGCCCGTGTCTTACACTTCAGGTGCTCAGGTGCCCCTCAGGATGCTCAGTTTCAGGTGTTGGATAAAGCCATTGCTCTGAAGTGTCCACTTTACTGTCTGGTATTATCTGTAGAAAGAGGTGGAAGCCCTGGAAGGCCTCAGTAAAAAATAAAATTAGTTAAAAGCATTATATTTATTTGACTTTGCTTAAAGTTTGGAAGATTAGAAATCTTAAAAAAAGAAAAACCAACAAGCCTCATTAACTTCATAAAAATAATACTAATTTAAAAGGATTACATTAACTTAGGTTTAGATGCCAGGTAGCTCTCTCCATCTTTGCAGTATAAGGAAAGGGAATATCTCTTTGGTTATATGGTGTAAGATTATTCATGTTATGGTTGGACCTCGGCTATAACCTTTTCTGCAGGGGCTACATGATGGAAGAACTAACTGTTCCTTTGTTTGGTGACAGATGAAGTAGTGGAAAACTGCTTTACAAAGAATGAATGCTGTCAAGAGTAGGTTATGCTATCCAAATGGTCCAGCACTGAATGGACAAACAGTGGGGCTGATTGAGTGCATCTGTGTGGCAGAATGAACAGAGGAAGTCGAGGAAGACCAGAGAGCATTTAGGAGATGCCTGAGATATGATGCTGAAGAGGAACTCTGTTGGTATTTGGGGGCAAACTTCCAGTTTGATGAGGTTTAGAAATTTGGTTACAGAAAATGCTGTTTGATTCTTGTGATGTCCAAGGGCACAAAGTCATTCTCAACAATATTTATAAATACAAAGAAGGTTTTTTAAACAAAATAAATGAGGGATTATTCAACTCAATCATCGGGTTTTGATCTCAATGGCTATAGCTGGATCAAAATGGAATATTATTGTGAGCAGTAAATTACATATTTTTCTTGAAAAGAAGAATGTTTCAAGAAGACCCCATCTTTCAGATGTCTTAGTTTGCTATAGAGATATCATTTTTTTTCTCCTTTTCTCTGACAAAAAGTGCATGTTGTGACACCACAAAAACTCACAACTAGGTGAATTCCTTCCTGGCATTCCTTTTCCTTTCTCTCTTCTCATGCAACTCAAAATATTCTGTGGTTCTGTGATTGTCTTTGCTGCAAATCTTCTGATTATCTCTTTTATAGTTATGTACAGGACCTGTAACAAATGTAGAAAGAGTACCAGAAAGAGAACATTATCTTTTTTTTCCACATTATGCTGATCTGTTATTATTGCCAGTCTGATTGCCAGGATTGTAGTGCTAGTTCCTTTCTACTTATAGAGAAGCTGATCAGATAAGGTAAAGAAAGATACATCAACATGAGCCTGGTACATAGATATTAAAATAACAATAACAATACACTTAAAATATGTTTTTCATTCAAATATCAATTGGGGAACAAAGAGAGAATGTGGTTAGTTTACTTTTTCCATCAAGACCAAATTTCTATGTCAAAGATTCAGGAGGTGCTTGCTAAATAAAAAAACAATGCAGGATTGCACCATATTCTGCACTAGTTCTGCTCCAGCCCTGGATCTGTGTCAGGGTCATGAACCTTCTGTGCAGTGTAAATAATTGATTTTTCACTAAGGCTGTTGAATGAAAAAAAAAAAGGAAAAGAAAAAATCAGATCAAACCAATAGTTGTTTTCTTAACCCCCTCTTCCTCTAAAATTGGATTTAAGAGAAATATTCCAGACTACCTAAAGCAGAAAGGATCAAGTTTGCTTCAGAAAAGCAAAATAAATAATCTAAAATTATAAAACTAAACAGCAATTAGAGAGCAAAAAACAGAGAGTGTTTCCTTGTGTTAACTTCAGGATACAAAAACACATGCTAAACTTCTCTTTTGGCTCCTAAAGGAAAAAAAATCCACGTCCCACTGTTGAGACTCTGCTCTGTTCCCTGGGCTGCTGTGGGCTGTACAGGAGCAGGACATTGCCAGTCTCCTTCCCTGGTGCTGCTTCACTTAGTGCAAGCTCATGGGTGCCTGGATTGGAAGTGACAGACTTTCCTGTCTTACAGTTTGTACATTCTCGTGGTAATCTGTCTCAAAGATCCTTTCATAAGAAGCAGAGAAGTTCTAGGGGCAGACATTATTGCTGAAGCATGTGGTGGTTTTGAGGATGCTTCGAGGCACAGCCAGGGAAGGAGATGACCCAAGCCCTCACCTCCTTCACTTCTCATCTCATGGAAGTGGTGGAGCTTTGGCCAGCTGGAGCCATGCTGGGAGCTTGACTCAGACTCATAGGGGACAATCAATTTTTGGCTGAATTTGCTGTTTTCTAAAAATATTACACAGTTCTATTAGTATGCCAAAACCATACTTGTTCACCACGGAGAGTGGTTCTTGCTTCATGCGCCACTGTGAGAAGTCTGGCTGCTGCAGACTGGAAGCCATGAGGCTAAGGAGCCTCAGCAGGAGAGTACTGCAACAGCACAACTCTGAGGGTCTGGCACACCATTCTTATTGTAGCTATCCAACCCACAGCAGTTCAGCTTAGCAATACTCACTTTTGGGGGGAAAAGAAGACAATTTGTCCCCTTTTCTGTATCCTCATTCAGTTTTGAAATGCACATAATGACTTTTATGCACTGAAAATGTTTAAACTAAATTAACTGCTGGTATAACTAATAAAACCAACCCAAGTGATTAACTTGTCTCACAAAGAATGGACATTGGCTCATCCATAGGCTTCATCTAAGAATAGTATTTTGTTGCATATACCTTCAAATTTGCTTTGCCAATATTGAGAAAAACTTAAATAAGATGGATATGCCACTGAAACTTGACTAAATAGCATTGAATTTCATCTGCTTGGATCCACTTGCATGCAGCCTGGATCTGATTCCTTAATGCCTATAATGCATGGATGTTCAGAACATGTGGATGCAATCTACTGTATTATAAAAAACATTTATGTACAAAGAGGAAAACAACCTGATCACAGTTCCAGGGAAGGTCACCACAAGAAAAAAAAGCCCTCAAGAATTAGTGACTCCTGACTGTGCTCAGATAACTGAACCGTGTCTTGGTTCAATTTCTCAGCAGGAAATCAGAGATTTTCTAAATTACCCTGTAGCTGAATGTGAAAAAAAAAATGATACTCCTTTTTTATACTAGAAATTTTCTTCCTGTTAAATATGTTGCACTGTTATTATTTGATATCTAAAATTAAAATAAATGGACAAGAAAAGTAGGGTTAAAATGCATTTTCTTGGTATGAAGAAAAATTACTATATGCACTTTTTGAAAGCAGTAAGATGCACTCAGGGCTGTCTGTATGTGTTGTGCATTAGCCTGGAGCCCTTAACTCTGCAGCCATTATGCTGACAAAGCTGCCCTCAGCTATAACAGAAGTTTTACCTTTCCACATGTGTTCTTAGCATGTACACATCTGCATCCAGTGTGAATGAGTCAATGTGCTTTGGGATTCAGGCCATAAGTAATAGGTTAGATTTAAATAAGAAGCTACCAGGAAAAATAATTCAATGTAAGTGCATATATTCACAATATGGAACAGTGGCTTTTCTTTTCAGTGCTAGGCTTATCTTCTATCTGAGGCTAGTTACATTAAGGCATGAACACTCATTCACATGAGATGTCTGACGCCATAAATCTCGAATTCTCTCCTTGCTTCCCCTCTTGCCTCCATTATGCTGGTTATGCTAATGAAAAGCAGGTTTCAGTTTCATATGTACGTGCATGTGTGCAAAAGAAGGAGGGGTTTTGTCATATAGGCACTTGTCCTGCTCGGCACAGAGATAGAAGCCCACTGAAGTAGAAAAAGTATAATATATGCAATAAATCTGAGGAAAAGCATGTAGATGCTTTTCTGGCCTCATAACTATTTTTATAAAAACATAGAAACCAATATATCATTGAAAATAAAGCAGTGCATTGTGTTGTATTACACGGTGTTTACAGAGAAAAGCAAGCTTTTTAACCACCTGGCAAGTATTTCAGACCAAAAAGAAAAGAGAGATTTGAAAAAACAAGGACAAGCATTAGAAAGAGAGGGGGAGGGGAAGCTGAAGGCTTCTCATTTGCACATGCAGAAATGCAAATTTGATCCATCTCTTTCTTATCTAGTGGTAACAGACTTGGCTTATGAAGCACAATAGCACCTACAGTTCCATGGCCAAAAATAATGAAGTTTAAAAGGAATTGATTTGATTATAGAAACACTTCTATAAATCCACGTGTTCATTAGCAGATGCCTGCCACCTACCTAGGAAATGACAACATAAAAAGCCTAAAAGCAGGCTATAGCCCCCTGATTTTAGGACACAGATACATTTAGGGGCAGTAAGACTCCTTTTTGTTAAACCTTTTGCTAATGCAGAGAAATGTAGGGACTCTGACAGTAGCAACTGATTTCCTGCTCTTCCACCTATTATTTTATAGGTCCACAGTTTCCTTTAAAGCAAAGCTCATTCCTTTGGCTTGTGACAGATTAGTTTACCTCTGTAATAGCTGGGAGCCAAATATTATTGACATAGCTGCAGAGATGGACCTGATAGATTAGTTTTCCCCAAATGCCTCTAAAAATCAAGCATGATATTAACAAATCAGATCAAATTCCTCTGAATTATCTGAAGTGATTTTGTCTCCACATTAGGAGAGTTTGCCTTGTGTAAGGGTTTTAAGAATTAGACTATTGCAACTCAGGGCTGCTGAATCAGAAGAAATTGGAGATCTCTCCACTACAGATTCATGTGTCAAAACTTTTGTACCGCATGAAAAACAGTGGAGCTTTCATAAAACTGAAAAAAATGTGCTTGCCTTTCCTGTTTCACAAGCAAGTGTGCTGAGGAAAGAGAGGGTTGGAAGTGAGTATAAAAACAGAGTTGGCTATGGAGATGACAGAGGAATATACACAGCTGAAGTTTTTTACAGAAAAAGGAAAAATACAAACTCTGCTTTTGCAGGGAGAGACCTTCAGCTGGGTAGCAATGCTGGGTAAGAAAAAAAAAGATTTCACAGAGTCTACAAACCACTTGCAAGTAATTTGCTATCCCTCTACCCTTCCATACGAGCTGAAACCAGATACAGACTAATTAGGGCGAAGGCAAAGGCGGGCGCAGCCGCCGCAGCAGCGAGAGCTGCCAGGTGCAGCCGCCGGCGCTGCCAGATGGGCACAGTGTGACTTCCTACCTCGGAGAGGGGCTGGGGGAGGCAATTTGTAAAGAGCACAGCATATGCCACCTGATATTCAGAGGGGTATGTATGTGTTGCGCTTTACCTGTCATTTTTTGCCGGGCTTTCTACCACGCGGCCCCGTTGCTCCATGCTGTGGGAATTCGGCAGCGGATCAGATGCCATGAAACTCTCACGTGCTCCCACATAATTATCTTCCCATGTGCCCTTTTTTTATACCCATTCGAGGAAACCACTCACCAGAAAACGCAACCTGCGACTCTGCCTGTGGCCAGCCTGCTCCACAAGAGAGTTGTGACGGTGACTTCAGTCCTCCCCCCTGCCCGGGGCTGCAGCCCTTCCTGCTCCTCTCTGGATGCTCGCTGAGGAGGGTTTGCCAGTACATTCTGCCCTCTTGAAGAACTGGGAATTCTTGCACTCACTATGTACTCAATCATGATGAAAGATACTTTTGGCCTTACAGCTACAGAAAACCTGAGACAGGTGTCAGCTCCCAGCTCTGTAAATGAGACCAAAACTGCCCTTAATATCAGCAGAATTTCCTCACTGGGGATCAGATCAGAGCTAGGTATAAGGGCCCACTATGCAGTTAACAATGGGACAACAGGAGATCATTTTTATTCTCTAATTCTAGTTTTGCCTTGTAAAACTTGAACAAACCTCATAGCTTTTAATTTCATGCCTGCATCTTTCTTCTCCTTTGACATTAAGGACTAAAATGTACATACTGTTAATGCCATCATTTAAAAGGAGCTACGCCTGTACCCCCATTCAAACACTCTTCAGCAAATCAAATCTCCTATGGTGTTGCCTGGGATATTTCGATGCCATGTTCACTTCTAAATTTGTGGAATGGGACTGAAACCTTAGTGTAATGGAAAAGACTGCTGAAAACTTTGCTAAACAGATGATCACATTCCTGAGTTTGTTTTATTTAGTTAGCTTTTTTGCCTGCTGTGAGGTGTTTTCCTTGGATGGTTACCTACAAATACAGCACTGACCTCAGTGTGCATGAAGCAGGCCAGCACAGGCAAACAGAGCCAATTGGACATGCTCTATAAATCATCACCCACATCCTTCCAGCAGCAAAAATAAAAAGGAAAGGAGGAGGGGGTAAAACAACTGGTGAGTGTTCCACATGAGGAAATGAAGGCTATTTGGTGTCACCAGCTGGAAATACTCAGAGTGCTAAAGAGAAAGGTACCAGCATGAGCTAGGTCTGTGCTGGATAAAGTACTAACATTATAAATAAATGCTATCATCTTACAGATGTCTTGTATGGGCAAAATAATAGGCCTAAAAGTGCTCTCTGCTATAAAAGGCACCTATCTCAAATGGCAAGTGCAGAAATGTAATACTATGACTTATGAAATCAGACTTAAATCCAACATAAAAGGCTGTCTCTTAGCATAACTCACTTGAGTTCTTCAACTCTGAATGTGTCTGAAGTGCATTCTACTTCTCTGCTGGGCCAAATCTTAGACAAGTACCTAAGTTACCATCTTCTTTCCCTAGTACCCAGAGAGGAAAACTCATCATGGGGTGAAGTAGGTGAAGGGGTCCTGCTGCCTTTCTACCACAACTTTGGTATGGATAAGCCACAGAGCAGGATCTCAGCACACTCCACTGCACTGGTCAGCTTACATTTAGGTTAAGACAAGTTGCATTATGCACTACCTGATTCAGGTAATATTATTTTCTCAGAAAAAAGAAAGCTTGAGGGAAACAAAGATTGTTTTTTTGTGGTCTGATTATTCTCTTGACCCCTTGCATCTGTGCATTTGACAAGGGACTGAAATTTGACTTTATTGTGTACATAGTGATTTTTATAAAAGCCAAGTTACAGAATCAAACTTGTTCTGAGTCTAATTCAATCAAAACTTCTGCATTCTGTATAAATGAGTATTAATTAAGGACTGAGATATTAATCTGCATTCTCAGTCTTCTTCCTGGATCACCTGTTATTTTGAGTTCCTTGAAAGTATTCAGCATGACCCTTTGTAGGAAAAGCTCTATCCTAAGGGACCTATCCCAACAAGAGGGATCACAGCTGAAAATCCCAAGTGAAAACACACATCTAACTACTTTTAGAGATCTGGCCCAAGTCTTATCCTGCTCCTTAGCCTGTCCTGCTGTATGGCACTAGGAGTTCTTTGATTATTCTCTTTGCTAGCACTCCTTTTTCTTTGAAGAGAGGGTCTTGCTGTTTCCCACTTGGTGATAGAGCACACGTAATTAATGGGTGCAACAGTTAAGTCCTTTTGGCTGTACACTGTGCCTGTAACTGTTCTGCAGCCCCAAGGCAGCTGCCATGTCATCACTCACATCCACACAGCTGAATTATCTTGTCTGTTCTCCACCACAGTCTTCATCCAAAACAGGGAGACTGCATCCAAATTGCCATTGAAAGCAGTCCCTGGCTTGTGCTAACCCCTGAACTGTGCCCAGGCACTAGCTGGGACTGCTGGCCATGGTCAAAACTACGTCAGGGACGATGCTGAAAGGTAAATTGTGTGCATGACTGTGTGCCAGGGCAAGGACCCATATCCTGCAGTTCACTCATGTCAGCATGGTCCTTTGTGGATTTAGCTTTCACAAAGAGCCCCAGTATGTTAGATCCAGCTTCCCTGACTTTAGGCTCTCTTAAGTTAACAGTATAATTTATGCTAGGCTCTCCATGCAGTCAGTGGAAAGACACTTCCAGAGGAAAATTCAGATCTCCTTATATTACACAATACACCCACAAGAGAAGCCCAGCTAAACAAAAAAGTATTTGATGTATTGATGGGAAGGGGCAGTAAAAACATCAAAAGACAAAGAATCTACCACATAAATACAGCATCTCTGCTTCAAAAAGATGATGGATACTAATCATCTACTTGGTTTTTGTAGGGCTGAAATGCTTTCTGTGGGTAAATGTTTCTGATTCTGTCCTGGGCAGATCCCCACATCACAGTTGCCAGGTGGCTTTAACCTAGAGGAAAGATTACAGACTCATTCTCTTCAAAAATCACTAGGCATAGCATTCCAATGGATTCACCTCATCAGCTGGTACAAGCTGAATATAAAACTGTCCAAAGGACTGTGGTGCAGGTCATTTTCAAACTCCTCCTAGATACACATATGAATTTACTGGGGTGAACTTGCAAACACTGAAAATAATTCTTGTCCATCAGCAGAATGGCCAGTGTCCAGAAAGCCTCTCTTAGAGCCATTTGTGCCTGTGTCTGGTTTATCAAGGACCATCTTTGGTTTCACAAGTCCATGACTATTGTCAAATTTGAGTGATTTACAGAGCAAGAACCCTACACTATTCTTGCAAGTGCACTCACCAGAAGGCTCTAAATTGGTATTCTGCTAAGTTCAGCTCAAAAAGAAATATGCTAGGAGGGAAACTCCCTTGGAAAACAGTAATATAGTAACTTATTTAATAATAGAAATTATGTGTTAAAACAAAATCTTGAATTTAATCTTCAAAAAAAATGAGATTGTTTTGCCCTTGTAGTTTTTTTCTTTTAAGAAAAGAAGGAACAAGAAGAGAATAAAACCTAAAAAAAGTCTGTGAGCAAAATACATATTGCTGGGTTTTTTTCCTTTACACAAATTGTAAGTATAATTTTCTGCATAGTACTAGTTTAGGCATTTTCTGAGTAACATACTAAAAACAGTTCCATTTATTATTTTGTTCCTGCAATTCCAAAACCAAAATTTTGCCTTGAAACCTCACATTTGCTATTTCAAAATCCAGTTTTTCTGCATGAATCTCTTGGATTCACTTTTGGTTTTCTTTTTCTTGAATTGTCATTTGTATATCCATTGCACACCATGCTTGCATCAAATGTTGTTACTATATCTTCTGTTAATAATGGTGATGACTTTCAAACTCCCAAAATGGAGAAAGCAGTAGCTGGTTTCACTAAATTAGCTGATAATAAAAAGTTAAAACTGTTCAATTTGTTGTCACTTTTACAAGAAAAGCCTGCCCAACTGGAAATATGATAATATTTATGTTTGTATATGTATATGTTTGTATACATATTTTATCCATATAGGTCATATGTAAGTATGGGTGGAATCAATGTATGGTTTCCAAACTGATTAGGCACTAAGCAAAAATGAAAAATTACCTCAAATAAAGAGGAAACTAAGAAGCCAGGCATAATTATTTTATGTAAAGCTTAATAAAAGTGTGGAATAAGTAAACAGGAAAGGCAACTGCAGCACAGAAATTAGTTGAAAGGCAATTCTACAGATCTTTTTCTCTCTTTTCTCCTTTCTCTCTTGAATAAGAGTCAGCAGTGCCCTGGCAGCCAGGAGGGCCAGCCTTGTCCTGGGGGCATCAGACACAGCATTGCCAGCCAGGCAAGGGAGGGGATTGTCCTGCTCTGCTCTGCACTGGGGCAGCCTCACCTCGAGTGCTGACACAAATTAAGAAGCATATAAAGCCTTAGACAGCAATGAAGATGGTGAAGTCCTATACTAGAAGCCATGTGAGGAGTGGCTGAGGTCACTTGGTCAGTTCAGCCTG
Source organism: Erpornis zantholeuca (assembly GCA_013400515.1). Taxonomy (NCBI): domain Eukaryota; kingdom Metazoa; phylum Chordata; class Aves; order Passeriformes; family Timaliidae; genus Erpornis; species Erpornis zantholeuca. The sequence continues at coordinate 180,708 of VZTN01028507.1, forward strand.
GAGGAGACTGAGGGGAGATGCCACTGCAGTTACAACTTCCTCGTGAGGTGAAGAGGAAGGGCAGGCACTGATCTCTGCTCTGTAGTGACAGTGACAGGACCTGAGGGAATGGCCTGAAGTTGTGGCAGGGGAGGTTTAGGTTGGATATCAGAAAAAGTTCTTCACCCAGAGGGTGGCTGGGCACTGGAACAGGATCCCCAGGGAAGGAGTCACAGCACTAAGTCTGACAGAGTTCAGGAAGTGTTTGGACAATTCTCTTGAGGACTTGGTGTGACTCTTGGGGACGGTGTTGTGCAGGGACTGGAGCTGGACTTGATGATCCTTGTGGGTCCCTTCCAACTCAGCTTATTCTGTGATTCTGTGATTTTCTTAGTGGAGCAAAGGATTACAAAGCATAGTGAAAAAGCAAGGAAATAGGTTCAAGACAGACTTAAAAAAAAAAAAGGGAAGGCCTGTGAAGCCAGATGGCCTTTTCCTGTTCCTTAAAACATCTTATATTCTTGATATGGGCCTCATTTTCAAACTGAACTGCAGGCCAGCAAAACCAACTTTTGCTAGGGAGACCACCCATGTCCTACTGGCAGACACAATGACTTGTTCAGCTGAATCCCAGCCTTCAGTAAGGCAGCCCAGTCAGCAGCCTGACTCACACTCATCCTTTGCATCCCCACAGTGGTCTCCTTGCACAGATCACAGCCCTCATCCGAAACACTGAGCTGTGCCTGATGGCAAAATGCCTTGAAATGCTCATGGTGTGGGTGCTGTGCTGATTCCCCGAACTCCCACATTCTGCTGCTCATTTATATCTCTTTTCTGAGTTGGGATCTATCACCTTGTTCACAGATCCTCTAAGTTGTCCCTGCTTGTAGCACCTCCCTCCTCAACATAGTTGATGTGGGGGACTTTGCCATTTTGGTGCATCGTTCCACAAACTTATTTATTGGCTTTAGCACCATGTGGAGCTGAAGGTTTCTGGAATGCATGCGCAGAGCATCTTCTCACTCACAGGACTCTTCATACGTCTTATACTGCTTAATAATCCTGTGGCAAATCTCCGAACCATGTAGCCAGGACATGTTTACATTGCACAGAGGCATAGGTTTTGTTGGTTAAGCTGAGTTATCAGCTATTTTTTAATACAATGTTTTATATTTACTTATTTGGGCATTCCTTTAGGGACATTTAAATGGAACTCTACCATTGACTTCTGCTGCTATTTTACTAGCTAATGTGCTCTGCACATTACAGCTGTCGACCATGGGATCAGCAATTTCCATGGCAAGGGATGTGTCCCATACACAGTGGATTCCTAGCTATGAGCAATGTAGCTATGTTTGGCTAAATCACATAAAGGCTTGCAGTCTGAGTCACATTTTTAAAATAGCTGAAAGATTTTATCCTTACTGCAGGAGAATTTTCACTTCTGGGCAGTTATGAATAATGATATTAAAATACACATTGGTGTAATCCCCATCACAGATAAGAAGATCTTGTCCATCACATGCCTGCCTCATTCTAGTCAATCTTCATTCCTCAGGAAATCTTAATACAGACAACACTGAAAATCTTTTAAATATATCAAAGTGATTACTGACACCTCCCAAGAGATTAACACAACAGTAACACAAAAGACCAAAAATTGAAGGGGCTAGATTTTAGCTGTGTAAAACTAGAGTGTTTAATATATACCACAATTGAAAAGTATATTTTAGGGACACATTGAACAGACCTTTGTGTAAAGTAGTTTCTATCCCAAATAGCCTTTGAAATTCTCATTTAAAGAGCTCTATTCAGAGTCACAGAGTAACTGCTGAAGGGTCCTGTTAGTCTGTGCTAGGTAAACCAAAGATTTACCACTATAGAATTGATAACCGTCAAAAACAATGAGAGCAATAATGATTTCCTTTCATTGCAAAACTTTGACTGATTTTAGACAGAAGGATATTCTGAATGAAATGTTTCTTATTTCAGAAAGGTACTGGTGTTACCTCAGCCATTCCAACAGCAAATAAAAGAATGTTAACCTCACAGACAAACATTTATGTCCTAGTGTCACTTAATCAGCAGTCCTGAGGAAAGTAAAAATTAAAACTGCTATAGTAGTGTCAAGAAACATTAAACATAATATGAAGAATTAAATTAACTGAATACAAAGCAGAGAAAAATAACTCCAAGTCTTTGTAACATTTAGTAGTCGATCCTTCCTTTCCCTGATGTCTGTCACTCTTTTTGATTTAAAACATTTAATAGAAAAAAAAACTATAAGCAGATTAACTTGAACAACAGTTCCTAAAATGAGCTTGAAGTTTGGCATATCTTTTCCAGATCTAAAGAAGAATCTCTGTGTCCCAAAGTTTCTCTGATTTTCCAACTGATCTAAAAATTATAATTACTTCTCCCTACAAACCCTGCTTCAGGTGGGCTTCTTTAATTCAGGCCCAATACTATTCTGGTTGAAGCGAATGCAAACTTGCCATTGCCTTCACTATAGCAGGACCTGGCCACTAACTTGTAAAGACAGCTGTTCCTACTGAACAAGACTACTGCTGATTACTCAGCAGCTTCATTTCTCACTTGGGAATACGAAATTTGATAAATTTAGGCATTCAAAAGAGATTATCCTAATTTTAAGACTAATGGTGACTCTAAGAGCAAATGTTCAGCCCTAGAAAATAAACAGATGACCACAGAGAAGTAAAATGAACTAAAATATTATTTATATTTTGATGCAATTGCATCATGGAATTTTGCTGGGTGAAATCATCCCATTCAAGGGGAAAGGGGAGGATTTCCCTCCCTACCCCCAGAACAGAAGACAGGAACCAGACCCTACATTTTTATGTTACACCAGTGTGTTCTTATGCAGGACAAAGACAGAGAAAAGAGTAAGAACTGTCCCACCCCAATAAACTAAAAATAAACCCCTAAAACTCAGGCAAGTCTATCTGTAGTCCTCCAGAAAATCCAACAGGTCAGCAAAGTGCTTGTTGAAGCTTTATTTGTCTTCTGGGCCATGTAGCTATGAGCTGTGGGATGGGATGAGTAGGAGTTACGTATACAGTAGCTGCCATATTTCCAAAGGACTTATGATGTTTTTTGTCATCCCATGTGGTGAATGCTGCAGGATGGAGGTGCCCAAATTGCTCTGCCAAACCTGTCTCATACGGATTGCTCCTCAGCCCACACAGGGAAACATTTTCTGTTTGCTATCTCAGCCTGGGAAACTGTGAAGTTACATCAGTGCTAAATGTATCAGAAGCATCATTTAGCTTATTTTAGATACTGCAGTCCTGTTTGTGCATTAAGTGTTACCTGTTGGGGTTTTGGTCTGGTTTGCTATGTTGTTTCCACAGCTGCAGGGTGTTGCTTGTCCTTATGTCATATTTCTGTACTCGACTGCTCGACCTTGGTAAAGTATTTTCCACTGGTCTTCAGTGACTTTCATCCATGTTCTCCCAGGCTTGCTCTCTCGTTTATAGGCATCAGTTTGATATGCTCAGATATGTATAGAGATATTTCTGTTACAGTCACCTTGACAAAGTGGTAACCAGCTCTCTGGTCTACATCATCCCCGTTACTGATGAAGGCACCGAAAAATCAACCAGACAGATCCTTAGTGACACCCTCTTCACACATCCCTTCAGCTTAACAGAAAGCAATTGAAAACTGCTACTAAAGGACAGTTTTCAAAGAAATCATGCACCCAAATTAGAGTAGTTTTAGTCAAAAGTCAGTGGGTTTTAGGGCATAATTCATAAAATCCTCAGGTCAGTGTCTAAAACAGGCCAAAAGAATCTCATCATTGAGATGCCAATTTCTTTCTATTGACTATTCAGATATGGATACCCACTCTGTACATGTCTAAAACTAGATAAGGCAAATTTCAGCTGTTTGCTCCTTTTCAGTTTTCAGAAACCTCATCTGTGTTGTATAAAATGGCCTCAAGCAGCCCCCTGTGACCTCATCAGGCCCAAAGCTACCAGCTTATCTAGGTACCCTCTTACTTGTTTTTCTTTATTCTGGCTTGAATACTTACCCTTTGAGTGCAAATGAGGATCATGTTATCCAACTGAAGCAAAACAGCATTAAATATTTTTGTCTCTTTGCAACTGTCATTCTTGTCCCCTTGAATAGTGGGCCCATTGTTTCCTTCCCACTTTCCACTTGCTGCTAATGTGCTTATGAAATGTTTTATTGTTATGCATTTTATTGCTTGTTGGTTTAACTCCATTCCATGACTGGCTTTTTTGATTTTCTGATATTTTCTAATATTTCAAGGACTAACAATTATTGCAGTAGTTTGTCGTTTCAAAAAGGTTCTAGAGGCTGACCCGGTACACATCAGAAGCTAGACTTGAAAAGCCCTGTAGGATATAAAGGTGACAGTTAGCTGCTACATGTTGGCTGGAAAAATAATTATTTAGGTAAAAGAACATAATTTACTTTAGTTTCAAGTTGATGGCATGTCACAGTCCCGAGTGCCGAGAACCTCAGCTCCTGTGGAGCATGGTTCCCTATGGAGAACTGCACAAAGAAAGCTGCTTCCACTGCTTGCAGTGAGATTGCCATTAGGCAATGAAGACTTCCTTGCAAGAAACCAAGAGAAAAGAGTATTTCAGTTGCTGATACAAGCGTTTTCTTGGAGTCTGGAACAGGCTGAAGTTTAAGCCCCAGTACAGCATAAGTATCTGAGAGCACTGGTGCCTGTCTCTGAGGGTCACAAAGTCTTCAGGAAAGACTTGCTTTAGCAGGCAGAGACAAAAACCAACCTGCAATGGATTGCTGAGAATTAGGAAGGCAGCTACCTAGATAATGATTCTCAAACTAGTAATGGACGAATAATAATGACATTATACATATTCTGCTTATAATAAGACTTATAAAAGCTTTTGTATTTGTAAAAATCTTAACTATAAGCAACAAAGAGCAAAACATCTGTTGCTTCAGTTTGACATTTATCTACAACGACTGTCAAGGTTCTCTACTGGATAATGTAACAGTGCTTCTACTTAATAACTGCAATTACCCTAAATCTGTCATAAAACTGTAGAGTTTAACTAGATTATGAGGGAATATGTTATAACATTTAAAATATATTTTATAAGCCATTTCATGATAAATTTTAATGGTGGCATTCTCATAATTTCTGCTGTGTTTGCAATCACACAAAGGTCAATATTGCATTTAATTATACACCTAAAAATGCAATTATACTGGAAGCAGCCAAAGGGACTTTGGTTCAGACCAAATCATAAGGACACTAAGGTCTAGAAGTCAAAACATACATAAAGAAACAGAAATAGACAAACAAAGGGAAAAATAAACAGCACTCATCATCACGTTTTTGTTAATAATGGGTTACAAATGCCCTTCTTTTGGAGGGAATTCAATGACCTTTCCAAGTCACAGATCTCATCTTTTTCCAGACAGATTGTCCTAAATATAAAATTCAGTCACTTCTCTTTTTACAAATGTAGATCAGTAAATTTGCATTTGTTTCTATTCACATATTTCCATTAAGTGAAGAAGTTTTCTAAAGTAAGCTCTCTTCGTTTGAGAACTCTCTGAATGAATCATTAGATGCCAGAAAATAATGTTCCAGCTCTGGGACTATTTGTCAATGCAGACCAGTTACAATGACAATAATGGCTGTTTTACTTTATAGAGGAAACTAGCCAAAACCAAATGATATGATACATTGATTTCAAACTGGATACATGTCAGAAAAGCACCACAAAAAATCTTTCCATCACAAAATATAAGGCTAGACTTGAACTGGCATGGCTATAGAAGATATTTTTCTTTTTTCGGAAGAAATCCATGCTGTTCAGGGTTCTCAGACAGAATTGTATAAAAATATCTTGAGCTTCCCAAACCAGCTAGTGCATTCTCTGTTAAATAAATGGTTCCGTCTGTGAGGCAAATAAGCAGTTTCATTAACGTTTACCTCTCTTGAGTGCAAATCAACTAAAAATTATTCAAACAAAAGTTCAGTATTTAATTCCTTTTTCCTGCTTTTTCTTGGTAGCTTTCCCTTTCCTTTAGTTCAGCACGTGATTACCATTCTCCTGAGCATGCCTTTAATGGGAGAAGTTACCTTTTACTGGTATTTGTAACATAACATCTTTCTAACACTGAAAAATGTACCTCGAAGGAAGCTGCTGCATCTCATCACCTGCAGCTTGGTGCCCACCTCGTGTATTCCCCACACATGCTGAGGAGGTGAGTGCACAGTGATTCACAGAGGCCTGACAAGAGACATGAGAACAAATCCCAGCCCTGAAGTGTTTCAAGACTTGTGGCTGAAGGAATTTAGAGATTGCTGGCAAGGTGAGCACTAGAGTGAGCATTCATAATGTCCCAGGTGTTATGTTTTTGCATTGAAAATACTCAGGGAAACGCTGCCCAGGTGGGGACTGTGGCTGTAGTTGTAGTAATGGGGCAAGTTCAGAAATGCTCTTCCTGGCAATCAGCTCGGCTGTAAAAAGGTCACATGTGAATGTTACCTCTTGCAGGAAAAGCCCAGGATATTGCTGCTCATGCATATCCCTGGGAGCCATTCAGAGTGTGCAGGGCCCATACCTGTGTGCTGTGACCCTGCAGACTCTCACTCACTGTGCCCACCTCTTCCAGCAAACGAAGGCATGCAAAGCCATTGCCTCACCTGGCCAGCACAGCCTGGCCACATCAGGCTGCTCTCACACAAACCGTCCTGCCCATACAGGCTCTGCTGACACAGGCAGAAGGTCTGCCAGAGACCCTTCTGTCAATCCAGCAGCTGTTCCCAGGGCCAGCACTGGTGCACTGGTGTGGGTACAGACACTACACTATCCAACACCAGGTTCCCAATGAAGCCAACAGGGAAGAGTGATTAACATCCTTAAATATAAGAGCCTCCCTCTCATCTACTATTTAAATGATGTCAAAAGCGAATGAGTAAAATTTGACACCTTCTTTTTACTGTTTCCTATGAATAATCGTATAAGGTAGAGCCAAATTCTCACTAAATACCAAAAATACTTTTGGTGACCACAGAATATATAAATGGGATCATGGGGAATTATTATGAAATGGTATCAGAGCTCATGCACCTGACAAGGTAATGCCTAATAGAGACAGGCTGTCTCCAGTTTATAGAGAAATGACCAAGGTTATATCACAAAAAGCAACATAAAGGGAAGTGATCAGAGGGCAAGAAAACAGGGGCAGGGGGGGAGGGAACAACCAAGAAAAGGAAATGTGATATCCTGTAAAAATGAAACCAAGGCAAAAAACCTTTCCAAGGAAAAGAAATCCCAAAGGGAAAGAGAATAAACAAAAAGAAAAGAAGATACTATGGATTTAAAAAAATCATCAGGAAGGAGAAAACGAATGAGAATACAGCTTGTGGAAAGGAAAGATATCATAAAAGAGTCTTCATTTAGACTCAAGGAATTGATTATACTTGCACACCTAACAGCTAATTATATAGTATTTCTCTGAAAAACTTTCATGAGTTAGTGTAGAATGAGAACAGAGTGGAAGATGATAATTTCAAATAATTGTTGCTGATGTCATTTGGGAAAAGTCTTATTCCTCTGCAGAAAACTCAGCCACTGGGCTTTTGCAGTTCAAATAAAAAATACTTTCCACTAGACTTTTTTTATAGTGAGTTATAAAATCTACAAGAAGAAGAACAAAAGCCAATGCAAGACTTCTGTAAGACTGGGTGATGTGTGTTGCTCTACAACTGCTGTTGTGTTTTTAATTTTCTTAAATTGATTTGCTTTTACTTATTCATTTCCCCGTGTATATGATCTTTCAAAAATTTACTGACATCAGCCATGGGCTAAGCAAGAACAGAGCCACTGTTATCAGTAGGGAAAATAGATTGTATGAAAACAAGCCCTTTACAAACAGAGGAAACATCATTGTAGAATATATGACCCAAAAGGGCTTACAGCTGTCTTACAAAGGAGTCGGTTGGTGGCCTAAATCAAACACAGCTGAATTCATTTTGTGACAGAATTGAGAGATGATCCTTATGAAGTGAGGACTGACAGGGGACCACAGGTTTTAGCAAATAATCTAACTTTTGGATCACAGGAGATACACATTTGAAAAATCTGTAGAGGAAAAACCTCAAGAAGGGTGGTAGAAGGTTTCAGCTCCTGCTGCTGTTCTTGTGAACACTTGAACAGTGTCAAGGGCACAGTTCCCAACACACTGGAACCTGCCATATGCTGGCACCCACTAAATGTGTAGATATTCACCTCTGGTATGAATCATCTTGGGACAATGCAAAATGTTATAATATCAGCTCTTGAGTAGAGGATTTTCATATTACCATCTGCATTCAAAATGCAGGAGTGCTTCAGATTTACAAAGAAGATTAAATAGAAATGGCATGTATGGACCAGAAACAACTGAGGCTCCACAGTGCCAGGTGTGCCATTACACCATCACAGTCTAGAACCAGGACAAAGGGCCCAAACCCTGGCAAAACGAGCAAAGCTCCACCAGCTCACCTGAGCCCCACTCAATTCCTCCCCATGGACCTCAGCAGTGTGACCCAGCGCACCCTCAGTCCAAACACTTTCTGTGTAACTCACCCTTCCTTTTCCTGCTCCCCCGTGGTGACATTCTTGCAACATCTGGTTCTGTTCTTAGTTAAGGACAGGAAAAGAATGGAGTGAAGCTGCTGTTATTAGCTTTACATATCAGTGCCATGGAAGAACACAAAGAGTTTGCCTGCATTTTTACATTCTCAGTCTGCATTTTCACTGTTTTCTGTCTCTTCCAGTTCCTGCAGAGTTCCCAGCTGCATTTAGGTCCACAATAAGTGGAACTTTTGCATCAGCCACAAAACTCTGAAACTTGTAAAACTTCTCAGACTTTCCATTTCCATATAAGCTACAATCAGTCTTGCTAAACTTTGTATTTAAAATAACTGTACTCTGTATGTATTTTTCCCTGCATTACGTAATAGGAAGAGAGATCTGGTATCTAACACAGGGCTGAGTGGTTGTTTTTTTTTTTTCAGTGAGCTACAATAACTCCATATGCCAAAACATTAAAATAGCTCCATTTTTTTTGCAAGTGGGAATAAGGCATATGCAACTTTCTCCATATGAATTTTTAACCTGCTATCTCCCAAGTTTCTTACAAGCAATGTGAACATGTAAAGTTACTCTTGTTCAAACAAAAATTAATCTTGACATGAATGTTTACCAAAACCAGATTTTCCACTGGCAACATACCACAAAAACTTACTATCATATTTTTAATAACAAGATACCTGGAGAAATTTTTATATGAGCAAATGTTAGAAATGGGTATGTTGATTTAGGTGACTGACAATGCAATGAAGCAGATTGAAGTTTTATTTCCCTAAGTCCATGATGCCAAAAAGGTAAGGGCTTGCAACACTGTTTTTCATAACCGAAGCAAATTAGCATACTCCTAGCTAGTATGTTTAGTTATTAACTTTAACCTTATGGAAAAACGAAACACAGAAAATGCTGCAACTCTTTAGCCAAAAATTCTTAGTTTACTTGGGGATGGGCTCCTGCTTACAACTACAATTACCACAGTTGTTTTGGCAATCAAGCATGATGGAAACACTGCTGCTAATTTACTAAGCCTCATGCTCACCTACACTATCCCAGACTTCAAATCTCTTGTCTGACTGTCTGTGGTCCTGCTTACTGACTTCATAATTCTTTGTTTTTTATTTAGGATTTTGTCCTGTTCCTTCCCCAGCCAAATTTTGCTTCTAACCTCACCCACACATACTCACTTAGTATGTGAAACCAGCTGGGAAGCATAAGGGTGACCAAACAGGTTATTAAGAAGCTTATGGGGCTGAGACATAGAAGAAGGGCCAAAATAGAGATTTATGGCCCCTAAGCCCTAAGAGTGGGAGGTGATGGAGGATAAAAGGAGCAGCAACCTGCTGAGAAAAGTGCAGACAAATGTTCCCAGAGGAGAGGAAGTCTAATTTTTGAAAGGCTTTCAGCAGTGAGCTTTTCTGCCCTAGATGCACCTCCATGCTTGTGTCTGCATAGTTTCCTCCTTCTGCATTCGTGCACTCTCCAAGTTGCACTCCCACATACCAGCCCCCAAGTGGCCACTTTCACCTCGTTTTCAGCAAAATGTCAGAAAGGGTCAGGTTGGAAGGGATCACAGTGAGTATCTGGGATCCCAGGTCAAGCAGGATTATCCTTGCACAGGGTTAGGTGCAGACAGATCTTGAATGTGTCAGTGAGGGCAGGAGACTCCACAGCTTCTCTGGGCAACCTGTTCCAGTGCACAGTCACCTGCACAGAAAAGTGCCAATCAGTTCAAAACTGTAAATCAAGGAAAAAATTCCCAGTCCAAAGCTGAGTCACCATGCTGAGATACAGCAGGACTGGCTTCCACCTTGGCTCCTGGGCTTAATTTCCCATTGGCCATGTGCTGTTTCAGGTCTGAGTCAGTTAACAGGACAACACAGGAGAAGAGATGCATGCAAACAGAAGCCTAGCTGAATTTGGACAAGGTGTAGTTTTATTATGTTCTCTTCCTATGTCTCCACTCTTGTTGGCTTTTACTTGCTTTTTGGTTAGCTTTTTGTTGTGTCACCTCTGCGTCCACTTTGGCTCCTCTCCGCTGGCATGAAATGCTCTGCTGCCAGAGCTGAAAATGCTGAGCCAGCCTCAGGGGTCTTGTGAAGAATTTTGCTCCATGCAATTTAGCTCAATGTTATTGCTTGTAAAATAATCCTCTTTTAAATACAACCACCTTACAACCGCTTTACAGCCTCCTGTGGCAATGAATTCCACATGCTCCTTAAACACCACATACTTCATTTTATTTACCACTCATCATATTCTTCGTGTAGTTATTACAAGCCAAACAGGGAGAGAGACACACAAATTTGCTTTACCATTTCACTGTATATTCCACATTCTTAACCCCTTCAGTCAGCCACATTTTATCAAAGATGAGCAAGATTGTTATTCCTGTTTTAAAATTAAACTTCAATCCTACAATCACGTAATAAATACATAGATTCTCCACAGTCTCCTTCAGTTGTATATCTTGTATATGCAGCTATCATAACTCCATTCACTGATTAAATCAAGATTCTGCATTTCCTTTTACTGAACGATTTAAACTACTTTTTTTAAATAATCCAAAATTTTCTTTGGAGAAATATACATTTGAATTAGGAGTATGCAAAACTTGTAGACGGGTCACCGATTTCTAATAAATGTGCCATAGTCCTTTCCCCATTGTATTTCAGTTGTCTAATGTGAATCTGAAAGCATTATAATTCATTTTCTGGGGAATTTGTTCCACTAAGAATTCCAGAACTCTTCTCCTACCAGAAAATCCACCTTGACCTACCCTGCCAAGACTCCCGTTGAGTTAATTTGAATAAATTACTATAACAGCTTGAGTTTTCATGAAAAAGAGAATTGAAATAACTTCTAATTTGACAGTGTTTACATTTATTTTTTAAATTATTTATTTAGACTTACTCTCATTATGTCCAAGCTCTTCTTCGTATCCCTCACTCTAACACATCTCATTTAGAATAGAAATAAGAGTGCATAGGAGACCCACAAAATATGAAAACTGTCCAAATGGAAAGTTTTGCCATTTTGGCTGTTGCCATTACATATTTGGAACTGTGACCTCTGGTGAAAATGAGCCAGCAGTCTCTGACTTGGCCTGTGGGCAGACACCAGACCATGTAGCTCTGGTCACCAAACAAGGTGTCCTGAGTTTTGGAAGCAGGAGACAGCTTAAGGCAGAGTCCTGTGGCAGTGTATGCATGCTGGATGGTGTAGGTATGAAAAGATAGACTAATAATATACCTGTGTGCTGCTCCCAAAATCTCAGATTCTTGACCACTGGCATTATAATCTTCTGCTCCTTCCACAGATGAGTTTTCATGTTTCTTCTACTTGAATTCTTAATGCTGGTTGGTGTCAATCTTCTTATTAAAACTAATTGCATCAGACTTGATAAAAAAGCATAGAAAGAAAATCATACATCTCTGTACCATACTGTACAACTTCAATTAGAGCAACAACACCAAAAGGCAACAGACAGCTCACAGTCATTCAGAAAACTTTTTTTTTCCTGTTAAGAAGACATTAAAAATCTCAATTCCCCATATTCTCAGTTTGGCTTCCAATGAAAAGTACAGTTGATTGAAATGTTAATGAGGGTAAAAGGAGATGAACAAGGAAAGGACTATGAATCTACAAAGATGTCTTTGCAAAGACACAGAAAAAGCTAATTATTAGAATGTCTGTCATCAGACATTATCATGTCTGTCATCTGTTGCTACCAGAAATGCTGTGTGGTGACCTCCTGGTGTATACCAGAAATTGCTCACTTGCCTGTACAGGAACTCATCTTAATTTCATAAAGATGAGTAAATGGTATTTATGGAATTTTTATTTTCAATTTACTCTCTTTGTCTTGAATTCTAAAAAAAAAAAAAGTGTAAAGCATTAATTAATTAATTAATTTAGAATCATCACTGATTTTAGGCTATGGGGACTCTGTTATGGTAAAATGTAAATAGCCTGACCTTCTTGTAATTTCAGTTTTATACCTGGCTTTTTGGTAGTAACAGGAATTCAGCAGGGTTTTTCTTCATGGTTATATTTACAGGGCTGGGGCCCTGATGATGTTACAGCTAATTGTCCTAATGACAACCTAACCCAGGAGCAAACCCTGTCATTTCCTCTTAGCTCACCTCCCCCTTCTCCGGATAGATGTACACATGTAAAACAATGTTCATCTTTACTGGCAATGCAGCCATAAAAAAAAACATCCTTTCCTGAGATTTCAGTGGAAAATCCAGGAAGAGAGGCCTTAACTCTGTGTGTAAGGATAATGTTCTACATACTAGCGGTACAATCTCAGAGGAAAAATATTTCCTGTATTACAGCAAAGAATTAACATAAAGCTTAATTTTGTAAAGATATGTTTCTGTAAGGCTCATGAGGTTTTTATTTAGACAGCAAACATCCATAATAAGAAGAAAATCTTCATTCAAGGACAAATTGGTCAAGAAACTCAGCTTCAAAAACATTGGATGCACTTGTATACAAACAAAAAATGCCACAGTGCTTGTACACAAACATTTGATAGAATTGCATTCCAGTTTTCCTGAAGTAACATGATTCATCTGTCACAGACTCACAGAGTCATCAAGATTGGAAGTGATATTCCAGATCATGCAATCCAATCATCAACAACCACCTAAACCATATATTCAAGTCCCACATCCAGACACTTCTTAAACACTTTCAGAGATGGTGATTTCAACACATGACTGGGCAAAGTATTCCAATTCCTAACCCCTTTTTCAGTGATATTTTTTTCAGTATCTGATCTGAACTTCCTCTGGTGCAACTTAAGTTCATTTCCTCTCATACTTTCACTTCAGACTTGGCAGAAGATACCAACCCCAACTATAACTTTCTTTCAGGCAATTGTAGAGAGCAATGGGGTCTCCTCTGAACCTTCTTTTCTTCAGACTAAACAGCCTCAGTTCCCTTATAGGACTTGAGCTCCAGACCCTTCACCAGCTTCATTGCCCCTCTTTGGATACTCTCCAGTATTTCAATGGCATTTTTGAAGTGAAAGGCCCAAAACTGAACACAGGACTTGAGGTGTGACCTCGCCTGGGTACGGAGGGACAATCACTACCCTGATCCTGCTGGCCATACTATGGCTGATACAGGCCAGGATGCCATTGGCCTTCTTGGCCACCTGGGCACACACTGACTCATGTTCAGCTGTTGACCAGCATCCCCAAGTCCCTTTCTGCTGAGCCACTTTCCAGCCCCTCTGCCCCCAGCCTGTAGCACTGCAGGTGGTTGTTATGATCCAAGTGCAGGACTCAGCACTTGGCCTTGTTGAATCTCATACAAATGGTCTCAGCCCAATGATCCAGCTTGTCCAGATCTCTTTGCAGAGCCTTCCTGCCCTCCAGCAGATCAACATTCCCACCCAGCTTGGTGGTGTCAACAAACTGACTGAAGGTGCCCTTGTTCCCCTCATCCACATCATCGATAGATATTAAACAGAACTGACCAGTACTGAGCCTTGGGGACCCCCACTAGTGACCAGCCTGGGTGTGGCACCATCCACCAGCACTCTCTGGGCCTGGCCACCCAGCCAGCTTTAATCCAGCAAAGGGTGCACCTGTCCAAGCCATGGGCTGCCAGCTTCTCCAGGAGAATGCTGTGGGAGGCAGTAACAAAAGCTTTACTGAAGTCCAGACAGGCAACATCCACAGCCTTTCCCTCACCAACTAAGTGGATCACTTTGCCACAGAAGGAGATCAGGCTGGTCAAGCAGGACCTGTCTTTTGTAAATGTATGTTGGCTGGGCCTGATCCGTGCATCTGCTGTCTGATGGTACTCAGGGAAGGTCTGCTCCGTGACCTTCCTCGTACTGAGGTCAGGCTGAGAAGTTGGTAATTCCCCAGATCATCCTTCCAACCCCTCTTGTAGATGAGCATTATATTTGTTAATTTCCAGTCAAGTGGGACTTCTCCTGTTAACCAGCACTTCTGGTAAATAAGTAAAAGTGGCTTGGTGAGCTCTTTTGCCAGCTCCCTCATTACTCTTGGGTGCACCCCAGCAGGAAACAAAACCCAGTAAATTTATTGAATCTGATAAAGAATAAAGGCCACTTGGGCAGTCTCATGGAATCCTGTAATATTGGTTCAGGCAGCAGGAAGTTTTGAACCTAATGACTGTAGAGGGTTCAAGACATAAATCTACACTGGACATGGACATACAACTTCCCTGTAAAGCCCTCGTGCTGTTCACAGCCACCTCTGGGACACAGCATAACTGTAATTCCCCACGCCGAGACAGTGACAACACCCAACAGTGGAAGACAGTGACATGGTTTTTTCTGACCACGTGCAACTTCAGAAAAGCTTTAATCATCTTAGAGGTAATAAAATATGAAACTCTGAAAAACTTTTAAGTTAATCTAAAAAATAAGAATGTGCAAATGTGAGAAAAGAGTAAATGAAAGCTGATTTGCACACAGCCAGTGTTAAATGATACTGATGCTAAACCCAGTTGGGGGGACTTGCTGTTTGCTTGTTTGCATTATATCTTCCACATCTGCTAATCATATCCTCATGTCTGCAGAGGTGGAATTTCTCATAACTAGTGGAAAATATAACAGCTTTATATAAAACAAGCTTGTAATAAAAAAGTAACTTGTGTAACTTCCACACAGGTTATAATCCTGATAACTTTATATGGACATAATCCAAGTCTGACAATGAAACAAAAACCAACAAAAAAACCCCCAAAAAATCCAAACAAACAAACAAACAAACCTTCATAACAAACCACCCATAAAACAGTTGGAATTTTCTTTTTCTTGGTATTTAGGTGATTTTGTATGGCTTTTCATGAGAAGTGATTTTATAGCCTTCTTCCAGCTGATTGTCCATGCATTTCTAAGTATTGGCAAATGTTGAACATATATAGGTCAAAGGCACTCTTTTCAATCATATTTCATTTTTATGTGCAATAGCTGTATATTAAAGTAGATGAAAAGAAGCAGCTTAAGCCCATAGCAACGAGACTGCTCTTGGCCCTGCAGCAGAACCCTGTGTCCCTCAGCCTCGCAGGAGATTGCTGTACCCTGTACTACCTGTGAGCAACAAGATTTGGGAGAGGTTTATATTAGGCAGAGGTGCACAGAGGTGTGGGGTTTATACTTGTGTTCTTGCGTGTTCTTGTGTTCTGCAAGTCCTGATTCTTGCAGGGCCTCAGTTTCCTCTTTGCAAGTGAGAAATATTGCAATAATTGCAGAATTTATAAACATAATTCTAATTGTCAACTTTAAGAGAGCATTGTAATGGGTATGTAACTCTTCATGAAGGTGATGCCTTAAATGGTTACCTAGAAACAGAGACTAGACAGGAGTAAAGGAATAAAGGAGGTATTTATCTGAAAGGCCTTCAGAAGTACACTCTGGGCTCCAGAGGGTCCTGCCTCAGTGGATCCCAAAATGGACAATGACAGCTCATGAGTTCTTCACACTTTTCTATCAGCATAAATTCACCAACCAGAACCCAGCCAAAGATGGAATTTCCCCAAGCTTGCCTCCCTCTCCCCAAGATGATGACTTACAGTTCTTGGGCCTAGGATGGTCTGGGTGTCCTTGGAGAGCAAGCTGGAGAGGCTTTGCTATGTCTATCTTAGCATAAGAGAACAGCACTTAACAAGCTACAGGAAACTTCAGAGTTACACTAACAGTACAGGATTTGAAAAATACAAAAGTAAAAACCTAAGGCCTTAAAGGCATCCTGTAAATCAGAGGTATTCAAAACCTTATAGGAATCATTCCTCACTTTCCAAGATCAGGGCACTTTCTTTCTCTACTTTTACCACGCACATATAAACTGTCAGCCTTTCTTCTTCCTTTGGCTTTTTCAGATCCATCCAGGAGCAGAGCTCATGCATCTGGCTAAAAGTGGAAAATTATTTCTTCCAGGATAAGCCTATCCCAGTGTGGGGAGGATGTGCTTTGTCATCACATGGGCAGAGCAAAGAAACTCCAATCCCTTTGTGCAGCAGAGATACTGAAACAGTGACTCACCATAGCCCTGCCCCAAGGGGCACTGATGCAGAACTCACCCAAAATGACTAAGGTGTTATATGCCTTACTCCATAACTCCAGGCACTTTGCCTCAGCCAAGTTATTGCTAATGCTCTCCTAGGGAGACAGAGTTTGAAATGGTCTTCTAGCACTGTGGAGTTAGAGTCAATCAACAATTTATGTACACCACTTTTCTCTTTTCCTTAGAAGAGGTCTTTTGAAAAGAAAATTATCCACTAAAGGTTCCAGAATTCTTTTCTGCAGCCTTTGCTTTCAAAATAATTTTTAAGTGGGTTTACCTTAAAGAATGTTCAGGACAACCAAAAAATTTTGCAGAATAGTTACATAAAATTTTCAACTTAAAAAAATCACTAATCAAAACACACACACTCCCCTTTCCCCCCAGCATGTAAGACCAGTAGGAAACCCTGTGCTGAAAAATATCCACCCTTTAGGATATGCAACGATTTTCACCTGGTAGATAAATGTACTTGACCTTTTTGCTATAAGGCTTTTTCTCCTTTCCATTAACGAAAATAGCTCTAATTATATTTTCTTGCTTTTCACAGTAACTAAACTCTATGAATAGGTGTATGAAAATAGACAGCTATAACAGACAAATGTAAAGTCACTACTCAAAACCTCATTCACTTCACTAATTGCAGATGATTATTATAAAAATGTGTTAGTGCTTACTGTGACCTGCAAAGGGGAAAGCAGTGAATCAATCAAGATTGCAATTATGTTCTGAATACTGTTAATAACCAGACTAAGATGGGCATTCAGCAGATAATTAAGTTAAAACATACAAGTTTGTTGTGTTGTTTTTAACAGACCCCACATCAGTATTCCATCCTGTAGTTCACTCTTGTATGAGATTTCCCCAAGCATTTCTCCAGCAATGCAAAGCCACTCCAGAGAATTACAAAAGCAGTAAAGAGAACAGATTTTCCAGACACCTCCCTAAAACACAGAAGTTGGTAGTGACTTGTTTGTTTGAGCATCTTCTCTCCAAATAAGCCATACAAAAAGTAACAACCTGTGAAGAGACACTTGCCCTCTGCAACAGAGAACAGGCAGCAATGGCCAGCAATGAGCTACAAATGCCCAGAAGCTTCATCCTCTTAATAATCCTTGTGAGGGCTCTAAAGCTAAATTTAAACCTGTCCTCATCAGTTATGCTCTGAATTGAGTGGTGTTTTTCCACAGTCAGCAAAACTGTGCTTGCATCAACATAATGGGCTCTTCTGCAGTAGAGTGCTGAATTACTGACCTCTGTGGAGCTGCTCTCTCCTGATGAATTTGCTCCTTTTCACAACATTGATTTTGAGTTAGAAGAGGTTTAAATTGTCATAAACATTTCCCCTTTTATATTTTACTCAGGTTACCATTGAGAAACTGTATTCAACTCTGTTCTTGTTAAATTGAGGGTAGATTTTCCCACCTCATCTCATTTTTATTTCCTTTAACCAATCCCAGCTGTTCACAAGCTTCCATTGCTTACAAAAAGTTACAGAAAGGGGAAAAAACCCAAAAGCACAACAAAACCACTGCAAATTGGCCAATCTACCTTTCTAAAAGTTACCAGAATTCTGAAAAGTTATTTTCAATTACTTTTTTGTTTCATTCTTCACTTTATACCCAGCTGCAAGAAAGCAAGGAAATGTAGAATAGATGTTCAATTGCACAAAGAGAACACCAAAAAATGGGGAAAAATAACAAAATCAGTTTGAGCCTCTCTCAAAAAGTGGTGGGCATGTTTGATATTAATAAATTCAATACAAAAATCCAACCAAACAATAAGCCTGTAAAAACATTTTCTGAAAAAATTTTGAAAGAAATAACGAGTGTAATGAACTATTTCATAAAAGAATTTTGGACAATTTCAAAGTATTAGTGTTTTATGCCACTGAAAATAGAATTTAAAGTCACCTAACAGCAGTCTTGAGGCAAACACAGTGACATTACTATGGGCAAATAGTTATACAGGAGATGCAAAACACAGCTCTGAATGCATGGAAGATCTAATTTCTTTATTTTACTTTCTGTTTATACACATAGCATAGATGAAGGTGAGTTAAGTTTTTTAAAGTATTTTCTCTTTTGAGTCTGTGTGAAGAAAAATTAATCCTGAAATTCATGTGTTCATGCAATGACCAAATCTGTGGTTTCATTCCTTCTACAGTGTGCAGCTGCCAAGAGCTCTGCTAGATTCCCTAGCCAATGAGATGGGACAGGTCTGTTCTCCTTCAGATAGGAAAAGTTCCTAAAATATCTGAATTCCAGTTGTGCCTGCATTCTTTGCAAGTAAGAAAGAAGGGGTAGACTTTCCCTCTTTTAATAACTTACAAAGTTGGTAAGCACAAGAGGTGAGATTGATGTTATTCAACATCATTATTTACAGTGAATTTAACTTTCTGCTGGGCTTTAGTGATGATGCCTTCCTGCTACCCAAACCTCATTACATGAACACAATGCAATATGGGAGAGAGAGAGTCACTTATTGGAAACAAAATTGCCTATGTATTTTAGATATTTATCTTAGCACACAAATTTTAGTATTTGATTAATTCTATTCTACAATCATCTACTTCTTTCTACTGAATATTAAAAATACCTATTTAAATAGGTATATTTATACTATGAATCTCTGAAATAATTGAAAGATATTTTCAGAAGTCAAGCACCTTCTACTGAAACATTATTTTCTTGCCTCAACAAATTCATCACTTTCCATTGGACTTCTGTTGAGAGTGTACTCCTAGAAGGTTTGTGATGATTAATTATAAATGAGATGATAGAAATTTAATCAATTCCATTAAGAGACTATTTCACATTGAAACAGGTATCGTGTTAAGATTTGCCTTGTAACATCTCAGTTTAATATTCACCACTTGTTTTCCACAGTACTGTGAGCATTTTGTTTGGAAACTTGTTGCACAGTTTTCTTCCTGAAGCTTTCAGGTCTTTATGTACTAAGAGACCTAAACAACTAAAAGGAAAGCAATCAGTCAGCCTTTCTGGATTTGGTGTAATTCCAAATCACACTATAATGGCTATGTTAAACTTCTGCAGAATGTGAGAAGAGCAGGTCAGAGCTTGAGGAAGGCAAGGTTTACGGAGTCAATTTGGAGCACCACAGCAAGAATCAGTGTCCTGCTGGGACTATCACCTCCATGAGATATAAAGCTGGTTACTAGTGACAATTGAAGGCTCTAGAGCTTTTTTTCCAACAGTGAAAACGCTAACAATGGTTTTCTACAATATCTCAGTAAAGCAGTAGCACCCTAGCACTGCACACATCAAAAGTGACTACCAGGGTAAGCAAAACAAGGGATTGTGATTCTGCACTAAAAATAGGACAGCAGAGGATTCCTGTCCTAACAGCAGCAGGAAGAAGATTGAATCAGGGTGTATGTAGCCAAGCGACTCTGAACGTTGACAGCTCCATGTGTATCTCTCATCCTGCACCCAATGCATGCCCAGTGCTCACAGCAGCCCCTGCCACCTTCTGCTCTGGCATGCAGGACAGTCTGAGCTGCACACAACGAGTGCCTTTTCCAGTAGACAGGCATAATTTCACAGTAGAGTCTTTAAGAAATGTGTGTATCTAAACCTTTTCACAGGCCAGGTATGAGATTCCACGGGGAAAAAAAAAAAGAACTACTAATTAAAATTGATAGCAATTATTTGCCTTGGAGTTACAGTTTTAGAACTTTGGACAAGATGTAGAAAAATTGGTTTGTACCTAAATAGTGGAGATATTTATCAACCTCACTTGTTTTTATTTACTTCTGTTATTACTAATTTTTTGAGGAAAAGATTTGCAGATTAGGAATTATTGTTTTTACAATGAATCAATATTCTGGATTAAAGCATACACTGAAGGGCAGTCAAGAACATGACAATTTCCATGATGAGTTAAACCCTTCTATATTTAACCCTCTAGTAATAGTTTGCTGTAGCTGTAATGGTGTAAGGCCAGTGGTCTTTAAAGAGCTGGATATAGATGTGATATTTCCCACTAGACCAGATAAAACACTAAAACTGGCTTTCTGGTACAGAACCTCAGAGAACTGAAGCTGATGTGACCATTTATTTAAATCCTGAGAGTCAATATAATTTACACAGTTACACTAGATGTAGAATCTGTATTGTCTGTTCCACATCTTATTTTTGAGACTTCTTTCCAATAACAGCACTGGCCAGAATAGCTCTTGTGCAATACTTTGTGCTACAATATCTATTTGGAAGAGTCTGTTGTGGTTTCATTTGTGAACAATATATTTTGTATTATAGGCTTTTTTGGTTTTTTTTTTAATCACTTGGTTAATGTTGAAAATGTTACAATTATTCCAGAATAAAATAATCTGTATTTTAAAATACACTGCCCATGAAAGGAGCATTCCAATTTAACTACTGTTAACTCTACAGTATTATACAGTATTATTCCACTACAGTAGTCCCAGTCCACTTCCTTGCAGAAACAAGTTCAGAGATAGCATGAACAAGTTCCAAACACCGTACACAAATGTGTTAAATACATTTTATAGCTTGAATCAAAATCTCATTTCTGTGTTTACATTTTTACAACTTTTTTTAAGAAACATAAGACTAGATATTTGTCCTGGGATTGTTTCTTTTGGGATAGCAACTTGTTATTAAATATTTCATGACATTTCACAAGAATTGGTGTCGATTCTACTTTTTCAGCCAGATTCTAACTCATTATTATATAATATATAATTATAGTCTATAATTCTACAATATATATTCTATATATTATATAATTATATGATATATAATTATATTCTGTAATTATACTCTACTTCTGTAAATTACCCCTGAAGTTTCAATTTTATGTTATCCATTTTTCTCCCTTATTTTAAGACACTGAGCTTTGTTTCTATGTACTGTTATACAACTGAAGTTACCTGTTTCGGATTCTACTAGTGAATGGCATGGCTTTAATAAACACAATTTCAAAAGAGTAATATAGACATTAGTTATTAGACAATCACTTTAAATTCATCAGATGAAAGATGCAATCATTGTATAATCTATTGTTATGCTGTTCTCCATCACAGCTTTTCTACTTAAGAAGAGGCCATAAAATTTATCTCTTTCTTGAGAAAATGCCTTTCTGTCTAAAATATTTCCCAAAATGTTACAGAAATGAGGTGTAGAGAAAAGGCCCAATATAGGTTGGAATTTAACAGTTTCTCTTGCAGAAACATTTTTAATGCAGAATCAGACCTGCTGTAAGTCATGCTGATGACTTTAGATTGCATTGTAGTTGACTCTTTTTCATTTTTTCTGGATAGCTTTGGACTAATATCTACAGGAGAAGAGGGTCTTCCTTATGAATACTAGGAATCTTCTGATCTAAAAGTTAGATTTTCAATTGCAAACTGTTATGTATTCACCTGAGGTGTATTCACTTGAGAAAGAGAAAATAGGTTGCCTTGAGCCTTTTCAAATCACAGGGTTTTTTTCTGATGAGCTGGACCTCTGCTTTGTTAACACATAACTTCAATATTGTCTTCCAAATTTGTTTCATCATCCTTTTCATGACACACTTTTGTATTGATCAATACAGAAGCTGCCAAAGAAATTTGGAACTGTGTTTCTGGGTTTAAAACTGTATCTGAATAAAAGCTTGTGGTGGCACAATGCATCATCTCTGTTGGTTGCCTCAATGGAATAAAAATAAAAGAACCTGAGGTGAAATTTATCCTTTGTAGAACATTCTATATTTACTATAAAGTATAATTGAATTCCAGTTTTGGTGAATGGGCCCTCTTTGCACAACTGTGGGTTTTGCCTTTAACCAAGACAAAGTTTACATGAACCCTTAGAGAGCCTTTTCAGAGCAGCTGGTACCAGAAAGGGAGGAAGTGTGCATTCTGGTGATCAGCACTGGGTCTGTTCTGGAAAGATGTCAGCCACCAAATCTGTCAAGAAGGCATCTTTCTCAAACACAAGATCAATCAAGTAAATAATGTCTTCTGTGGGTGAAGGAGTGAAGGGAATTGCAGCTGTAACTTGTGTTTCCTCTTGGTTTTATTTCATATCTATGCCATCCAAAGGCAGGTTAACAGTTTCCTCAGAGTGATCTGCTGCTAGAGAGCCTTGCCTTATCAAGTGAATTAACTCTCTGATATTTTCCATTCCAACAAGAACAGGACAGAGATCCTGAAATCATTCCCATTCTTTAGGGTCCCACTGATTACTCTGTGAACAAAGCAGTGATGAGGAGAAGATTTTAGTTCAAATTATGAATTTCATGTGTTAATAGAATGGTTCTTCCATTTGCTCTTCAAAACATGAGTAAATGGAGAACTGAGGGAAAGCTAGACCTTTAAATTAAAGGGAAACAAAAATTTAATCCCTGCACACTGTAAAACAAGCAGTCCATTCCAGCTATTATATTTACTAAACCACAAAAATTATAGCAAACACTTCAAATAGAACCAGCTCAGACATCACAAGTGACTCTTCAGAGCAAACACTCTGGGTTTGTGCATAGACATCTGATGACTGATAAGGTTTTTTCCTTAGCTGTAGTACTGGTGAGCCTCATGAACATGAATGAACTTGGAGACAGAACCCCTCAGGTCTGTTTGGGGCTAGAGGCAATTGCATCCCTCCTTACAGAAAGAATTTTGTATTGACTGTGCAATTAGCAACCAGGATGTCTGCACTCTATGGTTCATTTTCTAATTACAGTTCAAGATGAGAGAATTCAAGAGAATTTGAACTTTACTTCAGAGAAGAGGGATATGAAAGGTTCTGATTTTACTCTGTAAATTTTCCTCAAGCAAAATGATTAGAAAATTACAACAAATCCAAGCAGTTTGTTTAGTGTGGTTCAAATTACAATATCTATGCATATCTACACTACAATCATTTTTGAGGTTCTCATTGTTTCTGGCTTCCTCTTTATATTTCTTCCTCTCAGATTTTCATTAGTTTCTGTCATTTCCTGGCTTCATCAAGACTCTTTCTGACAAACCTTCTGTTTCTGTAAGGTGCACAAACCTGCATATGCCAGGACTGAGCAGAAAAGGGGCAAGTTGTCAGAAGTATGATAATTGCCCTATTTAATGTATGCATATATGCTTTCACCTTAAAAGCATGGTGCCAATCATTTAAATTCAGATAATCAGTAGGATTGTGAGAAAAAAATAGAAACACCTGGCAAGGTAGTCCATGAATTTTCAAATTTTAATATTGTTTTCCAAATCAAGAAGATGAAGGAGAAAAACCCCTTCAAGGTCACCAGCTTAGGAAGAGCTTATATAATTTGATGACAAAATCCACAAGGAGAAAAGATAAAACACTTAAATGCACTAATTTTGTTTCCTTTGGAACCTTTTCCTTTTTGTTTGGCTGTTGGTCTCCCTCAGCCTAAACAGCTGTGTCAAACATCTATGTCAACACTGGCACTCCAGAGGTTGGGCTTTCCTTCCTCAATGCCATGAGACAACAAATGGCAACAATTCTGTGACTTCCCCAGTGAGAAAAGAGAGCTGCTGGCTCACCACATTGTGAGTCAACAGTGAACTACTTACTGGAGCTCTGTTAATTATTCTGAACACTTTTATGGACTTCACAAATAAGAAAATAATATAATTTTCCTGACATATCTGAATGGGATCAGTTACTGATTCTCTGTCCCTGTTTCTTTCTCTCTCCCTCTGTATGTATACAGGTATGCATGTTTATATAATTGCATGATCTGAAGAGAGCTTCTTAAATACACAGTTAACAGCTTGAAAGACACAAAGGAAAAAAAAAGTCAAAACTTTTTTGCTGCAAATTTAATTTTAATAGGAAGCTTGACAGCTACCTTCAAAAAATGAATTTTAAAAAAAGAACTATTAAAACAAAAAGATATCTTCCTTTTAGGGACAGCAGCACAAACAGTTAAATATTTCCTTCAAGATTCTGCTATGGCACATTTTAATTATAACCTATTTTAATTTATGTCTATGGAACTTCTGTCTTAAACATTTTTTCTTCCATGCAGACTTAATGTTCTTAGTTGCAGCAGGATTACATCTCTCTAGAAGTGGAGATTACATCTCTCCAGAAGAAAAGGAGAGGGAAATTTGTGGAGGAAGAAATACTAAAATGGGATCCTTAAAATCAAATACTAAACATGATTGCATCTTGACCAGCTTATCATACTTAGAATTCATGTACTTCCATCCTTCCAAGATAATCACCCAGTAAAATAATTTCTTTTTGTCCCCACTGTAGAACAAGAGACATAATAAATCATAGTAGGAAATGCTAAAAATAGGTACTGACCAAAAATGTAATTTAGTGCAATTTTTTTGTTGTTATTGCTTGTCTTTCACACACATGTTCTTTTAAATTCCTTTTTTTTGCATTTTTTTAAACAACATTGATATAAAAATGTTTTCATGGCTTTCCTTTACATATATACACATATGCAAACATACACTCATGTATGTATTGTAAATAAATCAGTATTAGTATCTCATTACCCTCATCATAGCCTCACAATAACACATATTCATTCTCTGGGAAAATGATGTTTAGACAAAAACAAAATAATCAGAATTTCTAGTATTCAACCTGAAGGGCTCAGTTGCTTATTGCAAAGAAAGCAAGATTAAAACAAACATTACCATTGCAATAACCTTTTTGTATCTCCAAATGCTAGCTTGGTCTCTAAAGCACATTTCAGGATCTTTAGAGGTTTTGCTCAAAACTGATGTGGAAGAGTGGGTGTGCAATGGCATTTGACAGAAAGAGCATCCTAAATATGCAGCTGCCTGCAGAATCAGGGTGGGGATTGACTGTCAGTACATACGAGAAAAATGTCATACATGGCAAAGCCATTATGCTTTTTGGCCACAGAATGAAAATGAGTGGGATATTGTACTACAGCAAGGAAAAATGTAGGACCTTCTGTGGAGTAAGTGTTTCTCACTCCATTGCAATCACATGTGAGTTTGGAATCAGAGCAAATACCACTTATCTGAAAGAGGTGTAAAGGTCTAGGGAGTTTGTTCTCATCATAGATCAAATTTATGTGAGTTACAGAGCCATGATTTTGGAATAGCTGATAGGACACCACCAACCATAATGAATTGCTGTTTTCATACCCTATAGAGAAACTCAGCCTAACCTATCTGCCTGCAGAAATGACTTCAGGCTTGAACACAGCTCAGCTCTGAGGTGTTGGCCAGCCCCAGTGGGTCATGGTGCTTGCCCCTGCTCCTGCCAGCTCTGCTGGCTCTCAGTGCATCCCGTGCTGCCCACACCAACAGCTGGGTGTTGTCCCCACCACCACATACCCTGGCCAAGGAGCCATACTTGCACTGACCTCCCAGCAGCTGAGAAAAGCCCATTTCCAGACCAAACCAACACAGCTGGTAAGTGATAAAGGTGACTAACTGTTATGGCCAGTATGAGAACTGAAAAATTTCTGTTGGATTTTAGGATTGCTAAAGTGGCTTTCTTCTGATTTATGCAGTGTGCAACTTTAACTGCCCTTCCCCTGACAGGTGAGTACTTTTAAAATTAAACAAACACACAGTGTGTCCAAGCATGTCATCAAATGACCTCCTGCTACCATTATTGATGAGTTACACCTGTTTGCCAACAAATACCCTCGTTATCACTGTCACTGTGAGTAATCAGGTAAATGTTTGAGTAAATAAGTCTGCCCAGCATGAAGCCCTGGCAGCTCTCTTCACCGGATGCAGAGGGAGACTCTCGAGAGTTAATGAGGAGGCAAGGCTCCCCAGTGGCAGAGAAGTTCATTGCTGGTTGTTTTAACATGTTTCCAAAGAGCCACTGTAATGACTAAACTAAATTTAGAAACTTAACTTTACAGATCACAGTTTTCTCCGATTCAGCTTCTGGCATGACACAAAGGAAAAGATATACCCATACACGTTGGTATTCACAGATGCCCCATCAAGGTAGTCCCTGGTGAGCTGGGGCAGGCTGTGAGCAGCTCAAACAGCAAGCTGGGGTGCCCCCAAGTCCAGCAGTGAACAGCAGCATGGATAGTGTTATGGCAACAAAAAATTTGCCTTCTGTTTGAACAGGAAAAATGTTCTTATGTCTGATATTCACCCACCTGTGAGGAAACCTGAGACCTGGGGGCTTTCCAGCTGCTGGGGCATTCCCTGGAAACACAGTGACCAGGGACTGCAGTATTTGTTAACAGACTGCCCCAGGTAGTGTCAGAATCAGAGGGCTAAATAATGCTTGTGTTGAGACAGTGTACATTTGTCATGAATGCACAGAATAAAGGAGGGATTTGAGAGCCTGGCTGAGCAAAGCAAGCAGTCAGAATCTGGAAGCTCCAAGAAAACACACTCAGAAAGAGGATGGGCAAGAAAAAGGGAGTAATGGGACCCCTTCCCCACCCATCCCAAAGCATGTCAAGAACACACAAAGGAGCAATCTCTGTCATCACAGGCATTTTGTGCAGTCCTTTTTCAAATATCCCGGAGGAAGTATGGCGCTGCCCTGCCCCTGCTTTAGCCCCTCTCTAAATATCACCATTTAGCATAGTCTAAGCAGAGTCAAGGTTGCTCTTTTTTTTCTCTCTTTCTCTGCAAATTATAGCTTTGTTCACTACTGAAAATGATAGAGCCAAATGTTTGTTTTGCTTACCTGCTCAAAGAGTAAGTAAATTATTATCTGAAGTTCATGCCACAAATATATTTAGTTCTTATCTTTAGTAAACATTTAGTAACAGTGAAGCTCTCATTATCAACAAGAGCTACGTACCTAAATCCTTTCCCTCCCACCCTGATGTCTTTTACTTCAGAGCTGATAAAATGCTTTCAGCTACAGAGCTCTGCTCACACACACACATGTGAATTGTGTGGCAAAGGCAGTGTACATTGCATTGCATTAGAGGGGTCATGATAAAAATTGGTATGAATGTTTGGAATACCAGAATGAGAACAGCTTAGAGGATAGTGTTCAGTACTGCAGCATCTGCTAGTGTTGCTATAAATAAAGAGTTATAAACAATTCCTTATTATGAAGCCTAATTTCAGGAATTTATAACCCAGATGTTTTAAAAAAACCCCTCCAGATAACACTTAGAAAAATACTAAGTTTGGATATAACTTTAAATTTTTTAAAAATTTAATTTTTTAAAATTTTACATTATATACATTTTATAATACATGGTTAGATATATGTACAAAATCTCTATTTGTAAATCTGTAATTTTCTATCATCATTTATCTAAGACATGTTCTGGCTTCAAGAACCTTTCTAAAGTCAGAGAGCATACACCTGAATGTTTAACTAATGTTTTTAACAGGAAAATTCAGTGTTGGAGATTTGCTTTCTTTACATATCAAATAATGGTGTCATATCTAAAAAAATAAAAATTCTCACACCAGAAATTCTGGAATTACTTGGTGTGTACCTTGTAGGTAACCAATGAAAATGAACCTGTCCACTCCGTCTCTGCATTAGTACTGGAAATGAGCTGTGCAACCTGTAACTCTCCTTGAAAGAAAGGCTCAGGAGTGTAATTATTCTTTATACTCAGAGTTCTGGTGCTAAAGAAAAGGTGTGAACATTAAAACCAAACCACTGTTTTTAAAAGGAGGATATATATTTGAGTCTCTGGCCTTGTGTATCTTTAAGTGTTCCTCTAAATTAGTCAGAACATCTACCATCAGGGATGGCTTGGTACCTCTGCTCTGACTGCAGAAAGCCTAGGTTTGGCAGCCCCGACAGTGGCCTGGGCAAACCTTCTGCCCCAGCCTGTGGCACAGGAGCAACACCACCTGTGGCAGGTGGTGGAGGAATTGGGCATCCAACATCTGCTCAGATTTCAGCTGAAGGAGCTCCGAGTCGTTGTGACAATTGCAGTAAGGTCTAATGAGAGCAGCACACACCTGTGGGGATCTCAGGAGGTGGTAGCTACCATGCTCATGAGTTCTCCTGTTCCTGCTTCAGCTCCTGTTTGTGTAACTGAATATTTGCCACTGATTGGAGAGGGACTGGCACTTCATCCTCTCAGCCTAGTATCTGCACCCCGCTCCATAAATTCAATTTACATCAGTGGGGGAAAAAGGACATATTAAAAAGTCATGGAATGGCATTTGGATTTCCCAGGTGCAACAAAGGATTATAGAATAAAGTGGTGCAAAAGGCAGATGGACCTCTGCACTGTTCATTTCCCAAGTACAATGAGATTTTACTGTGTTTATGACTTGACACTTTACTCAAAAGCTGTGGAGAAGTAGTAGTCATCTGTAGGCTGGAAAACCTGACCATCAGGAAGAGAATATCAGCAAATGTAGGCAGGTATGAGAATAATTTCTGAAATCAACAGAGGAGCTCAGACATGCTACATCAAAATAGTGTTATTTCAGACAAATGATATGATGTTTCTTTGCTTAGAATTTTGTGAGTATTTTTGACATGTATTTAACATATCAATTATTCAGAGCTATTATTTAGTGTAAGATAGATTTGGCTTCATGCAACATTTTAATAAATAGTGAGTAAAGCAGAGAAACACCTGCAGTAAAAACTAAGAAAATAGGATAGGCTTATTAATTCTCTTTAGACTGTCAAATAGGAACAAATCAGTGAGGAAAAAAAGAGTACACTGATTTGAAAAACGAAACCAATACTGTATCAATACAACTTCACTGTTGAAATTCACTGAGAAAAAATGTGGTTTAGTTACTAGAAGTACCCTTCAGGTCCCGTGTGGAAGGAAATAACTGAGACCCATCAGGATGTGGAGGGTCAGGCACTCTGACTGCAGGTAAGGTTGAGCGAGGCAGTATCAGGTGCACGAGGTGAAAAGAGAGAGGCACTCTTAGCTCTGCACTCTGGATGAAAGAGCTGCTTGGAAAGGTGCTGATGTAAATAGTCACTTGCTTTTCACACACAGTCTCCATTTCCCGCATCAGTGCTGGGAGTAGTAGAATAAATGATTTTGTGGGAGGGGAAAAAATGGCTACTGAAACCCTTTCTATTAAAGTCCATTAAATAGTGTAAAGGTGTTGAACAAAAAAAGCAAACAAAACCCAAAGAAAACCTGTGTATGGTACCCATAGATGTACAACTACAGCTAAGTCACATAGTCAAGGAATATCAAAAATGAACAGTCACCTATCCCAGCACCTTTGAACAGTATGCAAATCAGTCAGGAATGGCATATAAGCAAAAAAAAAAAAAAAAATGCAGATAAGTGAAATGTTTCCTGGCTCAAACACAAATTCCTCCAAAGTTAACATTTATCCAATATTTGGTTCAGAATATAATATTGCTTGACAATTCCACTTTTCATGCTTAGTTTTTAGAGTTTTAAACCATTGAAAGACACTTCCAAAACATAGCTACTTTCCTATCCCTCTAGCAGGGTCTACCTCTGTTTTGAGCATGTGCTTTCCCAGATAACACACACAAAAATATCCTCAAAACATTCAATCACTATATTATTCTGAAAAATTGTTTAAATTAGGAACAGTTCTGCAGAAATTAATACACCTCCACAGACAGAGCCAGAGCTCACATCCTTGTATCCAGACTACATTGCTTTTTACATTAAACACTAAGAAGACATTAAGTCTTCTTCCACTTCCTACTAGGAGAAGGCTCAAACTGGACATATCCTTATGAATTTTATGCAGCAAAGATGAAAAATTTCAGGGAGTAGACAATAAACTGCAGCATTTTTTTTTTTAGTGGGGGTTTTGATAGCTTCAATTTCATAAGCAAAAAGGTACAGATCCTATCAAATATTCATTCCTGCTCCTTGTAAGCACACTTCATCTTCTAAGAAGACGACTTGCAAGAGAAGAGTATTTGGTCCAATGATCATGAATTTTGTATCAAAGTCATTAGTTCACAGCTTTAATGCTCAAACAGTTGTTCTTAGTGCTCTCAGCTAATGGGAGAAATATTTTCCGTTTAATATACAAAACTTGTGATTTCTGTGACAGCATCAGAAATATTCTTTTGAGAAAAAGGGCTCTTTCCCAGCATCGGGGGGAAGGGAAATCCTATAGTCCAGCAGCTACAGAAGCAATTTTAGACTGGATAACCCTTGCATTATTTGGCAGTTTTCTGTGTGCTTTGCAACAGGGAATTCCTAAAAAAAAAAAAAAACCAAAATGTATGCTCATATGTACTCAACACGCAAGTAGGAAACAAGCTGAGGGGAAAAAAAAAAAAGGAAATTCATACTAATGGTCGTAACTCCCTCTCCATTAAGTGGAGCAAAGTTACTACAACCAGAGATGAACATTACTGCAGCCCTGCAGAGGAGCTAATGCAAGTGTGCCAGACGATGTCGTCATCTCGTACCATCCTGTGACTCAAGCCCAACGGGAATGTGGATTACGAAAACACTTGGCTTGACATGGTGATAATGGGACGCTCAGTCTGAAACACCTCAGCCTCCTGGCCTTGTTAAGTTGGTGTCTCTGGGGACCTGGAGGAGCCTGGGCTTGGGTGACACCTGGAGCTCCAAGGGATTTGGCAATCTGCATGTTCCCTGTGATAGCCTGAATTTGGTCACTTGGCTGGCAGAGTGATTATTATTGCAAAAGAGTGCAGCAGTACAAAAGGGCTGTAAAAATAGATGACTATTGATTTGGTAAAGGCAAGTGAGCATATTGGTGAAATACATATTCTAGTATGCATACTTTTGTGATAACAATAATATTTATCCCTTAGACATTTACAGCTTCTTTAGAAATTTTATTGTTGTATAAATTTGTACTTAGGCACCTTATAAAAGTAGAGTTGTGACAGCATAATAGTCCATAAAGAAAACAGTTTCAAGAACTGACTAGAGTTTTGTGGTTTGCCATCTTAATGCAGTGCCACTCAGAAATACCAAAACCAGATTTTGAGACCTTGAACAGCCTTTCATGATATGCAACCAGACCTTCTTCCTTCCTAAAAGCACTCATCAAAAATGGATCATTAGTTTGATATCAGGTGAATCCAGCTGCTGCTGCCTCTCCATATATACATTCAGAGAATATGAAAGTCTTTCTAAAACATTACCAGCAGAAAATGCACTGGGAAATTCAAAAGTTTCCAGTACACAGAAATTTAGCTCTGTATTTTTTTCCCACAGGAGATAACAGTGTTTAATCATTTGTCAAATTGCTATTTTCAAATACAAGAGAAAAACTCTTTCATCACTTTCTAATATATTTCCTACCTATTTCAGATAAAAAGCACATCAGGCCAAATGTTCAGCAAATTAGAGGAAAAACATTCACTTTCAAGTTGTTTACAAGGTGGAGTTCAAACATGCAAAAATATTTTAGGGTAAAAATATTGTCATTTACTTACATCTAGTAAATAGACCTGGCAGACTGCTGTAACAAGATGGTTGCACATAATTTTGAATATTGTATTAATAAAGCCAGCTGTAAATTGGGATGGTGGCTGTGATGAATAGTTGCGAATATTAGGCACTAACACAATTAGTGTTAAAAGGAGCTGTGGCTTCAAAAATTTACCACTGTAGTTCTAATTTGCAGGTAGAATCTATAATGAAATAATGATAACCCGAACTGAAAATCCACAACAATTTTCATACTTAATCAAATAATGCTGCACTAATTAAGTTTGCCACAAAAAGTTAATTCCTTGGAAAAGCTGTATATTTTTTGTAAAAAAAGAAGCATTATGAAGACAAGTCCTTAACCTTATAGCATTTTAGTCACCACTAATTTTTTAATTGTGAGTAAAACAAATATTGGATATTTATGGGAATTCCTTATGTCTTTTCCACAGTCCTGCAAAATGAAATTGTTGCTGGATAGGTAAGTTCCTCTTAAGCTTATCTGAAATACAGTAATGCAAGCAAAAAAATGTGTTTCTAAGTTTTTAGGTGTGTGTAGTTGTTGTGTTAGGATCCTTCAAAGAATTTTTTTTTCTGCTTATGCTCCATTTACAAAGGGGCAAATGATTGAATTTGCTTCACTGAATTGAACTTATACAGCTTCCTGCTGGGTTCTGGGGAGCATTTATGGAACACCACCTGGAGGGCAGCTGCTCTTTTCTCCTAGGCCTGAATATCATTAAATTTCAGCAGCAACATGACACACTGTTGAAAATTTTGTTTTAAGACTTCACTCTTCTGTGCTGTTGTTGTCAAGAGCAAAGAGAAGTGGGGTGAGGGGGAATTTCTGGAAAGCGAGAGTGATAGATTTCATTCCTTGTCAGCGAGTGCCAACAACCAGGAAAAGCAGAAGGACTGGAAGTATAAAAGGGACCTTTTTTTTTTTTTTTTGATGGTGGGTGAAAAAATAGCGACCTGGAAGAAATGTATTTCAAAACAGTGCATTGTCTTTTTGTAAATATAGGTAATTATGGCCTGTGCTGAAGAATTCATGATTTAACTTCATATTTGAGCAGCAGAATATCTTCACTTATAAGAGAAGAGGAATTGCTAGCCTTATCTTGCACATGTGGGTGTCATTGAAGCTGCCCTAAGAACCCATTTTCTTGTAGCTATTTGCTTAAGCATTTCACTACCAGATTAAGCTGAAGACAAGATTGCAGTGAAATGCTGTGAAGCACTGCATAATGCCTGTGCCTTCCAAAGGGACCAAGTAACTGGCTCAGACCCTCTGTGGGTTTTACACATTTTGAACAAGCTTTTTTCATTACAGTTAAGAAACCTTTTGTATGAAGAGGACAGGTATGATGGGACCAGCTTGTGACACCTCACATCTATTGCTGTGCTTCAAGTTTTTTCTCTCCTCAAGTTTCCAGCCTTTAAGTGTCAAACCCAGTGTGAAAGACTGCATTTCCCTGGGAATTACAAGGTATGGACGAGCACTCTGTGCTTCTTACATTCTTGGATTCCCTAGAGTCTACAG
Source organism: Erpornis zantholeuca (assembly GCA_013400515.1). Classification (NCBI taxonomy): domain Eukaryota; kingdom Metazoa; phylum Chordata; class Aves; order Passeriformes; family Timaliidae; genus Erpornis; species Erpornis zantholeuca. Next base: position 214,214 of record VZTN01028507.1, read on the forward strand.
AGGTAATCTTGCCAGTGTTAGCAGGAAAACTGGCACAATGATCAGAAAGAACAATCTATATTCAGTAAATGTAACTATTGTGATTGACCTGCTCAGTGCCTTGTTATAAAATTTTAGTATTTTTCGGTGGACTGTGATACTTAACTCTTATTTTTGCACATTTTGACCTCTACATTTCCCTCCTTCTTTCCATGTTGCACCTTTTCTCCTCACCCTCTTTGCCAATTGCATCAGCTCCTGAATCCCCTCTCATTCCTCCTTAGTTCACCACTAAAACACCTAATAGCGACATAAGATGGTCTCCAAAAAGAGCTGGAGTGTTGTAGAATTGACCACCAATTAATATTGCTGTGCAATACAAATGATTGACAATTTCTTCTCAAAGTAAAATTCAGAAATAGTGATTTTGCCAAAATCATTCTATTACTGGAAATGCATTGCTTTCAATAGCAGCGAGAAATTACTGTTACAGATGAGAAAATTTCAATAAACTTAAAACACATATCTCTTGTTTATTTAATTTAAAAGTGTGTTTCAAATAGAACAGGTGACAGAAAATTGTATCACTTTCTTTCAAATTGAAATACCTATGCTCTCATGCAACATTTCTAAATCAGAAGTTTTTATAGTATTTTCCATGAGCAGCTTTTCAACGAGCAGTTCCAGTTTTGTCTGGGTAGTCTTTCAGATTTCACAGTGCCAACAAGTATTGGCACTTTGGGAACAACAATGGACCCCTGATCTGAACCAAAGAATCACTGTGCTAGGCAGAGTGCCAGACAGAAGCACCAGGTCAAGGATAAATATTTCGGGTTCCAGAGAGAAATAGAGGAATGGTGATTAGCTGACTTGATGGCTTAAGAGTGTAGTCAGAATCGGTTTTTCCTCATGGTCACCAGAACTGACTAATGCTAAACTTTTTCTCAGGAAGAAAATATATTTGAAACAACTTTAACTCTTGAGTATTAGTTGAAGAAAGCAATAAGGATCAATGTTTGTAAAGCAGATCCCGTCACTGAGATTACACTGAGTAGGAGCTTCAGGACTAGGACTTCCAGCTGATCCAGAATCCTAGATTTAAATACAAAATTATTTTGTTTCTTGAGGGAAACAATATTTGCTATTCTGAAAGACAGAAGGGCACAGGTGGGAGAGAGGCAGATTCCAAGTGGGAGGTGAAGGTGATAAACTGTTTTCCAAAAGGAAATAAGAATCAGGCCCACATTTTCCAAGCTCAGTGCCCAGGGAAACTAGAAAGGCTATTTCTATATTGCAAGAAAACTCCTACTTAGTGAAGCCATTGAGTTTGTCTATATTTCTTCTGCCACAGCAATCTTGCTGGAAAAAAAAGCCTGCATACAATGAACACCAAATAATGGATTATCAAACTAGCATTGAAATGAGAAAGATCTCTCTGGGTAAGACCGGTGTCTGGATAAAATGTAAATTCATTCTCTCTGTGAAGCACTTGTGAATAATCAGAAATGCATACAGTCACTAAAATACATTACCAGAATAACACAGAAATGGAATAACATGACAGTATTTTTTTCTGCTGGAGAATAGAAGTAGATGGTTCTCCCAAATAATTACCTCTTTCAAGAGAAAACTGTTCACACACAAAAAACCCCATGCTTCCTTTTCACATATTTCACTCCTTGGTTTGGCTCCCTGTCCCCAAATGGGGGCAATTGAATGGTACAAGCTGTCTTTTCAAACGTGACTCCTCAGCATTCTTATTAATTTTGTCTCAGGACTGCAGTGAAGAGTCACCAGGACTGTAATGGGGAGAATTCCAGGGCTATTCCTGTCCTGCCAGGCTCGTTGTGTAGCCTTAGATAAATTATCTTAGCACTAGTTCAGACCATCCTTTCCTGCTTTGTTTTGTTTATCTGTAAATTGCCAAATGAAGAGCTTGGAGAGCACCCTGAACTTGTGTAGCTAGTTAGCTGCCCACTCTCTTCTCTTGAAGTTTGGGAGGTGAAAGAGAAAGGAGATGGAAGGTATGCAGAAGGGGCTGAACAGACCTCTGTTAATCTTATTCACAGAGATTCTTTACCATGAGTTTACCCTGCAAGGTGAGGCATGTACTGGACTGTTTGTATCTAAATTAAGGGTTTGGGCATTTACTCAGGATTTGGGGCAAGTCTATGCTTAATAATTAGTGCTCTGTACACACTACTTAGCTGGCAGCACAAATATTCCCCTGGTCACATAGCCAGGCCCTTCCAGGCAAACCAGAGAACAGAAATCAGGAAGAGGTTTCTGGTTTCCTGTACCATCCTTTTTTGACCAGTACTGATGGTGCAAACAGAACCCCAAAACTGCAGCTCCCTTCTATAAACTGCTGGTAATAATTTCTTATGTCAGACTTCATATTGTCATGAAATATCCACTGCTGTGCAAATAGCAAGTACAATTAATTATTAATTTCTGCTTTATTACTGAGTGATGATTTTGTGAAACAAACCATATGATAACCTCTAATAAATTCTTTTTATTTTCTGCTCTGTCTTAACAATTCCTAGTACAGCAAAACTGAGAAAATAAGATCAAGTCTCATCTGACTTAGCAAAGGTCATTAGTAACCATGTCTTGTATGCAAGAACTGGATTAGGGCCATGCTGACACAAGACAATCAGTTTTCTATACTTGCAGGATGCTGTAATGAAATGCCTGATTTGATGAAGTTAGAGGCGTTATATTTTCATCATTGCACAATAAAGCATCAGGAAACCTTCAAGCCTCTAATTTTATTGAATATCTTGGTGGTGTTAATATTAACAGTGCACAGTTTGCAACGCAAGGGAAGGAGGAGAGAGGAGCACAGACGGTTTGTGCTTTTGGTTTAAGGTGAACAGTCTTCCCCAAATTAATTTGTTCTCCACCCTTAAGTGATTGGTACAGCCAGGGTTTTGCATGCACCCGGAATCTCCTAGTATATCCAGAAATAAGAAATAGTGATAGAATAAGTGAATGTTTCTCATTTTTACTACAAATTAGGGGGAACTGTATGCTTGGTTTTTTCAGTTACCTGGTTTTGGCGAATATTTAGTAATATTCTTTTAGGAACACAAAGAGATTTTCATAGTTATTAGTAATGTGCCTTTATATGCATATACATTTCTCAGGCTAATAACCAAATTTATAATCAATTAATAAAAATAGAAAATTAAACCCAGTATTAACTGAAGTGCTACTTGCCCAGAGTCACACTCAGCACATTTAATTCATTCCTGTGAATTCAGTGGGGCTTTGTATAGAAATAAAATAAACAGCATTTCTATGTGCCTTCATTGTTTAGCTACTGTACAATTTCTTTTGACTGCTGATATTATTTATAACTAGGAGGTTTGTTTGTTTGTTTCCTATTTGGAAAAAAAAATAGGCAATGAAACATTTGTTAAATTTATTTCTTTTTTAAACAATGGTAATAGAAAGATTTACATGGACATAACAAAACAAGGACATAGAGAGCTTTATAAAGAACTTCATATAACCTTTCTTTCTCTAAATTTATACAACCAATAAGAATATTATGTGGTTTGCTTCTTTGTTCAGTAATGAAGCTCTAATTTCCATTTCAGCTGTTGCACTTCTCTCACTTGGATTTTGCCCATACAAACCCGAGCTCAGGATTACCAGCAAGAACGGTCTGCAGGGAGAAGTCAGGACAGCCCAAAAAGCTTCTCCAAGCCAAGCTCAGCCAAAGCCGGGCAGAAGTAGCTCAGATGGGAATACAGTCAGGGCACCTGCAGGATGTGCTGACTCCATGCTCCAAGTGGCTCCTGCCTATGCTATGAAGCTCCACAGCCCCGTGGGAAGGCAGCACACACCCCCGAGCTCACCAGCTGGGACTGCAGACACACATCCAGCACACACGGGGCTCTCACACGTGGGAGAGAGCACAGCTCAAACAAACCTCTGAGCTGGTCCCTGCTGGGGGACTCCATGCTGATCTGAGAGGACAGGTCACATTATGGCAATGCCCTTGTGTATACTCAATTTTCTGATTAGGAAATGGCAAGGAACTTAGGTGGCATTTAGAGCAAGGCCCTTCTAAGCAAAACTGCAGATTTTTGCAGAATCCTGCTCACTGTGTGAGTCCTGTAAATTAAAATCTCTCAGGCACATGCCTCAGAGTAGCTTTTTATTTACTCTATAATGGTGTATACAAGGGGCAGTGATAACAAATCTGAATCCAGTGAGCAGATGAGGACACGAGACTTGCTAAGTGTCTTTGCTGCAGGTCATGTTGCTGCCTCCTTCATGACAGCACACCCAAGGAAAACACCTTGTGTCCATTTTACAGCTTCCAATGTTATTTGGCTGTCAGTGAGAGCTAGGCCAGCTGCAGCCCTGCACTGCTCTTTAGGAGGAAGGAAAAGGTAAATGACAAATCTCTGTGTTCGTGTCTGTTCAACTGTGCACATGCTTGATATCCCTAATGGTATATTGGTGTGATGCCTAAAAAATACATTGTTACGCATTTTTGTCACATCCTTGCTAAATTTCCACATTCAAAAGAGCCTGAGGGACTAAAAGGACTTCCTTCCCCCCTCCCACCCAAAATACTAAGCAAATCCAATGCAATAAGTATGATTATCATTCTAGATTTCATAATGAGAACCTTTAAGCATATTGCATAAATTAAGTACATAATGTAATAAATCCTATATGAGCTGTAAATAGTCTGCAACTAAGCAGGTTAACTGGCACACAAGTGTGAAATATTACACAGTGAAACCTAAGAGACTACCCTAGGGTACTGACAAATACTTTACAACATCAAATTACCCATATTAAGCAAACTGGCTCTGCAATTTAGCCAGAAAGGGTCTATAATTGGTTCAGGGTACAATACTTTTTCCTAAGAGACCTGCTAAAACACTGTGGATTTCAATATCTATAGGCCAGCAATAGAAATGTATAGCATTATGAATAAACTCTGTCACTGTGAATTGTTCTGATCTTTGTGGAAGATTTCATATCAGTCAAAATAAAACATGTTAAAAATAAGTATTTTCCATTTAATTTCATGTAACTGGTGGCTGAATAATTAAGATAAAATTGTTTTTAATTCACACATCAAATTTACTTGCATTAATTTTTCAGCAGAAACAAGTAAACATTTCCATTTAAACAAGTCTAGAAACAGTAATTTCTGATATCAAGTATCTGCAATATAATCTCTTATGGGATTCCTTCCACGTTTTTTCAAGTATGATTTTCAGACACTTTTAATAAGAGACACATCTCCTCTAAATTATTCTTCTGCCCTAAAGTGATTTGGTACAAATGGCACGGGGGGCTTTGGATTCATTATCACACTGATTTTTCTACCCAATGAGCTCAGTTTACAAGTAAATTTCTAACTGCCAGCTGCACAAACTCAGCCTGAGTCCTGGATCCCTTCCATCTCATGCATCACCACCAGTAATAAATGTCCTGTATGCCAGAATATGCCCTCCATGGCATCTGTGCAATCCCAGTGCCATCCGTGAATTTGCACAGGTGTTGCTGGGGGCAGACGCTCAAATCAATAGAGCTACACACAAGTGGCAGAGGAAATTATCTCCCAAACAAAACTACCAGTACTGCAATGATCTGTGGGATGGAAGGGACCCTGCCTGACTCACAGAGCCAGGTTTTATTCTCACAACCAGTAGGAAAAGTGTTTTGTCTTGCAAACAAAAATCTGAGAGGGGTGCAATGCACATGGAACATCCCAACACTATTTTTATGCTGTTTCTTAGAGCATAAAATGGTTTTGAATGTACATGTTACTCAAAATAAGATGCACTTTGCAATGAGGATATTATGAAAAATTAGTAAGTGATGCATCTTAGTGTCTTAAAACATCTTGTTGTGTAAGATCAGTATGTCAGGACTGAGAGGAAATGGCCCATCCATATTGTCCCAGTGAGACAGCACTGTCTTCCAGTCATGCCTTAGGGGAGGGAGTTGGAGCAACAACATATTCCAGGATGCCAAACGTGGACTCATCACACAGCTGCAAGAATAGGGTTACTTTCTGCTCCAGTTTAAAGTACAGGATTATGTACAACCCATGCACACAATCACTGTGTCTGTAGATGTCTTCGCCGATCACATGTTTAAAACAGTAAGCAAAGTTTCTAGGGCTACCTCCAGGCAGCAGGCAGTTCAAAATCGGTGCTTCTGTCCCAGCTCAGGAATAGAGCTGGGCATTGAACAATGAGTAAGTGCAATACTTTGGTCTGGCAAGAGGTGAGTTAGGAGGAGCTGCTCCTGCTCCCATTAACAGCTTCCCTGGGCTCCAGCTGGACCCCTCCAGGAGCAGAGGCCCACACTGCCGGGGAAGATGCCACACTTGCTGCTGAGCAGCCAGAATACCACACTCAGACTGCTCTCACCAGAGCAGTATCTGCTGCACGTACTTTCGACAAAATAAAACTTTCTTGCAAACAACATCAAGGTGAAATACACCTGGATACATTTGTCTGCATTTAGTTTCAAAGTGGATGTAAATGTTTTCTAGACTTTGATTAAACTAGTTTGTCCTCTCAAATGATTGCTCTTTTTCAGTTAAATGAGTCTTCACCTCTTTATCCAAGTTCGGTTGTTACACCTGTCATCTCTGGGCACTTCCATTTTCAACACAAAGACTTTGTGTAAACCAGCCTTACATAATCCAAGAGCACAATCCCAACACACTGAAAAGGGAGGAGAGGATACCGTTTTCCTAGCAATGACAAGGAAGTTGGCTTTAAAACACTAAGGAAGGGAAGATTTGGTAAATCTTAAAAAGCACAGCCTGTGTGCCTTTTCACTATTTCACTGTGTTAGCTAACATGAAGTAAGACCACAACTTTTTTTTTCCTTATGAATGCAAGACTAGAGGAATTTGTTTATTCCAGAGAAGATCTCTAGAAAATGTGCCTGTGAACTAACCTTGGGTGTGACCCCTTCGTTCAGAATTCATCATATGTTTTCTATGAAGACAAAACCCTCTTGACACTGTAATTCTTTCTTCCATTCTGAATCCACAGCTTGTGACTGAAACCACTTCCCACACCTTGCAGAAGGTGCGTAACTCCAGCTTTCCCACACGTTCCCCAGGCAAAGTCATTTTGGGCTCTCCAGGCAAAAATCTGCAGCACAATTCAGAACAAGCAAGAAATAAATAGCCAAAAGAACACTGTACTCATAGTACTATTTATCGTCAGTGTTAGCACAGTAAAAATCTTGGCTTTCAGTTTACTCAAATTTAACACAGAGAGCAGGCACGGTAAGTAGAGGGAATATCCTCTACTTTTTCTGGAACACTGTTTCTTGAACAACAAACTTATTTTGCTCATATTTAAGTCCTCTTTGGTACTCAAAATCTTGTAAGGACTGCATAAGGTCAGTCTCTTAAAAACGCACCACTTCACCTTTCTGCCCACCACTGATGGGGGCAGATGTAGGCACACTGGGCCACATGCAAAGGGCATATATTCCTGCATGAAGCGTTTCCTGCTGGCTTCAGGCCTTTGGAGGCACCTCACCAGCTCCTTGCCTAAGAAACCTCAGTGCTTCCACTGCCATTCTCATGCTGCATGGCACTCAGAATAACACATCCCCTGAGCTAAGAGTACTGGGAAACCCAGTGTAGATGCAGGCCCACAAAAACAGACTCCATCCAAGGAGGAAAGCATTAAGCTCTTTAGTGGATCCTGCTTTTACCTGTTTTTTTCCCACTTTCTGGGGTAGCCCAGCCTCCTATTGACCTAGATAATGGGAAAATGATTATTCATTTGAATTTCAAAAGAACGAGTAGTGGGCTGTTAGCTCTAACTGCTGCACTCTAATAGGAATATACATGCACACATACAGTTATTGAACTGCTTTTAGAACATAAAACTTGTCAGTGATAGAAAACACGGACTCTGCAAAGCCAACTTTTATTGTACAAAGCACATCTTATATACTGTTCCAAAACTAGCAGTTCAACAACCACAAACTTCAGCTTCTAGGATTACATCTTTAGCATCCCAAGCAGTTACTGATTACAACCTCTTCGCCTAATCTCCTGTTAGCTATTCTACTTTTGCCTCCCTTCTCCTCTTTATTTGTCTCCTGCTCTTTTGTTTTGGTGTACGTCCAAGGGCCCCGTGCCAAAAAAAGCCATCCTTCCTGGCCATATTCTGCACCCCCACAAAAATTATTTAACAGTCATATCTACTTATTCATGTACGTGTTTTAATCAGATTTCTAAAATCCTTGAGTATTTTTTGTTTTATAGAGGGTGGCTACAATTTGTCAGTCTGTTTTCAGCTTCATTATCTTCCTAGTGCTACCCTTAAAATACAACAAAAAACATTCAAAACATTACCTGAACAAGCAATGGAAAACAGTAATGCTGTTTATATTTAAAAGATCACTTTTGAGGAAAAATTGAAATGCTGCCAAGACACTCAGAAAATGAGATATAACACAAAAAATAGAAAAATTTGATTTATGAAAATTATGTGAAGCCCATAGTATTAATACACATCTTCACAGAGACACACATGAAGGAGCAGAAATATCCCAGAAGTCTGGTGTAATGACAGTGGCTTCAAATTACACCAAAGCTTTATTAAAAATGATCTCTCCTGATCTTAATGTGTTAAATGTCAGATTCTGTCACCCAAGTGTATGGAGTCCCAGCCTTATCAATATTTATTATATGGCTTCCCTTGCAGTGGAACGAAAATTTTCCAAAATAGTTCATGGCTTCTGTAAAGTGATTTAAAAAAAAATAGTACTTTGTGAAAAATCGTTGATTTGATTAATTTCAAAGGAAATAAAAATTCAATTTTCATTTTATCAGCTTGAATTTTATGCAATTATATGACATAATGAAATCTCCCATAAATGCCAACAACAAATTAAAACATTTTGACACTTTTCATTTTGCAAAATTACACCATTATTTCTATCTGGATTCAAAATGCATGTAAAAAACACAGACTCTCTCCCTAGGTATCTAAATAGTGGTACTTACAGAAAATTACTTAAGAAACAGGGTTAGGTGAGACATTGCTATTCTGCTGTCATCTTAGTAAGGGTACCAGCAACACCAAAGCTGCCTTCCCTGGAAGTAGGCAGGCACCTACACTCTCCCTGGTCTCCTGTCCACATCATCATTACGAGAAACGTACTCTCAATCTTTATGAAGCCCTGGTGACACAGAAGGCTCTACAGTGTGCCCAGTCTGAGCAACTCCTCAGCCGGATGGAACGGCAAGTGCCAACTCAGTCCTCTTGGAAGGAATGCCCTGTCCTGCCAACAGCCCTCCCTGGAGAGACCACAGCTGACCACAGCTGCGACAGGAACTCAGGCACTCCCTCCAGAGGTACTGCACCCTCTCCTCATGTGGTTTCTCTAAATTTTAACATTTTCTGACAGGCTGAGAACCCTGCCAGTCAAATTTTCCATTTTATCTCCTATGTCTTAAAGGATAGACATTATTACGGAGCTAGATTGTACCACAAAGTGCGGTCACAGGGAGAGAGAGGTGGCAACAAGCCTCAGAGCAGAAATCATGGCTGGGGGCAGTCATGGAGAAGCAGAGCAGTATTTTTCAAAATCCATCTTTACAATGAAGTAACCGAACCTTCTTCCGCTATGCGCTTTTCTTTCCCCCTACTCTGTACACCCAGCTGGGGTCGGGCAAGGAAAGTGACACAACACTATGTATCTGCCTCAAATGTATCCTTCATACTCCACCTGATCCCTGGCAAGTGCAGCTGGGACCTGGTGGCCCCAACATATCTATACAGCTAAAAGAGGCGTGTGACTTTTTTGGAGTTTTTTTTTGGTTTTGTTTTTCTTCCTGTAACAGCACTAGCCACTCTGCAGCCCTATGATATCAGAGTCACATCATCCAAATACAGTAATTTTGCTGTAGTCTGAGGAAAATGAACCACTGGGATAATTAGAGGATGATGTACCAGGCGACCTGCTGCCCCATTACCACCAGTTCATAGGATGTGTTCTGGCAGAGAGGCTGTGCCAGTGCTCATTCTTCTCACTGCCATTATGTCCGTACACAGTCAGCAACCATCATAAAACTTACCAAACTTTATCTTTTCTGAAAACTGCAAACGGTATCTGGAAAAGCACTAAGGAACTCACAAAACAGTATGCAAATTCATTTTCAGCATACATTTTGTAATTAAAATGACCATTGGCGCACAGCACACTGTCACCTTCGGATTTCGGACATTCTGCGATAGACACTAACATGGGATTATCCGAATGGGCGGATCCGCTACCGCGTCCTGAATAACTTGATGCTTCCGGGTAAACAAACAAACAAACAGAAAATCAGCACTGTTCGATGCTTTCTGCATATTTTCACCTTATACTTCGGGGAGGGCGCCTTTATCCTCTGCCTACACCACGCGGCAAGAGCCTCCAGGTGGGTGCGGCGATTTTCACGTCCCTCCTGCGGACAGCCTGGGCCTTCCCGGGGGATAAGGGGACCTCCCCCGCGCCGGGCACCGCCGACCAGCAGGCCGGGGCCGCCGAGGCACCGTCCGCAATCCGCAGGGAACCTGGAGCGCGCCAGGCTCTACCCTACGTCCTCTCAGCCCCGTTCTCTACCGACCTGGTATCGAAATAACCCCCGGGAGGAGAGAGAACCGAAGCACCTAGAGCGCTAGGGGGTTCAGGAGCCCAGCCCCGCCGCGGAGCAGCAGCAGGCCATGTGCGGACCGCGGAGGAGGCTGTGCCCCGCCGAGGGTCCCCCCGCGCCGGGAGGGTCCGGTCCCGGCGGTGCCGCCA
>VZTN01028507.1:228437-261626 GCA_013400515.1 Erpornis zantholeuca
ACTTGAGGTGCCATCGGATTTCAGTTGTGTGCTCTGAAATAGCTGCTGATGGCAATAAACAGACTCACGAGGTGGAAGTTTGTTTCTCGAGAAGTTTACTTTTCTATCTGATAGGCATTGGTAAATTATTACTACTTTTGTTTTTTTTTTTCTCCGCTAATTAATGATCCAGCTGTTTACAGGGACAATTCACTGTGCTGGTGTTTTGGTGGCAACCACTGCTACAGGCTTTCAGACTTGCTGAAATGAAAATCCTGCATACGCATTTGTAAGGCATAATAAAACATAACATTAAAACCTGCATGCATGTTATGTTTAATCAAAGACAACTCTTAGGCATTTAAGTGGTGAGATATCTTACTTTAGGTTAGTTAAACTGGTAGTAAAATGATTAATATAATCTGATCTCTTTCTAATAATAATAATAATAATAATAAAACACTCATGATTCTAAATAAAAGTTGTTTGGCCTAAATCTTTGCTATCAGAAAAGAGATATAGCATATCTGGGAACTCAAATTTATGTCTTGCATTGTGATAATTCTTTATGAGAAACTGTGTTTTAAAACAAACTTAATTACAATATACAAGATATCCTTGGCAATGGATAGTCCTCAATAAAACAGAGTTTCTTGAATTTTCAGTTTTTGGTCTCAAATGATTAGTGTGTTCTCCATGTAATAACTTAGAAATCAGATTGAAAACAAATGACATTTATCTCTTCTAAGGCAAAACACTGAAAGAAAATAGATACACTGAAGTGCTCTAGCCTAGCCATTCACTATCCTGCTATCAAAAATCCTGTTTTGGGCTAGGGTGATGGAGTAAGTTGATCAGGTTCTAAGTCTTAAAACTGAGCCAAAATTCTCTTAGTAATTCTTCAAGCTATCATGAGGGTAGGGTGACTTGTTCTTTCAGTCCCTTTCTTCTGATATGCATCCTTGTTTATTAAAGTGATAATAGGCAGTGTCATTAAACATTTGTGCTTTACAGATGTTCAATGAGTTATGAATGATTATGGTCAAATACAGGCTGCATTTAGTTTGCATTGTAATAAGGTCTGTGTCCCAGCCTACAAAATTTTTACTTGCATATATTTTTGGAAGCTGTTTTTAAAATTACCATTTAAAATATTAGTCAAGGATAACTAATTTAAATTATCCAATTAAAGAACAGTCAGGCATATTTTAAAAGAGCAACAGGTCTACTTTAGTCAAAGAATATGATACCCACTCAGAAGTATATCTTTTCTTTCTTCCAAATGGGAATTATACTGTACTATATCAGAGGAATATTTCGAGTATATGGTGCAGGGAAACAATTCTTTTGGCCAAACACTTGCGTTGCTTTTATTTTAGAGTTTATTACTGCATATTGTTCAAGGAAAAATTAGGTAGTGTTCTGTTTAAGCCACTGCATAGTTAGGGCTGAAGGTTGATGCTGTTGAATGCCTAAGCTCCTACTGATCTCAGTGAGAGTAAAAAGCAATCTTCTACTCATGAAAAATAGCATCTGCTAAGCTACTCTTTTTTATTTAATAATATTCATACTATTCATACCTTCTGTTTCTCTTTCTTTTCTTCTTTTTTTTTTTTTTTTTTTTTGTGTTTATAGGAATCTTTGTTGTAGAGCAGTCCTGTTGCAGGCCTGGTATCTCCTGTGGCCTTTTTCCCCACATTCCTTGCATTTGTCTCTGTACAATACTATTCTACGTGTAATAGGACTCTGTGATAGGAGGGAGAAAATGAGCTTTTCTATGTTGAAAGACAATTTACTTGCTAACACTGAGGATGTCAACTCAATGTAAAACCTAATCAAACATGCTGATTATTTTTATCTTTAAAGTGAGGATTTTTTGCAAACTTTTTCCCCCTTCTGATGTTTTCACTCTGTTTTTTCCCCTTCCTTTTAAAAGAACCACAATTAAGAAATATTTTCTTTCTTTAAGTGCAGTCCTTTACAAATGTGGTAGAAAGGCTCATTCCAAGCGTCCTTTAAGTGCTACGTGCTCTTTAGGCATTCACTGACATTCAGATGAAACTTCAAGTCTATTGAATGTGATTTGCATGCGTGCAGTATGATCCTTCACTCCTGCCTTTTTGAGGAAAGTGCAACTCTCTTGATACACCAGGGAGAACTGGTGTGGGGTCAAAGTCAGGGCCATGTAAGTTTTAGGTGTTTGATAATCAAAACAGTTCATGAATTCCGTTTTACATCTTCACAATTGTTGCCTAGTAAGGCCTTAAACCTGCTCTGGTTAAAAAAAAAAAAATTCTCATTGAGCTTAATGGGAGTTTTTGCCTCAAGGGCTGCTGGCAGGATAGGTGTCTTAGTTCCTCCTAACCTTCATTTGTAAGAATGGCCAGGAAAAAATAAACAACAAAAACTTAATACAATGAGTTGCCTTACATTTCCCCTACTATACAGTTGTATTTCTTTGATTAATTTCCTTTCCCCTCACTCACATCCAAGGCTGTGATTGTTTTTGTTTTTCTTAATTTTTTGCACACTACCTATACCAATTAACTGCCTAATTAGTTTTATCTTCTCTACATGGATGCAGTGAATTTGTAAGAGAATTTCACAAGCAAGTAGTTTTTTAGTGAGTTTAAAGTAAATAGAGTTTTAAAGACCTATTTTTATATTCAATATAAAGCACAAATGTGCAGAAAATGTAGAATGACTTACAAAAAGGGAAACAAAAGTTCGTAATATTTCATGTATAAAAGTAATACCTTCTTTGGGGTGAGATTCTCTTAGAAAACCCAATACTTATGCCAGTGCAAAGATAGGAATATTTTAAAAACTCTTAGAAAAATTGTGATTGACAGCAATTTAAAAGGAATGACTTCTGTAGATACAAGGAAACCCCTAAAGCAATATGGATAAGAAGGGGTGAATGGTTTTCAATGATGAACAACAACCTGGAAGTGTGAGAATGGAGGTTTCAATCCTTATTAATTAATCAAATTTCTTCTTTTGTGGTTAGTTACATCTGGATTTTCTGTGAAGTACAACCTTGCAGGATGAAAAAATGCAAGGGCACCAAAATTCTAAGACTTGTGGAAGTTCAGAAGCAGGTTTGATTTAGAATTAATGAATAGGGCTTCAGATTTTGGTAATTCACACTTCCAGTAAAATCAAGACATTGATTTGCTGCTTGAAGAAATTTGATCAAGTAATAATGATTAATCCGGGAACTCCCATTGTCACAATTTGTTTTTGTTTCCATCGTCCTGCTTATCTCCAAAACCAACTTGCCTCAACTCCTGGCAAAGCCAGGGAGAAGAGTTATATGCCATTGTTAGTTCATTTACAATTTGTATCTGGTTTTGCTCTTGTACATATGTTGGCGTTTTGGAGTCTTTACATAAATGCTGTGATAATTTTTTTCTTATTTCCTTTTATTTTTTGGTGGGCTGTTTTAAAATGGAGGCCTGTTTTCCAATGTGGGACTTTTGATGGTTACAACATTTCAATGATGTTGCATGATGGCCACAGGTGGGGGAAATTGAATGTTTTAGAGCAGTTTTTCAAGCATGACACTTTTAAAATATGTAATTTCAAAGACTTTTCAAGGCCATGTGAAATTAGTTTTCATAGCCACTCCAGGTCTTGGGGGGAAAAGCTGAAAAGTACTTTTGTTTAGAAGTCTGAGTGATGTTGGGGGGGAAACCTTTTCTTGAGGTTTTTGCATGCCAGTGCACGGCCTATTGCTGTGAGAGAAGGAAGATGGTAAGGCTGCTTGAGGCAATGCACTGGAGGACAAAGTGTTTTCTAGCACTAGAAAAAGAAAATGCATGGCAAAGTTTTGTCTTCTAGTAGACTATATAGCATGCAGAGTTTAGTATGTGTCAAAACAGTGTATGACATTGCTGTATCAAAGTTGTAAAATTAAGCATTATTTATTGAAAACTATGTATTTTTTTTGTAAAAACCTGATCACCTAGAGGATTAATATCAGTGACTTGTGCTAGTGCTACAAACTTAACCAGCTTCTTTACTACAGTACTTGATATGCAGTGTTAATGCTCAGGGTTGAAACCAGTCCACTCCAATGTCTTTTTTTGCAAGAGTTTTTAAATAAAGGAACAACATAATGCAATTGTTCAAAAGACTCTAATAAAAATGTGTGATCAATCTTCCTATGTGGTTTTATGTGGATTTTTTTTTTCTGGCATTGCATTTGGTAAATGCAGTTCAGCTATTACAATGAATCCACTCCTCATTCTGTGAGCACCTAAAGATGAAAGTTAATGGGAATGTTATATGTTTCAAAAAAACCCTCAACAGTAAGTTATGTCCAGGTAGTGTGTACTAAGTGCTGTTCTGGGCACACCTGAGAGACACTGAAATAGAGAATAAGCCAATTAGCTTCCTTCTTTTCTGGTTAAGACTCTGGATAAAACAATAAAGTATTTTATGACAAACAATTTTAACTTTACTTTAAAGTTTACCATGAAAGAATGAAATAAGATTGATTACATGCCAGCAAACCCCATTTCTCTCTGTATCTTTTTCTACAAACAATTTACCATCTAAATGTATTTTGGCATAGAAAAGATCATTCTGTATTAAGATTCTAGTTATGAAAATGTTTTTATGAGAAACCTGTAATCAATTCTTGAAACTATAAAAAGGTGTTTTTAATGTGTTTATGTGGTGAAAGTTTGTTGTATATTAAATATTGTTTTATAGAAATGATGGAGTTATATTGTTACAAATTCAAAATTTGTAATTATTACGAGCCATCTATTGCAGAAATTAACCTTCTAGAGCTCCTGCCAGTCGACATATTCCCATATCCCAGGAAATATAAAAGACATATCTCTTAATTGTATTTAATATCTGTACTTCTGCAAGTTTACACGGGGTTGAAAATATCAATGGATAATACCTTCCTTTCTGCTGGGGGGGCTGTTGGTTACCCTTAATACCCAGGGAAATAATAGAAAAATTCCAATCAACTTCAGCTGATAGAAACCTTTAGACCTGGGGAGAGTCAACTCAATAAATAAAAAGTTCCAGATTATTTTGCATGACTCTTAAGCACTGCTCATCCAATTTTTCCTGTCCTTTCCTTATTCCAACAGTTAGCTGAATAGCTCATCTCTACAAAAAGCAATTCTTGGATGAGAAGTGATTTCTGTTTAACTTATCAGACCTATTGAGAACACTGAAAGCAATCTATATAATTTCAGGAGTCTACTGTAGTAGTATGTTTTCGTGTGAATGGAGATGTGTAACTGATGTGAAATAAGGGTTTGAATGTGACATGTCATAGTAAACACAGGAAGTTTAAGCTGATCATTGTAAATCAATGAAATAAAATCTTTATATACAGCCATCATACCACTATCCTTTCTGTACATATCAAAAAAGTTTTAAAAAGCATTTTTAAGTTATTTTAGAAGGTATTGAAACAATGCTCTGAGAGAATTCCATGATACTTTGTTTTTTTGTTCAGGGGTTGGGGGTGGAGGTTGTTTGCTTTTTTAATTCCTATAGAGTTTTTTTATTCAAGTCCTGTCATTGTTAACCAAAGACAAACTAGAAATCTTCTAGAACAGACTAAGGTCACCTCCATGCTGTCTCAAAACTCTTGTTACTCCTGAGTGAGAACAGTTATTACTGCTTTGGAAATCAAGCTTCAGTTCTCTATCACATTTTAATGCCAGAGGGAATTTCTGTATAATGCATCGGAAATTTTCCTTATCTAGTGTTTGAAAGTGTTTTTGTATTTGCAAACCACAAGTTATCACATCTTAAAACTATCACCGTAGAGGTATTGTGTGGCCTGGGTGTTGGCTCAGTTTTATATCAAGGAAGGATACAAGCACATGTTTGGGGAGAAAAAATACTTGGCATTTCAGATTGAGTACTATATTCTTGAGTTTGAATGTTAGATCTAACCCTAGAAGAAATGTGTGAAAACATGGACTGTAGGTAACATAGACCCCCACAGATACCTACACACATTTGCATCATTACAGACTTAACACAGGCACACACATATGTATTTGGAATTTCATTAAAATGCTTGCTGGCTGGACCATTCTAAATGGTTAGAATGTAGTGTCCATTAAAACATATAACTTTAAATCCTGGGAATTTGATGATATTTTTATCTGTTGGACTTAAAGTGTCATCCCTGGAGTTTAGTGAGTTTTAAGACAATCTTTTTATAGCCTATTAACATTTTGATGGAATAGTAAAAGATCCCCCCAAAACCCCCACCCAAACGTATAGCAAAACCAAACCAGAATGAAATCACACAAAACCAAACAAGCAAACCACCCTCAACAAGTACTTTCAGCTCTAGAAATAAGAATTCCCACAACAGCCAGAATAAAAGGTTCTTGGCCCTTTCCCTTGAAATCTGACATTACATTTATTTGCATTACTCTGATATTTGAATATGCTAAAGCATCTATTACAGATCATTTTTTTTTACGACTCTGAAAATTCGATTAAAAGATGGTGATAATCTTCAAGCAAAATTGACTCACATACATACTTTAAAATACAAGTCTTACTTTCTCAAAATATAGTGTTAACAAATACTGGAGCATACAGAGGGAATGAAGCAGGATTCATCTGCACACAAGAACAAGATAGTCCAAGAAATGCATAACAAAAAAGAAAATCTAGTTATAATTGTCCTGTTAAGTTTCATATTAATGTGACATTTTGGCATTCCACGTGTACAACTAGGTGGGTTTTTTCTTTCTCTGAGACACCAAATATGCATAAATAAATATGCAACAAATTCATCTTGAGATTGCTTTCTTGAGTCAGTACTGTAAGAACTTCAATTTTGTGTCTAACTGCTTGTAAAGTAGCTTACACTTGAGCCTAGCCTTTACTTGATGAGACTTCCTTTGTCTGCATAATCTTATTGTAATAATATTCCCTAAATCTTTTTAAAGCCCATCTTTCATTAACATAATTTCATTCACCTTGTTCTTTGAGTTTTAGTGCTTATACTCTTCAGCAATCAGAAGCAAACTGCTCCTCTGACAGCAGCACTCTTTTTCAAGAGCAGAAAAAGGGTAGAAAATCACCAAGAAATGCCCACCCATTTTTGTCCTTGGAAGCTTTGACTACCATCTCTTTTTTGGGCTATGGGCAGCCATAACTTGGAAACAGTTTTGTTTTCCTCAGCTATTTGTGGTCATTCATCAATTGTAGGTTATCAAAGACAATAGCATTGCCAAAGATTCATTGAATTCAACTAGATTTCTGAAAACTGCCTCCTTAAACGGATAAAACTATCCATCCTTATTTTGCCTGAAGTTGATGTGAATTGTTCCCCAAGCAGAATTATGGAATATTAAGGTCTGTAAAAGGGAAAATAACAGCAAAAATACCATCACCACCTCCCCCAGGTAACTGCCTGTTTGAAATGTGAGCCTTGATGTAGCTATGCTGACCTGAGACTTTTCCAGCCCCAAAGAAGATCTTTTTGTGAATAGACATTTTTGCACATTTCCACTAAATTAGTCAGTCAGATGTAAAATATCATGTTTCCACAAATGTATTTTGCATTTGGAAGACAAACAAAAATATATACAAAGTCACATACAAATGAAAAATATTTACAATAATACTAAAAACATTTGAGAAACTATGGCAGTAGTTTTTCAAAAATATTTACCTTTGCTTTCCCCACATCGATCTCTTGCACACATGTTCTCTCACTAGCCTTTTCCTGAGCACATATATTTTTTACAGAAATGAACAGATACGACTATTGATAAGTATCATGGTCTTTCATGCACAAATGCAATTAAACAAACATTACTAAAGCTGCTGTATCAGTCACGCAAAGTCAAGGAACGACGTAGGAAAAACTGCAACTTTACTCAACTCCTTTTAAAATGTATACTGCCATGAGAGCAGTCCCAAGTAGCAGTCCCAAGTAAGTTTAATTCTAGCAGTTAGACACCTGGCATCAGCTGGCCATCCGTGGTAGATTTCTGGACTGACCCTTTGTGCTGGGTGAGGAGCTGTCTGCAGCTTCACTGAAAACACAGGATGTTTAGTGTCTCCAGCATCTCGACCAGGATTTCACAGTAGATATCTATGCCCATTCAAGGGCTCAAGGAGTTAATAGTTTTGTTCTGATGACAGATGACAAACTCTTTCCACTGTTACGTTATCCTGTAGGTAGAGCTTGCACTTGGTAAATAGAAAGCACTGGGAAGAGATAGAAAGCACATCAGAATAAAAAACTGAAACAGCACATGGTCCAGGCACTGGAACTCAGATGTCTGTGTTGTTAAATTGCTAGAAGACAAAATCCCTGACATAGTTTTGGCTGGTGAAGGCTTGCACTCTTCCAAAAAATCACTGGAACAATTTGGAAATTAACACGGGCCAAAGATCATTCCCAATAGGCAGTTTGGATTCAGACACTCTGTTTTGGAAAGTAAGAGAGTTTAATAGCAGAGATGTGAGCAGATCATGCCAGCTGGCTTCTGAGCCAGGGAACAGACCTTGGTTTAATTTACTACAGCTACAGGTTACAAACCTTATTTCTGCAGGATTTTGACCATAAAGCCCCTATAATTTTGGAGAATACCTAAACCTCAATCTATGGAATAGTCTCAGAGAGAAGCTGTCACCACTGTGTATGACTGGAATGCAAAAAATCAAAAGGAATTTGCCCTAAAACCTCTTCTACTCTATTGCTGACATGTACTACTCTTATTATATACAGTGTCAGTTCCACAACTGTGGCATTCCTGTTTACATGGGTGCTCATTCTTAACAGGGGGAGCAAAGAATGAGACTATGGCTGTAAATTTTTTAAAACTCAGGAATTTCTTAGAGAATTTGGGATAGGATGAGTGCTCCAGCTCATAAAAATGATAACAATTTACACTGAAGTGCCTTCACTCCCAAGAATCCAAAATCACTTTACAAATATTGTTGGCCAATTTTGTTCTTCCCTTGTAGTCAAAACACCTACTGAAATCAATTGTAAAATCACTTCTATTGAATCTCCTCCAATTGCAGAGCTGAGTGAGAATTTTATATGTCGAACAGCTATAGAACTGGAGCTTTGAAATTGCTTTTTAAATTATACATAAGAATCATACAGTTTATGTTCTTCTAGCACTCTCACAGTTAGTTTAGACAATATTTTCATAAACTGCACTCTTAGGAAAAGAAATCAATCCATCTGGACTAGATAAGAGAGAATCATTAAGTATTTTTCCTGCTTAAATATTAACATAAATTAGTAAAATTGATTTCATGTCCTGAGAAAGAAATGCTCCCTTGGTCTGTACATCAGTGTTATGGTCTACTCTCAGTGATTATGGAATCATAAAAAAACCTGTCTTCAAACATTAAAGTTTTTGGGTTTTTTCTATTTTTTAAATGCTAAGGATAAGGGATGAAACTAAAGCTAGAAAAGCTTAAAGGATGATAGAAATTTCAGACTCATTTGAGTTGTTTTACCGGTATTGAATGAAAAGAGTGCATCTGCACTGCAATAGATCTCACGATTTTTTCTGATGTTCAATGGTTTCTTAATCTAATAATGTTCCACTGTTGTTAATGGTGGTTTTGACAGAATAAATACCATCTGAGTTTGAACTTAGACACAGGCCGGAAAAACAGTGTAGAGTAGGCTTGACTTGGAAACAACAGGAAGAAAACTAACAAAATTAAAGGCAAGACAGACAGTTGTCATGAGCTGCCCACAGAGCTATGCATTTTCTGGTTTTTTGCACCAGTATGAGAAGACTGCCTCAACAGGATAATTTCTAATGTGCCCTGAACACTGAGAAGCTGTCTCTGCTGCTTGACCCAACAGGATCTGTCCCAGTTAAAAAATTTCTGAGAAATGTGTGCCCAGAGTACCAGTCAGCAAGATGTACCGTGTGTGGCTGCCTTGTCTCATCCCCAGCTTCATATGGGGCGCAGCTCCCATCTCTAAAAGTTTCTCATGGTGAGAGACTTGGCTCCAAGGGAAAGACAAGGAGTAAAATGTAAAACTTGGATTTACAAATGATGAGGGTAGGGACATGTAATCCCACATCCTTGCTAATCCCACATGCGTTCTGGCATTCGCAAACAGCTCCTCTCCTAACTGACTGGATGTGCTTGGAGGGCTGGGTCTCCACACTGCACTTGTGGAAAATGAGATCCTGAGCTCAGGAATGTTTCTACTGCCTGACATCAACCTTTTCTCAACCTGCAATTTCAAGAGAAAATTCAGTTATGGAAACTTTTTGAAAATAAAAGGTACATTTTTTTGGATGTATCTTCATACAGCTCTGTTGATTCCCCCAATCATTTAACCAGCAAAAAAAGTTAGAACAGCAGCAGATTTTATCCATTGTATCCTGGAGTATTCAATTAATGTGAAAATACCTTTCTCCAGTTATGCTCAGAAAGTCTTTACATAACATTGGAGACAATATGTATTGAATAATGACTTGATATTGAATAAAGATTCCCACTAGCGTAGGATTAGTAGGCTTAACCATTAGCAAGTTTCACAAAATGCTGATAAAATATTTATTTGGCTATTACTTTTCTTGACCTATTAGTTCAGTTCACTAATGGATTCAGTCTTTCCAGACAGAACCTTATACATTTATCTGAAGCTTAGCTAGCTATTTTCCTCAGTGATGATACATGAATTTTTTGGTCAGATATATTCTTACTCTATGAAATTTGAAGTGTCTCTATATATATATGAATATTTAAGAAATAAAACACTAATCAATTTTATCTCAAATATTTTCAGGTACAAAAGATTTAATAGATATTCACTAGTTGGTCCAACAACCAGTAGTTTAGAATATTCTATTAAGAGTCAGAAACTACTTACTGTATACTTTATATTAGGATAGACTACTCAAATGCATACTCACTGAATAATTCCATGACTTTTTCCCTCTGTCTAAAATTCTCCTCTAAGAACCTCTTAATGCATCTTGATTCTGCGAGTCTCCTTGCTGTACAAATCACTCTCATTCATATTAATGTCCTTTTTGCATGTAAAAGAACTGGGATGTTGGAGGTGATACATATCAAAAAGGTTTTTTGAGAAAAGATTCCCAGAATTCTGAATTCTTCTCCTTTGTGCAAAATATAAAGCAAGCACTAGAAATACCACGTATAAATATGTTATTATAAAAGTTATTTTCAATTTAATTTATATGGATTTTGGTTTAAAGCAGGTTTTTGTTTTTTTATTTCTATCTGTATAAGATGCCTTGAATGTTATGGTTGCAGAAAAAAAGAAGTTTAATTCCATCATAAGTTTTGTCAAGCCTTTAAACTCAGGAGGTATCTGGTAAGGACTAGCAGGGTAGCAATAGAATAGAAATGTTTTCTTCAAGGGAAGCCACAGTTTTTATACTAAAGGCCAGCCACCAAATCCCAGCTTACAAAAGTTAGAAGGGACTGGAAATTTCGATTGCCTCCCGAGAGTTACTTATATTGTGTTTAGCTGGGAGGTTGATGCCTGGGATGGATTTCCCAGTGCAGTGTAGAGAAATAGGCTGCCTCCAAAATACAGAAAGTTATTCTAATTGGTTTTTATCATCCTGCTTTCCAGTAACTTCCTGATGTGATTCAAATGTGATGAGATTTAAATATTTCATATATGTAATAAATACAATAAAATGTAAATAAAATAACCTTAAAAATGACTTCTTACTGAGAAAAGATCAGTATTTAAGAGCCTCTTTTTTTTCAGTTAGGAAAATAGCAGCAGATTGGGGGTTTTTTTTTGGTTGGTTGGTTTTTTTATTTGTTTGTTGGGGGTGGGTGTTGTGCTTGTTTCTCTTTTCCAGCCTTTATCTGCTATTTCATGCTATTACCATTTCACCTTGGATTTATTAATCTCTCCAAAGCTAAATGTTAGCCATCAGACATGTAAAGTACAACGGGAACTCTTTACAAACAAGGTTTAAGTGAATGACACAAACAGAATAGTTTGCCTGCTATCTGAAATGTCAGTAATACAGAAAATGAACAGGCATCTGAATTTTTTTCTTCTTTTTCTATAAATGTATATTTTAAAATAGATGCTTCAGTGACATTTGAAACAAATATGTATATAAAGTATATGTACTAAGAGGAAGGAGAGATAGTGAAATGTTGAATCATGTTGCTGCCTTTTTCCCTGGGGTGCAGCATGTGTAATACATGAGAAAGATGACATCACCCACAGAAGGGACTGGATTCACAGACATGCTATAAATAAATCATTCAACAAAATGAAGAACCAGCAAAAGAAAGGTACAGTCAGGGTCATATTCTTAAACATACATTATTTACCCAATAATCTGAATCATCTCCTATGGTGTTTCCAGTTTCATAGATAAATGCAGTAAGCAGTGGCATCTGAGAAAAAAAACCACACCCTGTGCTCCTCATTTGTATTTGTTTCTTTATGTTTACAGCTAATGTGTACAGAATGGATTTAAATAAATCCAAGTCTACACAGTCGCTTTCATGTATGGTTTTTATAGAACCATACATGACTATGGTTTTGGGTCTGTTTTTAAGTGCAAGATGAAAACCCTCCTCCAGTCCCAGCAGTCATGGGATAACGTGGGCTGGAAGGGCTCAGTGCACAGAAGCTGTGTGTGGCTAGGCTCCAGCAGTCTAAAAGGGAGACGACCACCACACCCAAGGCCCCAGGCCACAGGGTGAGCCCCAGGGAACCTTCCTGCCCCATGAAAACTCCCCTGGTGCCAGTCTCAAAAATTGGGATTTAGATGCCTGCATCTCTTGGACTTTACAGATTTCAGGTGTTATTTAGAGTATCTACACACACCTACATCCCTGTTGAAGAGGTGAAGTGATTTTGGTGTCAGGAAACTCATCACTGCCTAACACTGCAGTGATTAAAATCCAGGGCTGGGAGAGGAGGATCCCCCAGCACTGGTGGGGATGGCTATACAACCTGCCCAGCTGTGGTTAAGTGAGCACCATTGAAAGCAGGTGTCTTGGTTTTCTGGTAATTTAGAAAGGTTGTAGGAAAGGGACCCTGCACCAATTGGATCACTATGTTTATCACAAAGTTACATAATTTGTGTAGTTTCTTCCTAGGAAAATTGTTTTTCTATGAGAGATGTGTTTCTGGCACCTTTCTGAGGCTGCAGCTCTTAAGGGCCTATGGAGATGGATCTGCCGGGGGGTAGATCCTACCCAAGCCTTGGGTAGATCCATCTCTCTGCTGCTGGAGTGGGACCATCAGCACTCAGCACAAAATTCATGGAACAAAGCAAAAATACACACAGCGGTATTTACTGTCCTACAGCTATTTGTATAAATCATGGCAGCATCAAAGAAATGTGCCTTCCTCTTGGGGTAGAGGGTGACGAGATTCCTGCTTAAATTTAGTGCCTGGGGACGTGTGTTTGCAGCAGGGGCCTCTGAGAATGCTCTGTCTCCTTCACAAAGGAGCTTCACTGCTATTTACAGCCTCTGACCAAGTGTCAGACTCTGCAACCTGGTAATTGTACAGATAAATATGGATATACACTTTTCTGAGTTGGGACCTTGTAGACTGCTTTCAAGTTGATCCATGGATCCTAGCCATAAGGGAGAATGCATTTATAAAGAAAATGCATGAATAATGACATAAGTCAAAACTGTGTTTTATTTTACACTGTAAAAAATTATACCATTCTATTTGCATAGCATCAGAAATTACTTTTTTTCCCCTTTGTCCTATGTTTTTGCCCCACAGCTTCCCCATTCTATAAAACATGCATTAAAAACTGTGATGTCTGTTCTTCCTATTCCCTATTTTTTACATTTTCCTTTTTGCACCACTGTAAATTTAAAAACCTCTTTAGCTCTGGAAAAGCATAAAGCAACAGAAAACTGAAACTCTATAATTCTGTCTTTCTGTTACATTTTAAATACCTTTTCACCTTTTTGAAAAGTTATAAAGTGACAAAGTTAAAGAGCTTTATTTTACTTGTTTGCTCTTTACTTCTTCCAAAGTTGCAGACGTTTGGAAAAGTTATAAAGTGTCAGAAACAAAATTGAAACAGTGAAAAAGTGAGAAAACATCCCAGACTGCTTTCATTCGATCACTTTCACAGGGGAAACAAAAAAAAGGAAAGCAAGCAAAATAAAATAAATCGGGGAGACAAAAACCCCCAAAAAATTGTTAAAGTAGACAAACAAGGGCATAGAAACAGTACAAAGTTTTAGTTTAAGAACAAATAGTTCTTTCCACTGTGAAATGTTTAAATGAAAATATTTGTCAAGTTTTAACTGATCTCTGCTGTGCTAGGCAATGCTCATAGGAAACACAGATCTCTCTGGCAAAGAAATGGTATCCTTTAGATTTTAAAGGTACCAATCCTGTGGACAAAGGGATTGAGTGCATCCTAGCTCAGTTCCAGATGACACCACATTGGGCAGAAGCATCGATCTGCCAGAGGCCAGGAAGGCTGTGCAGAGGGATCTGGACAGGCTGGATGGATGGGCTGAGGCCGATGGCGTGACATTCAAAGAGGCCAAGTGCCGGGTCCTGCCCTTGGCTCACAGCAACCACCTGCAATAACAGGCTCAGGGAGAGTGGCTGGAAAGCTGCTGTTGGAAAAGGACCTGGGGGTGCTGGTCAACAGCTGGCTGAACATGAGCCAGTGTGTGCCCAGGTGGCAAAGAAGGCCAATGGCATGTATCAGCAATAGAGTGGCCAGCAGGACCAGGGCAGTAATTGTCCCCCTGCACTTGGCATTGGTGAGGCCACACCTTGAGTCCTGTGTCCAGTTCTGGGCCTCTCACCACAAAAAGACTTTGAGGGGCTGGAGTGAGTCCAGAAATGTGCAACAGAGCTGGTGAAGGGTCTGGAGCACAAGTCATGTGAAGTGTCTGAGGAAGCAGGAGTTGTTTAATGTGGAGAAAAGCAGGCTCAGGAGAGACCTGAAAGGAGGTTGTAGCCAGGTAGGGATCAGCCTCTTGCAGGTAACAACTGATAGGACAAGAGGAAACGGCCTCCAAGTTGTGCAAGGGGAGATTTAGTTTGGGTATTAGGAAAAAAATTCTTCATCAAAAGGGTTGTCAAGCCCTGGAACAGGCTGCCCAGAGAAGTGGTGGAGTCACCATCCCCAGAAGTATTAAAAAGACTGTGGATGTGGCACTTAGGGACACGATTTGGTGGTGGAGTTGGCAGTGCTTGATAATGGTTGAACTCAATTTTAGAGGACTTTTCTAACCTAATTCTATGGTTCTATTATTTGACTATATTATTTGATTCCTCTCATCCAGCCTTTTCCAGGTGCTCTTAATTTCACTTAAAATGAGCCAGTCTTTTCTTTCCTTCTTAATCATAGCTAGAACTAAACAGAAGCATGTATATTTGGCAGACTTGCATATAAATTTAGAAGTAGTGAAAAGAAGCATGACCCTGGGATATAAGATGACTGGGAGGTAAACTATGATATTCTAAAGGAAAAAAATCAGGAGAATAATGGCATTTATTTGAAGAAAAGATGAAATGCATGTGTAACAACAAAGCAAAGCTGCAAGAGTCAGCGTGAGAAGGACAAAGACATGGGCCAGGATTGTAGCAAAGCTGTGGACAAGGATTGAAGAAAGGGAGAAAAGGGTTTTAGAGTTTTTGATTCTTCTCCAGCCTTTTCCAAGTACTCCTGATTTTGCTTAAAATGCACCAGTCTTTTTTAAAGCATTGCTAGAACAGCTAAGCAGAAGGTTTAGTGGTTCTAAAACAACATCACTGTACAGTCAGGAATCAGGACATTTGCAAAGGGATCTGGTAGCAGGAGAAGGATGAAGATAAGGAGTTTGTGTGTCTGTGGTTTCTCTAGAGAAATCATGGTTATGTGAACTTGTGTAAGGCTGTAACAGCTCTGTGCAGGGACAGGAGTTCAATTTCTCCGAAGGCAAAGAATCCTTCCTATTAATCCCTGTTAATTGTCAAAGAAAATTAAAACAACTCCAGTTTTGTAGATTTCAGGGCTCATGTGAATCATAAGGATTGAAAAATAAAACAATGCATGTTACCACTTGCTTCAGCAGAACTATACAGGCAAAAAATTAACATACCTAAAAGAGTCTGCTCCCCACGGGGTATCAGGAAAAGTGATATAAATGCCCTGCAAATTTTTTTGTGTGTACCTAGAAACAACTAGGGTGAAGCATACTGAAATTTGATGTCCATCCCATATGTCACACATATATTTATCCTGTTGTCCCTTCTCTGAATTGGACAGACCAGATGCCAAGCAGCTTGTTCCCAAATAATCAGTACCCTGTCCTTTAGTGGAAAGGAAATGTCTGAGGAAAAGAGTTAGAAAGGAATGGATGAAGGCATGTGAGAAGTAGAAGAAGATTGATGTGCTCCTCATGCTCTTTCTGTTCTCCAAGTAATACAGATACCAGGAATGAGCTGGACCAGACTCTGAGCTGTCTGAACTCAGGCTGGGGTTTGATGGGGAGCAGAGAACCACCAGAAACACTCCCTGCTCATGGCAGTGCTTCTTTGAGTTCTGGAAGGTATTGTAGGCATAAGTTGGATCAATGATTCCTAAAACTAATTTTTTTTCTTTGATTCAGCACCCTCCCCACTGCCTGTCACATATCTGTGGGGCTCCTGTATCCACCAGCCTTAATTGCTCACAGCTGTGACCTGCAGTTTGGGAATCACTGACTTGGGCAGACACAAACATTTTTCTATGTCATACTCAAGAAAAAGGCCTTATCCACCTATTCTGGGATAAATTATTTAACTAGGATAAAATTTAGTTATTTTCTGTGCTGGTTTGTACTGTACACATCTCCCTCATGTAAACAATTCTCACTGCATTAATAAAAAGTGTGTGAAACCCTGGGTAAACATAATATTGGAATAATGATCATTAATTAAAAATAATTCAGAAAAATATAATGTAGAGGGAAAAGACAGTGGAAAAGTTGCTTCACGAGGAAAGAGGAAAAGAATTCTACATGTTTTTATATTGACCAAATGAGGCTTAAGATGGGTATGGTAATATCACAATTATTTGCAAACCGGAAATACCATGACTGAAAGGAATGGTTTATTTTGGCACAAGGATTATAAGTAAGCTTGACAGGATGAAACTTAACACCAGACCTGTCAGCCTACTAGATGAAGAGAGCTCCACAACCACTTCTATTAAAAGCTGGATTTGACAAAGAACTATTCTAGGAGGGCATTCTCTACTGGCATAAAACATGTCCAAATACACCCCTTTGCTTTAATTTCAGCAGTTTAAGTTGAAAAACTGCTAGCACATTTGTGCTGTGCTATGTGTGTTAACATAGTACTATCAAGTAGTATGAATGAAATTGAATGTCTGCTTAAGAATTTTATATGACTACTTTTATTCTGAGCTCTAGCAAACTAAAGAGGGGTAATGAACCTGTCAAGCTTATCAGAAAGACAGAGAAACATTTGCTACTGATTTTTTTTAGAGCAGGGGAAGATGTGATGAAGGTCAGCAGGATTGCTAGTAGGATTCCCTGCTGTTTCCAGTGATCTCACAGTAATATGTAAGCAGTATTTAAAGCCTAAATGGAGTACTGGTGGATGTGAGTGGGAATGGGAAGTTCATTCTGCACTCCAGCTTCCTTAATTCTTCGCAGTGTGAGCTGATGAAACCACACTATTGCTGTCAAAGGCCAGGTTAACTTTTAATAGCCCTGTAAAAGTTTAAACTTACTTTCAGAAAGTCTTAAAACATTCTTATAGCTTGGATTAAAATTCAGTGGGACTATTAGGCTTAACCACTACCTTTCATTTAAGATAACTTTAAAAAGTCATTAACCTCTGTTAAAGGAGAAGGAAGCTGAAGTAATAGAACTCTCAAACAACAAAACAGAAACACAAAACACTGTTCTATCTGGAGACAAATGCAAGGTGGCTCAGGAATCGTCCTTACCTGAATACATGTGTTTGGATTTTGAAAAGCAAAGAGAAGTGCCCAGAGAGAGGAAGGGAAGAGAGCTGGCACAGCTGGAAAGGTAACTGCTCTGTGGCTCTAAGGCCATGCTTGCAGTGATAGGATGTAGTAAAAGGTTTTTTAAGTAGAAAGCTGACTAAAAACCATGACGACTGTGAATGGTGAAACTTGTGTTCAGATTTGTCATGACTGAAGAAACAGAATTATATACAGCTTATTAAAATATTATTTTCTTCAACATTTACCTCTCTTTCTACATAAAACTGCAAGATATCATTTTTTTTCATGAATAAACCCACTAATAGTGATGACAATAGGATAATCCTTCCTTCCTTTTGATCATTCTGTCCTTCTGTCTAAGCTGAGAATTAATCTATTCAGAATTTGACATACTTTACCTGAATAAAAATTCATTACAATAATTTAAACAAATATGAATAAACCACATGTAACACAGTAATTATGCTTCAGACCTTGGGTCAACTAAGGCAGTGACAATATTTGTGCTTGCTTTTTTTTTCTGGACCACAGAACTGCTGGTACAAAACTCCTGAGACAATTGAATGAGAGAAAAATTTTAAATACCAATTTTCAGATTTTCACTAAAATGAATCTGATGTACAATTTTCTTCACAAGTAGGAATAATATCCCTAGACACAAGAGCTAAATAGCTTTTTCTAGGTGCTAAGTGTTCCACAGTGCAGAGCCACAATGAGAGGGTCCTGTTCATATGACTTTGAATTCTTACACTTAAGGCTTCTCAGGAAAACAATACCTGAATGTGCAATGTTTCCAGGACTTGTTCACACGACAGCTGAAACTCTCCTCTGGGAATCCAAGTCATAGAGAAAGTACCATTGTAGATCTGCTTGCAGCTGTTAAAAAGTTGACCTGACTGCTGCTTAATGTCAGTAACCTGAAGATTACCATCTCACTACAACAATATTGCCATGGATCATTTTAGTATTCCTAGGAAAAAAACAGATAAGCCCTTTTAATTTGTCACTGAAAGAGATCTCCTTCCAGCAGAGGGAATAGGTACATGCACCAGAGTAATTTTGAGCCTCTTACCTTGCAGTATTGACCAATGTGAAAATAATTTTATTACTTGAGAAGCTTACAAAACTGCTTTGGGAGCTATCTAAAGAAAACAAAAAATGAAATTCCAATAAACAGGGCATGTTTACTTATATATCTCAATTATGAGTTCATGAGGCATCATTTTCACTCTTCACCATATCCATCACCTGTCACAACTGAAGTCTAAATCAAGTCCAGCATGAAATTATGCCATCTACTAGCTCCCACTGTAAGAGCTCATATTTTTCTCTCATTGTCTTCCAGTAATACAGTGTTCAGCACACTTTCTGGGTAGTTTTAAATATCAGTAATGTATCTTTGTCTGTAGATGGACCACACATGAAAGCATTTCGGCTCAGTGAGGTCTCAGTCCTCACCACCGCTAATTCCACCATGCAGCCCAAATTCCATATGCATTACCATCTGTTGTTGCCAAAAAGGGATTCCAAGATAATGCAATGGATACAACAGTTACAGTTCTCTTCACGTCTGATGTTGCTAACAGGAAAGATGGCAGTTTGTGAAGGCCTTTCACACCAAGGTTCAGGGTGACCTCCTGTCTCCAACAAGGAAGGTACGGAAACTCTCAGTGGTTTGGAAGGTACCAGTATTTATTTTATCCTTACTCTATACACTTGAGTTTAAATGAGTTCTTTTTCTAGAGGTCATCTCATCTTCACCTTCAAAGGATGAAAGAGTTGTCCCTATGGGTAGCTTTCATCTCACTCTAGCCATTTAAAAGTTAGGGGTATATCAAAGTGCATCATTCAGGTTGCTTCATGTGAGAAAATCGTACCTAAAGCGGAGAGTTTGAATTGTCCTCCAGAGAGTGATAATGAACTCTGAGATGATACAAGTGGATATCCAGATATTAGATCATTAAAGAAGGTGAAATGAATCCCATCTTACATATATCATGATTAGCCCATAATTAATATTAAAACCCAAGAAAAATATAGTGAGGAATGAGATCTGTATTGTGAACTATCAAACAAAGGCTTATAAATAACTAACAATAATCAAAGAAAGGGAAGCTATTAGAACTTACCTTCTCAATTCAAACTCACTGATTAATCTAATCAGATAGAATTTTAATACAAATGTACCATTTATTCTGTGGAAATCTTATCATTACTCTGTACAATGACTTCTGTTTGTTGAAGACTGTCTCTGACATACACACTTCCATTCATTGCATGATAAGGCAGCTGTCAATTATGCTTAAGTGTCTTATTGCTGTTGGCATGTGTCTAAATAATATACACAATGTATTTCTAAAACAATCTAATCGTTCAGCTGAACTAAAACAAGCTTGCAATGCAACACTTGGGAAGCTGACAGGCTGTCTTAAGCGCGTTGGACATGATATGTTGCAGTAAGGAGATTTTATGTTTTTATATTTTCTAAACACGATATCACATGGTGCTTGAAAATCTGATAACATCTATCTGTGGTAGGTACAACAAGTAAGTGTTATAGTCATCAATAAACTTTTGGTACCTGCTACTTAGAAAGGAAATCTGCCTTTGGTATTCCTACCTTTCAGTTATCTGTGAATGATTAGCACGATCTCGAGTTTGGTTCTGTCTCTTCACCTCTAAATAGTAATTCTGGCTGTCACTAAAAAGTTCTTTGGATGCTTCAAAGTCAGACAACATCATCTTAGAATCCATTATATGCCCAGTCTTTTTATAAGCCAAGTATAATTTCACATATTTATCTTCATCTTTATGTTGGGTAGGTTTTTTTTCAAATTTCTCTGGATTTGTCTTCCAAAGACAGCATGAGTTTGAGATGTTATGGTGGCTCTGATCTGCATGATCTTTTCAATCAAAAAGCTACAGAAAATGGAATATAGGTACAAGTGACATATATAGATGGATAGATACCAGTCATATCCATTACATTGCTTCCTGAATATTCATTAAATTGTAGTCTGATTTTACCACCTCCTCTATGGTAATTAATATCCTTTATTGCCCTATGACATCTATTTGACTTGATAAGCCATACAGCTTTAGAAGTCTCAATATGTAGACTTTTTTCTTTCTGTTTCATCTAAGGAAAATATACAGTATAACTAATGGTATTGGAAAACTCATCTCACAATAGGAATGTAGAGGTAAACAACTACATTTGCAGTATATAATCTCCTCTGCAAGATTTCTAATTATTGTTATGCTTGTGTAGTCAGGAAATCATGGTCTATAAAGCAAGCCTAATTTCCTGTGGCTTGCACCTGAACACGATAAAAGCTCTTGATCTCCCTTCTTTCTCCAGAGGCAAATCACAAAACTGTGACATTGCTGTTTAATCCTACAATGAGTACCTACTTCCACCCATGTAATCCTGAAAGTGTTACCTTGATGAATGCTTGACCAGGGTCTCTCTAGACTTTCTGTAACTGTCTTAACATTTCCTTGTAATAAAATGAAGATATGCAGCATTGATTTTTTTTTTTATTTTTGGTACTCTCAATAATTGTATGAGTCTGGCAAAAGACACTGATTAATTTAGGCAAAACTGTTTTTCTTCTTCAGAATTCTGTGCCAGCTTGGGAGGGTGCTTGTGTTAGACAGAAAGTTAATTACTACTTCTTCCTACAACAAAGAGAAGACCATATTGATTAGATGTAGCTGTGAAAACATTTAAGGAAAAACAAAGCCCCAGGTTTGTCCGATGTGATGTGAGCTTTAGTGCTTGTGACAGGTGCCAGATTTACAGCACTAGAGACTAAAATCCTCTTTACCCAAGGCAGGTATGTCTTTCCCTGGCCTGTCACTCAGCCATGCTCCAGTGGGAGAACGACCAGATGTGCAAAAGCACTTCAATGCTGTTTAATCCTTTGGTGCTGACTTAGTGGGATTGAATCAGGGACATCAACTTATTTCACATGGGCCAACAAATAACATTGACTTTGCAGCCTCTGTCCAAGAAAGCTGTTAAGCACATACATAACTTTAAGATCAGCCATAGCACCAACTCCATCAATTCCAGTGCTTTAGGGCCTTACTCACTTCTGCCTTGGAGAGGATTTGAACTAGTGACTTACAGCTAAAATGTTTCATATCCTTTCACTAATCCCCCTCCAGACACTTCCTAACAAGCTGCCTTTGGAGACATATAAACCAAACCTCACACTGAACTACTTGGCAGTACATTCATGTTTCTCAATGTCTAGCATCTAACAGTAGCAGAGGAATCACTTTTATTTTGCTGATGTTTGTCAATCTTCACATCATGACTTTAAGTCTCCTACTCCTTCTTCCTTATACATTTAATCCCATGACAACTCATTTCTTATTCAAGTGAATTAGGTCTGCATACTCATAGCCAATGAATACTTATTACTCTGCAAAAAAAAAATCTTCAGCAACATATCCAATCTTATATACTAACAGCATTTCAAATGAGCTGCTTGTGGTAAAAGGAAAAAAATAAAATATATATAGTGGTAAATACGAAGAAGGAATGGAAACTGAAAGCAGCGCTAAAGCATTGCTCTGAAAATAATTTGATCAGAGACCAAAATCCCATTAAAATACAATGATAATTGTTTTGATGTTATAAATTGCTTGGAAACTATGTATATATGTATGTATGTATGTATATATGCAAAGTAACCAGCAGAGATGACTGATTCACACAAAGTGCTTTGCAAGCCCTTTGCAGAAAAGAACATTTTTTCCAGCTGTGGGGGAAGTGTCTCCATCTGCACCCCACATGCAGAGGGTTCCCCCTGCGTTAGGACCCTTCCCTCCCTGTCACACTGGGAGTCTGTGCCTCTGTGGCACTGAGCCTCCCTGCTACTGCTACCAGAGAGAGCTCGTGGGTTTGTCCTGGGAGAGCACTGGGCACGGAGCCATGGAGGTCTGCATCATGTTACACCAACGCTGCTTCTCAGTGAGCCCTGTCTGGGGAGCACAGGAAGGGAAGCAGCTACTGCAGGTCTCATGAGAGCAGAAAAAGAAATCCTTCTGAGCTGAAGGCTAGAATAGGCTTGCTGGGCTATCAGGTCCTGGTTCCTCATATTACAAATGACCTTATATATACATATGACATAAGTTTTTTCATAATTTGGTCAATTTCCATCTCAGCAGGTCCTGCTACTGACAGAAATTGATCACTTCACTGCTCTACTGATTTTAAGTATATTTGAATTTTAACCTGAAGCCATGTGTGTTACTGGTACTGGCACTGTCTTTGAGCTGGAGCCAGTTTCCTACTGCATGAACCTGCTTGCTGCTTCCCACCGCACAGAGCCACGAGCTCTCTGCCCCTACCACAGCCCCTTTGTGCCCAAGATTTTGTTCTAGTTTATCTCCTAGAGTTGATCAGGCCTGTATACAACATTCCCAGCTTGGAGCTGACCACATCTCCATTTGTTCAATGGCATTATGTTTTTCTTATCCACACTAGAAATACTGCTCCGGTCAACATTGGCTTTTTGCAAGTACATTACTTTGATAGTTAATAGTTATCCTGTGACTTGTTAATATGCCCAGGTTTTTCTCTTCCTTGGTCATTTCTAACAAATGAGCTCTTAGCCTGTAGCAGAGGCTTTTGTTATTAGTCCGTAAGTGCATGACCTTGCATTTTGCGGTATTGAATTTCAATTACTCCAGCCTACAACGTCACGCGGTTCTTCCTGTGTGTTCCATCCCAGCCATCCTTTAGAGTCATATTCCCTCCCAACCCTATATCACTAGGACATATCAGCACCACACCAACTATTTTTTACCAAGGGCATTAAAAAATGCACACAAAATCAGCACCAAGAATCCACGCCTGGGACGAGGAATAGGAAACCTCCCTGATGTAAAATACTTTACACCCAACGCTTAGTTCTTATGTCAGCACTAAAAGTTGGCTAGTCCTCTTTTATGGCCTTGTCCTGTTGTGATCCCTATTTTCTTCAGTTTAACTAAAAATTTCTCATAGAGTTAATTACAGTGTCTTGTTGTTAACTGAGATCAAGAAGTAGGTGTGACACAGTTTTCTAAGGAGAGAGCTGTCTTTTAAAAGGCAGACTACATACACAAAATTAACAGATATTTCAATCTAAATGCATGCAGCTATTTACCTAGCAATCATCTAACACTTATCTCTGCATGTCTATAGAGAATTTAAATTTTTCCCTTTCTTTCTCAGTGCTTGTTTTCATAAACCCTATCAGTTGGGTGGCTAACAAGTCCTGTAGCCACATCACTTTTTCCTCTTCCTTAATACAACACTCATATGGCACCACTTCTGCTTTAGCTAGATAATATACTGAAAAGATTGGAATTGTTCTGTAATTGTGCTCTCAGTGAATCCAGTAGTCTTCAAGAATTACCTATTTCCTTCAATTGGGCAGTCCTATTTTCTGCAGGGGCATGTTCTTACAAACCACTCATTTCACTTAACAGCTTTTTACATGCGTATCACTGCACCAGCCGAGCTCCAGCTACAAAGAATCCTTAAGATAAATTCACCTAGACAACAACAGGCATGGGGATGCTCCCACTGGAACAGCCTCAATAGGGCAGTGTGAGAGTTTTGCTTTCAGAATAGACTCTAGGCTGGTGCCTGTACTTTGCTCACACAGTTGTTGGCAGGATTACATGAAAGTTTCTAAGGGTCTTTACTTCTAATGGCAGATAAAGGAATAAGTCGATATCTACGTCTCTTTGGAAATCTAAAAATCCTGTATTTCTAAACAGATTTGGCAGCTAAAACTGTTACAGCTGTGGGTTATTAATCTCTCCAGTCTTTTTTTGTGTGTATGTGTGTGTGGGTGTGTATCCAGCCCGTGCTAGATGGTACACAGCAAGGGAAGGAATCCAGTTCACCTTTCCCTATCCATCCTTGCCTTCGTGGGCTGTGCCCCATGCAGTTTGGTTTAAGCCAAAAACGAAGCAATGATTTTTCTTACTTGTTGAGGGTAGACTTGGTGTCACAGGACTGCTGCCTGGAGCCCTTTTTCATGCCCATGCATGCATTGCACACTGCTCAGACACCTACTCAGGAAAGTAGAATGAAAAAGGTATCCTAAAATGCTAAGTTTTGAGCAGGTGTACAGAGGTTATCTATGATGCCAGATGGTTATACTTAAGAGGAATGAACAGATGAGGTAATCTCCATATTTCAAGGAGAGTTTGGGAGACAGTTCAGTAGTTCAACGGAAACTTTTTTTTCTTTTTAAATCATGTATAGAAAAAGAATACATCCTTTTATTTTTTTATTTATTTATTTTATTCACAGCAAACAGACATTTCAAAAGCATAAATATATTTTCTTAATCATTGCCTAAACCAGTCCTTGTTAAGGCTTTAATAGTTCAGATCAAGCCTTTATAAAGGCAGAAGAGATGACACATAGGCTATAGTGTATATTGTCATAGATCTGTGGTGGTAGCTTTGCATTTTCATTGTCTCTACCTAATTAGATCAACTGGCAGTTCTATGACAAGGAAAAGGTTATAACTGACTTGTATGAAATGCTTATTTTTCCTGGTTTCACTGATGCTCACTAGCACACAACTCAGTTTTGATCTCCTATCAGCAATTTTCTTCCAAATATCACTGTGCAGTGATTGGGTGAAACCTTTAAACAAAGTCCAACTTTAAATAATTCTCTAGGGAGCTCCTTCTCTCAGCCATGAGTGTGCAGGCACCTGAGCACAGATCACTTTGCTGTTTACACAGGTTTATTTCCAAAATGCTGCTGCATTAATGTCCTGAAGGAAATGAGTGTGTGGAAGCTGTGCTCTGCAGTACAACCAGTGCTGATGCTGTGGAGCAGCAGGCATGAGTCTATTTCAAGGCATCCCTGATGCATGTGAACTTTGCTGTGCAGCAGAGCACATGCAATGGTCCAAGCAGGAGGATGGCAGCCAGGTGGAATTTACAAGGCAAAAGTCATGGGAAGAACCATGTGGGCACTATTTAACAGATGCAATAAGAGAGTTCATATTCAACAAAGCTCTATAAAAAACACTTGAGAAAAAAAAGAATCTGTCAGACTTAATATAGCTACTTCTTATATTTTCACCCTATGTCCCTTGCTTGCTGGTTTAATTGTACTCCAAAGGATTCTTTGGCTTTTACGTTTTCTTATTTTTTCTTTATTTTTTATTGAAATTAAAATTTACAAAATAGGAGAAAATATTTAAGGGACAAATAAAATGTTTTACAGAACTTTAATAAGACTGTTTAAAAAACAGTCTCTTGTTTATATTAAAGTAACTTAATTTATATTACTGAATTTTACTAAGGGACTCCCACAGAAATAAAGTACTTTTATCCAAGCATGTCCTGAGGGATGAGTGAGACAGTCATGGCATGCTTATTTCTTTTAAACAACACATGATAAATAGCATGGAAAAATATCATGTGTGAAAATTATACACAGTCTCTTTTAGACTGAGTTCCATTATAAAACAATCATAAAATCCTTGTAAATATTTTTTTAATGTTCCAAATCTAAATGCAGGTTGTTAAGATCAAATAATTAAACATCTATATCTTCAACAAGAAAATATAATTGAATAATGTCAGAAGAGGTAAGAGGCAAAACATCTGAGTTCCATACCTGGTGGGAATCTTTTTGTTTCTCTATATTCATTATTTCATCTTGTTCAGGATTGTTGACTACAAAAATGTGGATATGACAATCCATATTCTTTATAAGAATTTTTTAGGAGTGTAGTTAGTATTTCCAAAACTGCTTGAAGATGAGAATTGCTGAATGTTGTGGTGCCCTATGGCAGGAGTGGGACACTGTGAGTGACATGCACTCTGGATCTGAGGATGAAAGAGTGACCAAATTATTACCTGGAGAGAGAATAGTATTGAGGGATTCTCAAAGCTTTGGACCATTTTTTTCTTACAAAAAGAAAGCTAATGGTTAAAGAAATAATTTTGTGAGAAATTCACTATGAGAAAAGATGGGTTCTTTACTCCTTGAGGACATAAATGCAACACAGTCAATAGCAGACAAAGCCAAATATCCTGTAAATGTATCCCAAACATGTATGTACCTCTGCATAACAGTACATTTCTAACTTTCAAGGTATTTTGTTTTTCAGTTTGATCTGGATTTTTCATAATTAATACCTTCACAGAGGTTGGATTATCCATACTCTCTGCTCCTGCAAGCTGGCATGCTTCCTTTGAAGTCCATGAATCTGTGCCAATTTACACCACTGCAGACTTATTTGATATTGTGTTATGACTACAGATGGGTCCCAGCTGGAAATCTTGGTTTGTATCCAAGCTCACCCCAAACTTGGGAGTGTTTGGATTCACGATTGTGGCTCAGACCCCTCTCTATGGGTGTGTTGCAACAGAAAGAGAAAATAACTTTCTGAATAGGGTAGAGGGCTAGCACCTGTCAGGGAGGCTCCTTCATTGTGGTTAATCTGCATGAAACTGGAGACCAGTGTTTGTGGAAGCACAGCAGTGCTGTCTAAGAAGTGAAGAGCCATTCAAAAGGAAGAAAATATACGAGAAGCTAAAATTTGTGCCTGATCTAATGCAATTGTAAGATAAATCTTAATCATCATGAATCACTGGCTTACTCAATGAGGTTATATGCTGCATATCACTGTCCAGTACAAGAGGTAAGGAAAGAAAATCCCTATTAAAGTCCAGCAGAGCAATGAAAAATGCATAAAAGCTCAGAGAAATTAGCATATATTTCATTCTGTCAAATGAATACTGTTAAATCCCATATTGTCTTAGCTTTTCTCCTCCTGCTAAAGCAGAAATGAGATTTTTTTCTATTTAATTTAGCAGATCTACATCTAATTTAAATAAATTAATAATATTTAATTAATGCTTGTTGAAGCTTTGTTCTACTTCAGTTTTGACCTTGGAAGATGATTAAAAGTATGTGGGATGTCATTGCCAGTAAAGCAGAGAATTCCTGGAAAACAGCTTAGATTCAAGGGATGAACAGGTTAAAACGAACTTGCTAAAAATGCTGAAACAGTTTTGAGGGGTTTCAAATACAAATTTTCTTTTGACAGTTTAAGCTCCTTCTTCCCTCCATCTCGATTAATACTTTGCATGACCACTATTGTCAGAAATGAGATAAAATAATCACCAAATTTCATATCAGACCTTCAGAAGGGTTGCCCTGTAGACATGAATGATATGTCAAGGTTCTTTACAGACCAGGAAGAGAAGCAGAGTAGACTTTGCCACATTGTCTTCCCAACAGGTTTCTGTCCTGGTGGAAGATGGCCAGAAAGAGGGCTTGAGTTTTTCATGTCCACTGAACTTGCTGCTGTTCTGCCAAAGGTATTAGCTCCAGTTGTGAAGGGACACCAGTTTCCTAGCACAGAGGATGTGGAGGATGTGGAGTTGAGAACTCAGACTCCTGAATCAGTTACTGCTATCTCATGCATGCTAGTATTGTATCTTCACTTTTCTTCTTTTTTTTTCTCTTTTTTTTTCTCTTTTTTTTATTTTTTTTGTTTACAATATGTTTTCACTCCCAGGATTCACGGTCTGTTAACCACCCATTTGAGCAGACAGCAGAGATACAGATACAGTGAAGAAGGAGGCTTAGGAGAGCTTCAAAGTGGCACATTTACTGTATGGCCTGTGACAGAGCATTGACCAGGCAGTCCAGCCTTCCTCTCATTCACATGAGAGCTGCATTTACCCCTGGGAGAAGGAATGTCACCCCTGCATATCTGGATGGTGTCTGGAGCGATAACTTATATACACTGCACTCTATAAACACAGATGCACTTATGATACATATGTATCTTCTGTACCTTTGCAACAGCACATTGAAGCTAGTGAATAATTTGTTATATATGACATTCCTTACATCACTGTAATTAAAACTAAAATTTTGTTAATATATAAAAAATTGGACCATTGTGAGATGTTATTTTTCTGGCTTCAGATCCCTCCAATGCTTTTGTTTCCTTGATACTGTTCTATTTTAAAGAATAAGCGTTATGCACTAACACTGTTAACTTTTCATAAGCAACTAGAACAAACAGGGAATCCTGTCAGTTCAAAGCACACTGAGGAAATTTGGCTTGAAACAAATGCTTACAAATTTGTAGGCAAAATAACTTAATTTAAACTTCATTGTTCATAAAAAGATTACAGTCAATATTTACATAAATTTATCTTCCTAAACTGTAAGTTATGCCACTGCCTTAGTTATACTGATCTTTTCTAAAAATAAATGCTATTTCCTTAACTTATAGACATGCCATCTCTATCTCTCAATTAATGCATTATTAGTCAATCATCACTCCCTCAACTGAAGGAAAGCACTTTAAATATTTTACAGAATATGCCATTTTGACTAAGAGGAGGATATTTGATAAGATGGTAATATTATTTTTCTTCAGTAATTATTCAAACACCAAAGCCATTTCTTCCGCATTTTTCATATCACATGGGCCTTCCTTCCAAACGAGCATGGTATTCATGCCTCAGGTGGAGCCTAAGTTGAGCTCCTCTTCCATTCATTCCAGAATGAATGGCTTGTACTACACACTACCTAGGATTTAGCACCAAAGGCAATCCCCCTGCCTCTGCCCATATAAAACAGCCTTAAGTTTGCAGATTGCATTAGGAGAATATACACATGAAAGAATATTTTGCTAGAAGCTCAAAGACCCTGTTCCTCAGGGTCCAGATCTGAAACCTTAGATTTAATTGTCCCATTATTTATGCATTATTTACACAGCATTGCCCATGAATGCAATTCCCAAAACACACAGAGCTAGTGCCTGGGTATACCTGACATGACTAAATGTTTGAGCATGGCACAAAATCAATCTGCTCTTTGACAAATACCTCTGAGGAGCACGTGCAGATCAGTTCTGTGTTGTATCAGATTAGATGGTGGCTGTACACCATACGCACAAGGAGTCCAGTCCCACTGCAGAAGTGATCTGGTTTGCTGGTTTGCTCAGAAGGTCACACAAGGCTGACAGACCCTCAAAAAAATATTTAGAAAACACGAGGTATACCTGTAATGTTGTAGACAATTGATAAATTTTTAATTTACTGCCAAAACAGGCACAGTAGGATAGTCTGAGTACAGGGAAAAGATTTAACCAGATATTAGCCCAATAAATTATGTTACCCAGACAATTTTTAAATTACTCATTTAAGGTCTTCCACACATTTTTAATTCAATTTTATATCTCTGTGCCTTGCTTCTTCCTCTAAGTGCTCAAATACATTGCCTTTTGTGTCTGTGGGATATTTAGTGGTAACACAGGGAGTTGCATTTAACTGAGGATAGATTCTCCAGTCTCACTGACCTGAAATATCTGTAGGTCCAGTCTCAAATGTTGTGCACAGCAAGAAGTCAAATGTTCTCATCACAGGAGAGCTCCTACTCACCTGTGCCAAGTTGCATTGCTGTCAGTGTGCTGAAAGCTGCAAGTCTGGTCCTGAAAACACTGTTCACGTGAGAAAAATGTATTCACAAGGGGCCTGACATGGCAGGAACCCAAGCAACTCTGGCATCTATCCAAAAAAGCACTTAATGCATATGCTTAGAGCTACAATTCAGCTGCAAGTATGTGAGCAGTAGCATTGCCTCTGATTGACACTGAATCAACGAGATGTGAGAGGTGATTAACCAACTTATCAAGCAAGGGCAATATTTGGCCCAGGACTAGAGTTCTGTTGTTCAGTGCCTGAATAAGGAAATAGAAACTGTTTGTAGGGGCTGCACAGAACTTCCTTGACACAGAGATCTTTCAGGCAGACACGGTGACATTAGACACAAAAGTATCAGAGCTTTCCTAATGTCTGAACAAACTAGAAACATGAATAGATATGTTAACACCAATAAATTAATCTAGGAGCTCTGTTCACTGGCTACAATAGAAAAAGTGTTAATGAAGAAAACTGAATACATTCTGTTTACTTGTACAATACCATTCCCCTATGTGGATAAATTTAGCGGAATCTGTCCCTTTTCTTAAACAACACCCACTTTATAATGTGCACTCTTGTATTACTGATGGTTCGAAAGACCAAGACAAAACACTTTTTCAAGATTTAAAAAAAACCATCCCAAGTCTTTTCAGATTCATAACCAAGAAATGTCTTTACAAAATTTAAGGTTTAAAGATGCTGAAATTGATAGAAAATGGGCCCATTTATTCAGAAGTTACCTTTTCTGATGTGGTGGACATGAGTATTGCATAATTTTACTCAGAGTTCTGGAAGCACGAAAGTGAGAGGATAATAATAATCATGAAGGGAAGCATCAAAAGGGGCATTTATTTTGGAGCGGAGTCATGGAACAAAGTTGTTTGGGACACATTAACCCACAAGAATGATTTTCAAAGGCAAGAAGAGAAGTTAGTGTAGTCTGAGGACTTGTATCAACCTCTTCCAATCTGGGGGGTTTCTGAGCCTTTCTGTCAATGGCAGATATTTCTTTCTGTTCTTGCCTGCAAATTGGAGTTCGGATGTTACTAAAACCAGTACGATATAATTTGCAGTCGTGTTTTTGTAAACCTTTTCTTAAAGTAGGATTTAGCAATTTTATTTTAGATTCCTAACTTGTGGGGGAGGGGTTATGATGTTGACATACACAGAGAATTGTCAGGATGGAAACACATATAAAAACACTTCTGTTCCAAGTAGAAATGTATAATACACAAACTTCCAGAGTCCATGGAATTTTAATAGTTTATACTAGTATCAGCCTTTCTTTTTTTACCCAGTTTGATGTTTCTAGCTTTTAAATAGATTATATTGAGCATGGACTTGAGGTTTCAAATGAAATTTTTAGTCTATTGGGTAATCAGTTCCTTAGGTTTACATCCAAGCCACAAAATATGTATTTGTGTCAAATTTGCCTTGCTACATGAAGTTGTTGAAAAATCTGATTGAAATGCAGTTTGTTAGGTTTGTAGCTAAATTATATTAATTAAACCTCATCTCTTCATGAAGTTCAGCATTTTCATTGTCTTGAGCATGAGCTTTAACTTTATAGACAGCTATTTGCAAGAGACAGTACATTTAATTCCACAACAGTTGACATCGAGAACATATTGTTGATACAGGCTTCAATGATAACCTTGTGTTTTAAATTGTTTCTGTCCTAGTTTAACAGCACAGTTTATTGTTAACCAGTTTCCTTTTTATCCCTTCTAGCTGCAGATTTATTAGCAGAAACACATTGTACAAATGATGATTTATAATAGAATCATGTTGCCTGAGAAAATGTATTGATTTAGAATGAAATTGCAGTCTTTACTACAAAGGCATAATGAAAGAGATGAGAGTGATCTGCCTTGATTTAAACAAAATTTCTCTGACTGCCCTATACCCCTGTGTTTTCTTTCTTTTGTAATATTTTACATGAAAGAAAAGGTTCATTAGGCATTTTTGTGTATTCCGTTCTTGCAATCTACATTCCTCAACATGCCACAATTACTATGATTGTCTTTGTTCAATTCTTTCATCAGTGCAAAGTAGTAGAGCATTTACCTTGGTAGCATTTAAAATGAACCGATCAATAGCTAGATGTTTGCTATTAAGAATGAT
The DNA here is from genome assembly GCA_013400515.1 of Erpornis zantholeuca. Classification (NCBI taxonomy): domain Eukaryota; kingdom Metazoa; phylum Chordata; class Aves; order Passeriformes; family Timaliidae; genus Erpornis; species Erpornis zantholeuca. The sequence continues at coordinate 260,987 of VZTN01028507.1, forward strand.
GAAGAAAGGTTGAGTGGGAGGCAAGCAAGGTTATCTACTTATAATATATTACCTAATTTTTTCTGTGTTGGAAACAAGGCATGCCTTCATTTAATTGATTTTAATACACGCACATGCAATTAATGCAGATGGCCAAAAGTGGACACTACAAATCCTGTTCACTTTTTACTGTTTTCATTTCTTTTTTAAGTTCCACGTCCTTTCTAAGGAAAATGCATTGCTCTGTTTTTTCAACTGTTGTTGAAACCAGCTTTTAAAACTATTGTTTCAAGACAGCCAGGCAGCTTCAGTATATAAAAAGGAGGGCAAAAGTGTGTGTTTATTGCTTAAGCCAAGGCATAGGGAATTAATCCTGTTGTTGAAAGAATTAGCTTGCTTTTGATACAGCATTTTTTAGGCATCTGTGAATTTTTTATCTTTTAAGTTCTATTGCAGTTTTGGAATAGACAAATTCAAACAGTGATTTTGTTCTGCTTTCTGAGATTGCAGAAAGCCTGATTTTTGTTTCAGAAATATTTTGGGCTAACTTATTCTCCTCATTATTTCATGAAAGGATCCCTCTGATACTATTTCTTTCTTTTTTTTTTACTAATCAACTCCTTTGGTACAATACCAGCACCATGTATGCCTAAGTTTGCAA